>JAWMAG010000002.1:6602500-6710000 GCA_037013455.1 Ceratitis rosa | reverse complement strand
CTGGGATACAGTAATTTCGGAAAAATGCATTCAACAAAATTCAGTGTTCCCTTGCTTCTGATATATGTACATATACATATATGTATGTATTTTAAAAGACTGTATGACTCTACTTCATTCTGGGAAATCAACAAATTGAAATCTACAAAACATAAAAAACAAAAATATCAACAAAAAAATTGGGGAGCTTTTCTTGGAATTCTCTCATGGTACTGTGCGCTGAATTTGTCTACTCGCCACATCTGTGTTTTGGAAAATCGCCAAACGTTGACATAATCCCAACAGCCGAAATACATGCATACAAATATGTTAACACTAATACACTTACCTATGGTATATGTACCTACATACAATATGTACATACATATTTATGTTCAAATGATTGTATCTATGGGTAGCGCTGAGGCGGTTGAACTCAAATGAGCCGCAATAAATGCCAAAAGGCAACAAATGTTGTCGCAGTAGTGCATTTAGCTTTACATACATAAATATTTACAAGACATTAGATAGGCATGGACGTCGCTATCCATGTGAACGACCGGTGTAGTTCTTGCATGCAAACAATTATACAAATTTATATACCATAAATTTCGGCAAGTAGGGTTTTAGCAACATTCAATTGTATTACGCTACTCGCTTATTTCAATTGTAGATGATCTCCTTAATGAGAATATTGTGCTAAACATTAATTAAAAAAAAAACAGAAATTATTTCTGAACAAAAGGTATTGCTAACCATAAAATATTTTCTTAGCATAAAATATTTCTAGCTCTAAAATATTTGCTGAGCATAAAATGTTACTAAACATAAAACTTTCTCTGTAGAAATTACTGCCACAAATAAAATATTGCTAAATATTCTTGAACATAAATTGTTTCTTGCCATAAAATTTTCGTTAATTTGCTTTCAGCCATAAAATATGGTTTAACACATATTATGGTTTGACATAAAATATGGTTCGACATAAAATATTACATAACATTGAATATTTTTTGGTTAAACATAAAATTTTGTTTAACATAAAATTTTGCTTAATATAAAATGTTGATAAAAATAAAATATGTTTGAACATATACATAAACAAAACATATTGCTAAGCTAAATAAAAAATTTCTAAGCGCAAATAGGGCAGAACTTAATATATTAAGAACAAAAAGTTTACTAAACATAAAACACTGCTCCAAATTAAATATTACTGAGCATAAAATGATTCTTAACATAAAATTTTCGTTAATATATTTTATGCGTTAGAATAGATAATAAAGTCAGAGGAATGTGAAAACTACGTATGCACATACACATATATACCTACAATATGTATGTATATGTATATTTAAAATATTGTATCTTCATTATCATCATCATTTAAGTTCCATTTTGATTTTAAAAGAGAAATTATAAAAAATACCGCTTTTGTCATAAAATCTGCATTAATCTGGAAACAAAAAACTATTTTAAATCTGAATATTTTGGGGCTGTCTTTAAGCAAATTTTTTTTCTAATCATAAAAATTTGCCAATTATAAAAAGCTAAAAGCCATAAAATAAAATGTGGCTGACCCAAATTAGTTTCTGTGTAAAAAATATTGTTTAACGTAAAATATGGATAAACATTAAATACGGTTTAACATAAAATATGTCCTAACATAAAATATGTTTGTCCGTTAAATATGACTAAACATAAAAAATGTCTGTCCGTTAAATATGACTAAACATAAAATTTCGCTAAACATAAATTATTACAAAATATCAAATATCGCTAAACATAAATTTTAGGAGTAAATATATTTTTCAATAAAATTTTTTCATTCGAATATTTTCCTCAACGCAACTCATCGCTAAATATGTATTGTACATGTAGAAAAATATTTTGGAAAATTCAAATTTTAATATATTTAATTTCAGTACCACTTTGTTGTCATTTTAATGAGCTTTAGCCACATTTTCTAAATGCTTCCGTTGCTACTTAGTAAATTGTTTGTTGTTGCCAACGATTTGTGCATGATATGCATATAGATATTTACTACGGTAATTATAATAAATATTATATGTACCTATTTATGTGAAGCGATTTGCCTACACACATGTATGTATGTATGTACGTGTATATATTTTTATTAGTTGTCTGTATGTATGAAAGTGCATGACTTTGACGACGTGTGCACTGTGCCATTTCCTACCAATTAAAATTTGTAAGCAGAGTTAATGCGTTTTAGCTGCCCTTTCTTTGTTGCTACTGCAACAACTAATACAAACGCATAGCTTCGCTGCAATCTGCAAAATCCTCAACATTTCACATGTGTATGTACGAGTATGTATGTAAAAATTTGCGTATTTGTTTAGTAGGCAAATTTTAAAATATTCATAGAGGCATACAGTTTACTCTGGCTGTTGAACATGATAAATGGCATACCATAAGTACGACAGTATTTACAAACATACATAGCGATATGTATGTATGCAACTTCACACGACTCGCATATGTGTAAGCAGCCTTTAGTTTAGTCACACCCAATCCAGCGCACATCAACTCTCCTGTATGAAATTGCAATCAAATAAAGTAGCCTTAATGTCTGCTCGGCCCACAACGTGCAACGACAGCCTACCACAAGGTAATTGTACATGCATACATATACATGTAGGTATATATTTGTAAGTTCTTTGTACGTTATATAGTGTCATCGTCACGTTGCTTTAGCGACTCGCTCAACTCGTCCAGCGCCGCCGTGTGTTCTTCTCACAGTGGCTTTTTGTCGTCGACGGGGTAGTCAGTCGTACCTTCAGTTCTACGGTGAATATTGTCGTAATATGCAAATTATTGTAATATTCAATCAAGCGCCACATTGTATGTCTGCATATACATAGATATGTACGTAAATGCCGGAAAAAGTCAATACTAATGACCCACTCACTGCTTTTTTGTCGAAGGAAAGTGTGCTAAAATAAAAAAAAATAGACAAAATAACTAATGCAATAGTTGTCACGGAAAGCTCCATAGAAAATATCTATAAGGATATCTATAATATCTATAAGGGTCTCGATCTATATCTAGGGAGGAACCTATGTTTCTACCACCACTGATCGTGCTAAAATTATAGTGGTATCGTTCTGGGTTAGAAACATTTCTTAAGATTTTCATCACGAATCTATAATTATCTATCGAGTGAGTTTTCTCAATTCTCCCACTAGATAGATACCATTTAAATAAGTAGTTGCAGATTTCGGAACCTTATGGAGTGGAACAGTTCATAGTCTAAATTCTTTATCGTTCGAAAATTCAGTTAAAATCTTTTAACGGCTCCTACAATTTCTCTTTAATTGCAATCCAGTAAAAGAGTAACCATAACGCGTAGTTACCCTCTTCTGCTAAGTTATACCCTCTATCTTTAGGAAGTTTCTACGAATTACCTGAGAAGTAGTGAGACGAGAAGACAATGCTTCTTTAACTGATCGTGTTTAATGTATATCAGTTCCACTCCGGTTGGCTTAGGGCAATTGCATTACCAATTAGATTTCCTTAGATTCTATAATGATTCTTTAGATGAGTTGCACTTACCTTACTCCCGCTTACCGTCTGTCATGAGCCATCTGGAGAAGTAGCGGGGAGTTCTCGAATACAAGTTTTTCCTGCAAGAGAGCAATGCTACATATATGATATGGAACAACATCTGACGAGATCATTTTAAGATGAGGAGATCATTCTAAGTACATCTTAATATATAAAAATGTATGTTTGTTTGTTAGTGACGCTAAAGCTCGAGAACAGCTAGATCATTCTTGATGTTATTATGTAATTTTCAGAGGTTGTTCGTTGTGGATACGGGAAGGTTTAGAAATAAAAGAAAAACTTATATTTTTCCTGAGGAAAGGTCGGAAAATTGGAAAATTCCAAAAAGTGACTTTTTTCCATTAAAATTTATTTTCTAAAATTTTTTTTGTTTTCTTTCTTTTAAATTTGTTATTCCTTCTGATTTGTTTATTCAAACAGTTTTCGTTGTTTAGTGTATATTTCCTCTCATTTAAGAATCTTATGTTCGTTTCGAAAAATCCAGTAATCTCCAAAAGTTACCGACCGATCGACTTAAATTTTATCAGATTGTTTCCATCGCTCCTGTGAAGGTTTTTACGAAATATGTTGGGGAAGTCGACAAGGTACTGACCTATTCGAAGAAATCTTATTTATGGTTCGATTTACTTGAAATTCTGTACATAGCAGGATTTTTTGCTCAGATTAACAGGACTACACTTATCTCCTATTAAAAAAAAAAATATTTAAAGTTCGGCTTATTTGAAATTTGGTGCATAAGTGCCTTTTTTTTAGATGAGCAGGAAAACTACTCTTCTCTCCGGGAAGTTGACCAGGGACTGACCTATTCAAAAAGTCGGACCATTCCTTTCTCCTGGAAGTGAACCAATGTCTCAACCAAAAATTTTGTATTCCCACAAGTATTGAGTAAATAAATTTTTGATTAAAAGCTATTCCATGATTAATTTTTCATACATTCTGAGTATGTGCGACAACGAAGCAATTCAGGGTCATTTTAACGAAAGAAATAGAACTAGTGGTTCACTCGACGAAAGAATCTTTTTTCTTATAGAAAGAGTTTGATTTTACCACCTCACCATTATAACCTTGACTCTTGTGGCCTTCCGCATTCAATTGGTTCAATTTTTAGATTCTAAGCCAGATATACGTCTTCAGTTTGCCGCGCATATCATAGTCATCATAGAAAAACTTTTAGTCTTCGTAAGTACATCGATTTTTCTTCAGGCTTTGCATTGCTCAGGAACTCAGGGGTCCGGAATGCCCTAAATCCTCTCAAGCTCGCAGCTTTTGCTCTCCATAGGAAAGTTATAATACGTAAAACCTTAGAGATAACTTTCTCGTAGTCCAAAAAAATTTGATTTAATCGTCTCTTATGTCGAAGAAGAGAGTAAATTCCTTCTGTGTCAGATAACCGACCTACTTTGCTCTTGATTACATATCTTATGAGGAGCGACTATTGTTTTATGTCCAAAATACAATTTATTGATAAATCTAAAAGAGGAAACCT
This sequence comes from Ceratitis rosa, assembly GCA_037013455.1. Lineage (NCBI taxonomy): Eukaryota > Metazoa > Arthropoda > Insecta > Diptera > Tephritidae > Ceratitis > Ceratitis rosa. Next base: position 6,704,947 of record JAWMAG010000002.1, on the reverse strand, counting down.
CTTCGACATTCCTGGCGCAAGGTGAGATTCGGATATCTTAGTTTTTTCAGACCCTACCAAATACATTGAATATTAAAAGTTAAAGGAGGATCTCGGGATAATCCACTCCTTTCAATTCTTTGCGCACAGACCCCACGCGTGAGGAAGCTTCGCCCTTCAGCAGCGTCAGCTATTGTATTTTTTATGTATACATATATTTATCTATATTTTTATATATTTATTATATATTTATTTTATTTTGACATTTTTTAAATTAATTCTTTACTTTTCCAGACACACCACCGCAATTCAAACGACGAACGTGTACCACACCCGCACGACAGTAATCAATCCGGCAATTATAATCACCACAATGGTCTGCAACATTCTGGCTCACGTTCAACATTGCGACATTCAATGTCCACTACCGCTGCCAGCTCTACACCCGCTTCACCGCAACTAAGCGGCATTTCAGTTACAGGAAATGGCGCGCAGCTCATCTCCAATGGCCAGCATTATCAGTCACAATCGTCGGTATCCTCACAAACATCACAGTCGTCGATCGTATCCACAATACCTGCCTCACAACGCCTGTTGGAGGATGCACTCGCCAAGACGGCACCCTATCCGATGATCATACTACCACTCAACGGTGGCTATTGGGTCGATGGTACAGAACATGAATGCTCGTTCGATGCACGCGGCAATCCGATGTTGCCACAAACCACCTGGATGGCTAAGTTCGAAACAGATGATACGGCGAAATGTTATCGACGCTTCTATGCTGCTCGCGAACATTCCAATCTTGTGGGTCAAGATGATATGCTTGGACCGATTTTGATTTCGATTAAAACAGAGAATGTAGCAAATCAAGAGCATGCACGCATCTTGCTGCGTCTACGCACCGGCACTATGCATGAACTCATACCGATGTCTTGCATGGCGCCCAACCCAACGCCAGCTAAAATGGTACGGCTCTTGAATGATCAAATCACAGTGGAGAATTTTGTGCCCGTGTTGTGCTCGAAAGCATCACAGCTGATTGGTGCCTACGATGAGCATGTGCTTGTTTCGAATTTCAAATTCGGCGTGCTATACCAAAGATATGGACAGACCACAGAGGAGGAGCTCTTTAGTAATAACAACTCGTCCCCGGCGTTTGAGGAATTCCTCGATGTACTGGGCCAGCGCATAAAATTGAAGGATCACAAGGGTTATCGTGGCGGTTTGGATATACAGAATGGACATACCGGCGACACCGCCATCTATGAGGTGTTCAAGGAGCGCGAAATAATGTTTCACGTCTCGACAATGCTGCCCTATACGGAGGGCGATCCACAGCAGCTGCAACGTAAGCGACACATTGGCAATGATATTGTCGCCATTGTATTCCAAGAATCGAACACCCCATTTTCACCCGATATGATCGCCAGTCATTTCCTACACGCTTTCATCGTAGTACAACCGCTCGAACCCAATACGCCGAATACACGTTATAAAGTGAGCGTAACGGCACGCGATGATGTACCCTTCTTTGGACCGACGCTACCTAATCCAGCAGTGTTTCGCAAAGGACAAGACTTCAAAGAGTTCATACTAACGAAGTTAATCAACGCTGAGAATGCCTGCTATAAGGCGGAGAAATTCGCACAGCTCGAATTGCGTACGCGTACTTCGCTGCTACAGAGTCTGGTGGAAGATTTGAAGGAGAAAACACGCGATTTCTTGGGCACAGACTTTACAAACGGCCCGACCGTCAGCCCTACGCCGGAAACACCAAAGTCCGAGAACAGCACAGCGGGTTCGCGTTTCATAGATACTGTTAAGAAAGCGCTCATCTCACGTGTGCGTTCACAGAGTGTCGATACGGGCAATATGGCGCCGAGTGTTGAGAAATTCAGTGTTTCGACCAAAATGAACTCGTCCGCTTCATCGACGGCATCGAAGAAGGACAACAGCTTAACGGAGACACCGAATTTGAATGTGAGTGTTTGACTTGTTTTTTTTTTTTTTTTGTATTTAAATAAAACTAATTTGGGTACATTACTCTCTCCTCACAGGCATGCAGTCGCACCGCTTCAAAATCTTCCTCGAAATCAAAATCGTCAAATGACTCCAACTCCTCCTCGCCGGACATAACCTCACGCGGTCCGCTAAGCAGCAGCAATACCATTAACAACAACAACGCCAATATGGCTGTTGCCAGCGCAGCCAAAGACATGCAAAATGGCAACAATGCCACAGCACCCACCAATGGAGGTGCTAACGTCGCAACAATGTCCGAAACCAGCGATGACTCAAGTCTAAATAGCGTTGATCTCGATCCCATGATGGGTCAAATTGATGGTGGCGCCGTTTACATTGATAGCGATACAGGGCTAGAGTCCATGTCCTCAGCGGAGGCTATGTCCTCGACAAAAGCAGCGTGTGCGCTCTGTTTAGATGGCTCACAGAGTTTGATGGGCTCATCGCCAAGCAACGAAACAATTGTAATGGTAGAGAGTTTGCGACAGGAGGTAACACGTCTAAAGTGCGATAAATTGGACCTGCTTAGACAGAATGTGGTAAGTTATTGATAACAAATTGCTCTGAGTTGAATTATTAATTAATTTTTACCGACCTTTTCCCAACCTTGCAGACCTGTCAGCGCGACATTAAACGCTTGCGCGAACGTGAGCTCTCACTACAGGGCGATTTGGCAGCGGCTGGTAGAGAAATTTTGAGATTACGCGATCTACTCAAGGAGTATATGCCCGATTCGGCGACTGCGCCACTGTCTATTTCACCAATCTAATGTTGTTGCTGCTGCTCGTGTAGTAGAGCTGGAGCTTTACCAAGTGTAGCATGCGTGTGTGCACAGTAGGTATGTGAATTTGCTAAGCAAATTCCGCACGAAAGTACTCTATAATGGTGCAAGCAAACGAAAATCGAATCGAATGAGAGAAGCACGATCGCGTGCGCGGGGGAGCCTTTTGTGCCGTGTTAAACACTCGTTTCGGGGAATTTGGGAGCCAAAGAGCTTGGCTCTTGAAAAACTAAACTGTATTATATATATTTAGCAGAAGAAGAGGAAGCAGAAATTTCGAAGTATAGTGTAGTAGCGTGGCTGTAAGGAGTTGTTGTTAATTGTGTGCGAAAAAAAAAATGAAAAAGAAAACAGAATGAAAACGAAATGAATTAATTCAAAACAAACAAACAAACAAACACAAAAAGTTACACCAAAAATTTATTAATAAGTTTATTTAAAAAAAAAAAATCTAAAAACTAAAATAAAAGATAAAAACAACAGTTATTTAAATGTAGTAAAATTATTATTAAAAACAAAAAAAAATTATTAATAAATATTAAAAATCTCACAAAATGAAAACTCAAGCATAGTAGTTATGTATGTGTGTGTATATAAAATATTTATAATTATTATTATATATTGAATGAAGAAATGTAGACAAACACAGAGTTGTTGTTGTTGTAGTGGAGGCGTGCTAAGCGTTACGGTGAATCGCGTAAACAGGCGGAAATTTACAAATGGACACAAAAAAAAAAAAATCAATTCAAATATTTTAGGGAAATTTTTGAGCTTCAAGAAAAAAATTGTTTAAACTTAACGTAGAACACAAAAACTTAAAAAATTGAATAAATATTAACACAAAAATTACTTTTCATGTCAATTAAAGCAATGAATGAGCTAAATATAATTTTATTTTTTAACAGAAGACACTTTTTATTTATTTCTTTACTATATTATTTTTTGTTTTCATTTTAAATATCTTTTTAAAAAATAAATTGGAAAATTGTCTTTTTTTAATATAAAAGTAATCTAATAAAATTAATTAAAGAAAATCTAAAATAAAATAAAATAAAATAAAATAAAATAAAATAAAATAAAATAAAATAAAATAAAATTAAATTAACTTAAATTAAATTAAATAAATTAAAATAAAATAAAATAAAATAAAATAAAATAAAATAAAATAAAATAAAATAAAATAAAATAAAATAATAAAAATAAAAAAATTAAAAAAAAAAATAAAATAAAATAACATAAAATAAATAAAATAAAATAAAATAAAATAAAATAATAAAAATAAAAAAATTAAAAAAAAATAAAATAAAATAACATAAAATAAAATAAAATAAAATAAAATAAAATAAAATAAAATAAAATAAAATAAAATAAAATAAAATAAAATAAAATAAAATAAAATAAAATAAAATAAAATAAAATAAAATAAAATAAAATAAAATAAAATAAAATAAAATAAAATAAAATAAAATAAAATAAAATAAAATAAAATAAAATAAAATAAAATAAAATAAAATAAAATAAAATAAAATAAAATAAAATAAAATAAAATAAAATAAAATAAAATAAAATAAAATAAAATAAAATAAAATAAAATAAAATAAAATAAAATAAAATAAAATAAAATAAAATAAAATAAAATAAAATAAAATAAAATAAAATAAAATAAAATAAAATAAAATAAAATAAAATAAAATAAAATAAAATAAAATAAAATAAAATAAAATAAAATAAAATAAAATAAAATAAAATAAAAAAATAAAATAAAATAAAATAAAATAAAATAAAAAAACATAAACTAAAATAAAAAAAAAATAATAAAATAAAATAAAATAAAATAAAATAAAATAAAATAAAATAAAATAAAATAAAATAAAATAAAATAAAATAAAATAAAATAAAATAACATAAAATAAAATAAAATAAAATAAAATAAAATAAAATAAAATAAAATAAAATAAAATAAAATAAAATAAAATAAAATAAAATAAAATAAAATAAAATAAAATAAAATAAAATAAAATAAAATAAAATAAAATAAAATAAAATAAAATAAAATAAAATAAAATAAAATAAAATAAAATAAAATAAAATAAAATAAAATAAAATAAAATAAAATAAAATAAAATAAAATAAAATAAAATAAAATAAAATAAAATAAAATAAAATAAAATAAAATAAAATAAAATAAAATAAAATAAAATAAAATAAAATAAAATAAAATAAAATAAAATAAAATAAAATAAAATAAAATAAAATAAAATAAAATAAAATAAAATAAAATAAAATAAAATAAAATAAAATAAAATAAAATAAAATAAAATAAAATAAAATAAAATAAAATAAAATAAAATAAAATAAAATAAAATAAAATAAAATAAAATAAAATAAAATAAAATAAAATAAAATAAAATAAAATAAAATAAAATAAAATAAAATAAAATAAAATAAAATAAAATAAAATAAAATAAAATAAAATAAAATAAAATAAAATAAAATAAAATAAAATAAAATAAAATAAAATAAAATAAAATAAAATAAAATAAAATAAAATAAAATAAAATAAAATAAAATAAAATAAAATAAAATAAATTAAAATAAAAAAACATAAACTAAAATAAAAAAAAAGAAAATAAAATAAAATAAAATAAAATAAAATAAAATAAAATAAAATAAAATAAAATAAAATAAAATAAAATAAAATAAAATAAAATAAAATAAAATAAAATAAAATAAAATAAAATAAAATAAAATAAAATAAAATAAAATAAAATAAAATAAAATAAAATAAAATAAAATAAAATAAAATAAAATAAAATAAAATAAAATAAAATAAAATAAAATAAAATAAAATAAAATAAAATAAAATAAAATAAAATAAAATAAAATAAAATAAAATAAAATAAAATAAACTAAAATAAAATAAAATAAAATAAAATAAAATATATTAAACCAAAATAAAATAAAATAAGATAAAATAAAATAAAATAAAATAAAATAAAATAAAATAAATAAAATAAAATAAAATAAAATAAAATAAAATAAAATAAAATAAAATAAAATAAAATAAAATAAAATAAAATAAAATAAAATAAAATAAAATAAAATAAAATAAAATAAAATAAAATAAAATAAAATAAAATAAAATAAAATAAAATAAAATAAAATAAAATAAAATAAAATAAAATAAAATAAAATAAAATAAAATAAAATAAAATAAAATAAAATAAAATAAAATAAAATAAAATAAAATAAAATAAAATAAAATAAAATAAAATAAAATAAAATAAAATAAAATAAAATAAAATAAAATAAAATAAAATAAAATAAAATAAAATAAAATAAAATAAAATAAAATAAAATAAAATAAAATAAAATAAAATAAAATAAAATAAAATAAAATAAAATAAAATAAAATAAAATAAAATAAAATAAAATAAAATAAAATAAAATAAAATAAAATAAAATAAAATAAAATAAAATAAAATAAAATAAAATAAAATAAAATTAAATAAATTAAAATTAAATAAATTAAAATTAAATAAAATAAAATAAAATAAAATAAAATAAAATAAAATAAAATAAAATAAAATAAAATAAAATAAAATAAAATAAAATAAAATAAAATAAAATAAAATAAAATAAAATAAAATAAACTAAAATAAAATAAAATAAAATAAAATAAAATAAAATAAAATAAAATAAAATAAAATAAAATAAAATAAAATAAAATAAAATAAAATAAAATAAAATAAAATAAAATAAAATAAAATAAAATAAAATAAAATAAAATAAAATAAAATAAAATAAAATAAAATAAAATAAAATAAAATAAAATAAAATAAAATAAAATAAAATAAAATAAAATAAAATAAAATAAATTAAAATAAAATAAAATAAAATAAAATAAAATAAAATAAAATAAAATAAAATAAAATAAAATAAAATAAAATAAAATAAAATAAAATAAAATAAAATAAAATAAATTAAATTAAATTGAATAAAATTAAACTATATTAATTAATTAAAAAAAACTATAATTTAATTAAAAAATAAAATCATAAATGTTCGAGCAATGCTGTATACCAAAATGAACGTTCAAGCTTGCACAATTTCACTACAATAGAAATATTTCTATATTTATGTTTAAGTTTGTAATTATAAGTTCTTTTTTTTCATCCAACGCATAAGCAATGATTTATTAAGTTAAAAAAATAACGATTTTCAAAGGCATATTTGGTGGATTTCTATTATATTTACATACAAGCCTACGGGTATACAAATTTACGTGTTTAAGTTTCACTAACTGCTAAAATGAGGTTGGAATCGCTTCGCTTTCGAGTAATTTGCGTAAATTAAATTAATTTAATTACGAAATTAAGTGACATTGTAAATATTATTTTCTTTGTTTTGGAATTATATATGTAAATATATTTGAAGAAAGATATGTGAATTAAGTTTGACGAGAAATTAAAAGCAAAATTATGTGCTAAAATTTACTAGTTAAATTTGCGAAAAGTTTAAGAAAACATTTAAAATGAAATTAAAAATTTTACAATACATTAAAAAACGGTTCGAAATTCACAAAACAGCACATTCATATGAATTAATTAAGAAAAAAAAAACACTCGAAGCGCACTTTAACGCTTTATCACATTTAATAAAAATTCAAGAGCGAAAAATAAGTCACAAACAGTATCGTTGTAGCAAAAAAAAAAAAAAAACAACAAAAGCAAGTTGAATGCTTAGTAAAAACTAAAAAAACAAACGAAAAGTATTTACGAAACATAATTCACAGAATTACTCATGTTCATGTTAATAAAATATACAAACAAATATTTAATATACAAATATAAATTATACACATACATATAAGAAGAAGAGGAAGAATATTAAAATTTACTTACAAAAAACTCTCGTTTATGGCACATAAAATGTTATGCTATATACATACATATATGCTAGTATACATATGTATATAGGCTTGTATACTCCATATACAAAATACGAGTTATGTATTTCAGTATATATGAAATGTTTTAATTTTCTTACTATTTTCGGTTTTGTTAACAGATTTTTACATTTTTTTTATGAAGAAATCTTCAAATAATAAATATAATATTATAATACATACATATAAACTATTAATATACATATATAAAGTAAAATAATTTAATATATTATACTATATAACACTTGTAAAAGTATGAGTTTCGTTAATGTGTAAAAGAAGAGGAAGAAGAAGAAAAAGAAGAAAAGTAGAAGGCATGAGTTTTCAACTAAATTTATAACATGCGTTAAAAATACAAATGTTCACTATGCGCATATGTGCAGTGTATGTATGTATACTCGCAAAATACTTACGTCAAATGTAGAAATTCACAATTTATAAATGAAAAAAATTAGAAAAAAACAAATCTACATAGGTACTTCTGAGCATTAGATATATGCACATTCAGCACTTACATACATAGATACATACATACATATATAGTACATGAAATGATTACATCAATAAATGAAATATTACAAGAAAAAAAAATTACAAAAACAAATGTCTTTTTAATTGATGGACGAGGTTAATTATGAGGGGTAATGATTTAACTGAAAAAAAATTCTTAAATAAAAATACATCAAAAAAAGTTAAAGAAATATAAAGAGATTCAAAAATTTATTTAATAAATAATTTAAGAAAATATGCAAAATAATTAAAAAAATATAAAAAACTTTATTTTTGACCTCAAGCCGGCAAACTTTTTCAAATTAAAATAAAAGAAAGGTCGCTAAAACCATTAATAAACTTTAAAAAGTTAAAAACTTTGAATTGAAATAAAATAAAAAATCACAGAAAGCAGAAAGTACCCCTGAGACGAAAAATTCATAGTGGTTTCAAATAAGAGCTCAAAGGTTTTTTTCGAACATTTTCAAACAGCTCGTTCACGACTACTCACAGACCAGTTCAATGTCCATTGCGCGAATATTTACGAGAGCGAGGTTTTGAACCAAATTTTTAATCGGGGGTACAAATTAATTAAAAGATGGCTCCACTTGCCAGTATTAACCCTAAATCCAGCTGAAGTAGCCCAGTTGCTAATGGTACTAAGTGCCTGCTTCGCCAGAGATACCAAAGTTGCAAAATATTGACTGATCTTATCGTCGACCCATACTGCCCTAGAACGGCAGGGCATAGCTATCATCGTAACGGTGAAATCCATCGGCCACGACGGAATAAGCATGCTGATGCTAAAACATCTGTGACTAGCGGGATTCTCCAATTGGTCACTGACCACCCTAAAATGGAAAATGAGTAGAGTGGTCTCGCTACCTAAAACGAGGAAGTCAACCAACAAAAGATAAACATATCGACCGATAGCGAAGACTCATTAGGCTTTCCTGCATCCAACTTTCACACACCATCTAACTCCAGCAGTACATTAACATGGTTTCCATAAAGTGCACAGCACCGCAACTACATTTAACGTCATAAACACCCTGTTTGTCAATGTCCTCAAACTAAACCGGCCCTGCTTTCGAACTGTCCTAGCAGCACTAGATCCGTTAAAAACTTTTGATTGAGGATTGAGGAATCCTCATTACCGTTGGTGATGAAGAGGTAGCCAATGAGCTACCTGAGTGGTCGTCAATCATTGGTAGGATTTCTTGGTCAAACAACGAAACTCAGAAAGATTAAACAAAGGGTTCCGCAGGGTGGTGCCCTCTCCTCACTGCTGTTAAACTTTTATATCTCGAAACTTCCCCCCACCACCGGAAGGGGTTTCACTGATCTTATATGTCGATGATTGTTCGATTCTCCCGTTAGATGACCTCACATGAGCAATCCATTAATCCAATAATGATTATTCTGCCTTCTACTTTTCCTTCTTATGACTTCTTCTGCTTCTTCTAAAATGAATCTTCTTAGCTTTCTGAAATTCGTTTGATTAGACAACAGCTTGTCAGAGTCGCATGAATTTTAACATTTTTTCTCAAATCAGAGAGAATATACATCACCTCCAGCGATCTGTCGATCACTATTTATGTTCAGCAATGGACTATTACATTTTCGGCCTTTCTCTCTTCTTCTTGGTGGCTTGGATATGAATGCTCCCCTAATGAACTTCGTAAATCAGTTACACCCTTGCCAAACGGCACTGCTAGTTTTATATCATCGCAAGTTTTTAGATATTTGATCACTCTCCACTCATGTAACGAAACCGTGCAGTAAACTCCCTAAGCTGGAAACTGAGTGGAACAGAGGTGGAACGACTACTGTTGACGAATTTTTATGTCATACACGTATAGAGCCAAGTTTCCACAGATGTTATGTGAACTGTCGCAAGCGTCTATACCATCGGTTACACTCGCTGCGTACCCTGCATTAGTTCGGTCAAGGATGACCTTGCCTTTTTCAAAGTAAGTACATAAATGCGGTAGTCAGGCCACCATCGTAAAATGGAGTCCACGCTTCTTCACCATAAAGAAATACGGGAATTATGGGCGACTAGTAAAGTTAGATCTTTTATCCGTTTGTTCAGGGTGCACATTACTTTTAAGCCTAATATATGAGTTTGTTTGATGACAGAAGGTATTACGTCTTATCCTCGTTCACTATCACTCTCAATGGCTTCACATTTTTGCCAAGTTCTGACAAATGGAATAAATGACGCGTCTGTTGTGATCGATATCACATGTATACATACGTATTCTTGAAAATCATCCTGTGTCCTCTATTTCGCTCGGCAGCTCGCTGTGGTAGGAAAAGGTCTAGGCATTATAGGTGTCTGGAATAATCCTACACCCAATTGAATAAAATTGAAGACTGGCCTTTTGTGCTACAATACTTAACAATTCCCAACGGTCGATTAAGAACCCACAACCTGACTGTCAGGTACTCAATGCGGATTAGAAAGGCAGGGGCAATCAAAAAGAAAGTATTGAGCTCATACAGTATCACTTGGGTCCCAGGGCACACAAATATAGAAGGCAATGCAAAGGAGGACGAAAGGTCTCCGCACTGTTACCATCGACTGTAAGACGTACTACTAAATTATTGTGGAGCAGCGTTGGTAGTAGACAGGTCAAACTGTATATTGCATTAAACAAGCTAGAAATTAAAATTTTTAAGGATGTTTTGACGGAGCATCTAACCCTGAGTTATGATTTCCACAAGCTAGGTAAAATGAAATCAGCTGAGCGCAGAGCATGCACAGAAGATGACAAAACGCTGGAAAATTACCATTGTAAGTGTCTTCTCTTCAACCGACTTAGACGTCGCATTTTTCATGATGCTCGCAGCTCGAATCTGACTGTCGTAGGCAGGCATGATTGAAAGAAACTAAATAATTTACAAAATCACTTGAACTGTTTGGCAAACGCACCATTGACCTAAACGGATAAGCGCAATGAGCTCACTTTAATGGCCTAGGTGATCAGGTTTTCAACCTCACTCTTTCAACTATCCAAGCAAACAATTCTTCTTTATTGGCGTGGACAACGCTTACGTGATTATAAACAAGTTAAGAATTGGAAATACTAAGTAAAGTCAAGTAAGGCATAAACCAGCATCCCTTATAATGATTGCCTTCACACTCAAATCAACTAAGAGCGCAAACTAATATTTCAGTGAGAACTCTCTGACGTAATTTTGGAAAAAGTCTAACATTATCAAAATTACAGGAATGTGATAACAAAGTTCAGCATCGCATCGTTTTGTGGAAGTTAAGCGCATGAGATTACCATAATCAAAATGCAGTTTAGTAATCAGTGTAGTTTTAGTGACTGAAAATGGCACAACGTCTCTTACTTTCGGCCATATTCTTGTGGCTTTATTTTTCATACACCGTAAAATGTCAGACGCCAATACAAATTAATTCCAAACCATCGGTATTTATTTTAAATATTTGGTTTACCTAGAAAACGAATAAAACTTTTGAAGATATTTTAAATTTTGTTTTTAGTTTTTAAGTTAATTTTTTGTACTTTCTTTAGCCATTTCACATGTATTTTTGTAATGATGAGCTATTGAAGGAAACGATCGATAAAGTGGAACAACTTGATCTCAAATTGGATTATATCACACAACGGTATGAGTTTCATTTAAATACGCTTTACACATTTATACTTATGTACGTATACTTTGTTGTCGTTAGTTTGGACGAAGTGTTGAGTTCAATACAGGAACCACTTTTGCGCGAAATCAAAAACACCTTGGAATCATTTGAAATCAAAATTATGGAGAACAGGTGAGTAAAAGCTAATATAAAATTCAGCTTCGTACTCTCGAATCGGAGTTGGATTTGTTTACATGTGTTGGTGCTTTTTGAATTTCGAATATCGCCAGACAGTAAAAAATATACAAGAACACATCCAGCAAATGATAAAAAATTCTAGAAAAATTAAAAAAAAATAATTAAAATGCAAGTGATAATTATTAAAATAAAAAATAATAAAATTTTGCGGTTTCAAAAATTAATGTCACAATAATCATGAAATTACTAAAAGTTTGAAAGTGCGCATTTTATTGGTGTAGTAAAAAGAAATCCATTATTTTTCCAATAGATGGCGTTATTTATCTGTATATCGCATTGTATAAGTCCGATCGGGTTCCGCTAGATGGTGTTAGAAGGATGACATTTTGTACTAAAAAAGCTTCTCTGACAGTTTTGTGATTGGTTGATTCAGTTTTGTTTGAGCGTGCTTCAAAGATGGACACTAGCAAAGAGAAAACACGCTATATTTTATAGTTTTTCATCGATAAGGGCGAAACCGCAGGACAGGTGGCTGTAAATGGGAATAGCGTTTATAGTCCTGATGCTGTTACAGTCAATCACGCAAAAATTCGGTTGCTTCACGGAGTGGAAGACCAATTGTAGAAAATGTCAATGAAATCCGACCGTCATGTAAGCACTGTTTCGATTGCCCAAGAGCTAAAGATTGCACAAAAAACCACAAAAAAACCATTTGGAATCGTTTCAATAAGACTGAATACGAAAAGTCAGCTGGTTTCAGTTGTTGTGTGAGCTGTACTTGATATGGATGTTAGGTATAAGTCCAAATGCAAAATACGCCATAATGTGCCATGAAAATATTCCCAGCTCTTAAAAATGTCGAGAAATTGAGGTTTAACAAGCACAGTCCTTAAAATATCTGCAACCGATCCAGTCTCTTCAAATTTATTTAAAATTTTACCAATTACTGGAGTTGTTGGACGATTATGTGCACCATAATCCCTTCTCAAAGCATGAAATGTGGCCCCGTTTGAATCATCATTTTTGTAGGAAGTTTTGACAATTTTAACGCATTATGCGGTTGTTAAGCCATCAGTTATCATAAATGCCTGACTTTTAACTAAAACAAAACATGTTTGGTTTGACAGTTAAATTTTACAGATGTCAAAATAGAGCCCTGTACCTTTGAAACCACGAAATGGTTAAACCTATGTATTAGATCTAGTGAAAGGTACTCCATTATTTTTGCTTTGAAGATTTCTTTTACCATAATTGGACTTATCCCATTTATGACAAATATGCACCGTTTTGTTCGATAACTTTTTATCATTTTTAAGGGGTGACATCATCAATTCTTCACCAGTCAAATTATTTGTTTAGACAGGAACAGATGATAATCACTTTATGCGAGGTCCGGATGCCTAGGAACCTGCCAGCAAAGCTTGCTGACCTTCTGGCGAGTCACTAGTGAAACACAATTCCACTCCTTTAGGCCAAAGCTGGGCACTTCTGGGCGATTGCTTCCCTCAGACGATCCAATTGCTGGCAGTACAGGTCCAAATTAAAAGTCTGGCCGGAGGGAACCAGCTTTTAGTGGATGATTCATTGCCAATTCTGCCAAATACACAACAAAACGTTCCTGGCCATCAATCCTGGCTTGGACACCGTTGGCTCACTGAACTTCGATCACGACCTTTTTCATTTGTTGTTGTTGTTGTAAGTGATGTAATTTTCAATACCTGTCACCATCTGCTGAATAAATGGCTCGATTTTGTTACGAATCAGTAGTGAGTCGCAGATGGAAACTCGCTCCAAGAGGTTTTTTCTCTACAGCCATCTTTTGCAAAAAGAATGAATTACTTTTTCTGGATCAATATTATGGGGCACTATAATCATAACTATAACTTGAAGAGAAAGTATTTAAACACCTGCTGGCTTATTGCTTATTCAGAATAAGGTTAATTGTTGTGGTATAGGGTTTTCCAATAGGAGGTGTTATTTTCATATTCAAAGAAAAACAGCTTTTTTTTATTTAAATGATCGGATGTTTAGTTCAATGAAAGGAGAAAGAAATGCCATTAATAATGGAAAACAATATCAGCCAAATGGCCGCCACGGCTATGCTTGCAGGACCGTATACTTTTTGAAACTTTCCATCACCAAATCAAAAAATGGCTGCTGTACGCCCTCAATAGTTTAACGAATACTATATTTGAGGTTTTGAATCGACGTTAGCCTGTTGGCGTAGACCTTATCTTTTAAGTATCCTCAAAGGAAGAAGTCGCAATGTGTTAAATCACAAGATCCTGGTGGCCCATTGCGATCATCTCTTCGAGAGATAACACATCCCGGAAACTTTTTCCATAAAACATCGATGGTTTCGTTGCTGGTATGGAACGTAACGCCCTCTTCTTGAAAGCAAACGTCGTCCAGATCAATATATTATCAAATTTCGGGCACTAAAAAATCGTTAATCATCTCTCGATAGCGCAACCCATTCACCGTAGCTGTTGCTCCAGCCTCATTTTCGAAAAAGTAAGGTCCAATGACCCCGCCGGATCATAAGCCGCACCAAACGTTAGACTTTGAGTATGGAGAGGCCTTTCAACAATAAATCTTGGGGTTTCCGAGCCCCAGATGCGACAGTTTTGCTTATTGACGTAACCATCGAGGTGGATTGGGCCTCATCAGTCATGATGATTTTTAGTTGAAATTCCTAATCATTTTCATGCATTTCAAGTACTCAATCATCAAAGACACGAAGTTGTTGATGATCGGCCGGCTTGAGTTCTGGTGTTAACTGACCCTTATAGGCAAAATACAGCAATATTCTCAGTTGTTTTTAGGGTCGTCTTTTATTCTTTCCATCACTAACTTGTCCCAACAGCTTAATTTCCTTGCGGTACAGCAAGATGCTTCACGACGATCGGCAAATGTTTTAGTTATACAAACCGTTTCTGTCAGGTTTCCAACATTTTTATTGTGAATTTTACTAACTTCAATGCGTTTTTAAAGCGTGTATCGTCCCATTCTTATTACTGGCGTAGTTTTTACTTGTCAAATGTCAACAAAAAAAAAAAAATACAACATACTATTCAAATTACCACCTCTTATTGGAAAACCCTTTATTAGTATATACATACATACATACATATATTATATAAATATCCAATCGCTTCTATTGCTATTACAGTAACCAACGGGTTGAAGTCAGACAGAGGGGTTTTGATCCCAAGAAAGCAAGAACTTGTGCTGGAGCAATGATACAGAAGAATGGTACATTTTCCGGGGGTAGCCTTCACCGTTTGTACATACCAGAATATCTACCACGCCCTTTCTCGGTGTACTGTCTACAAGACCCTGATGGCGGTGAGCCCTGGGCTATAATACAACGTCGACAAAATGACAGAATCGATTTCTATCGTGGCTGGAATGAGTACGAACATGGCTTTGGTAATTTGTTTTATAATTTCTTCTTAGGCCTCGATAAAATACACGCTCTAACACAATCGGAAGAGAATGAATTGTGGGTGCAATTGGAGAGTTTCACCAATGAGACGCGTGATGCGAGATACGAAACTTTCGCCATCGATGGTGCTAGCGCAAAGTATGCGCTGAGTGTGTTGGGCAGATATAGAGGCACCGCAGGCGATTCTCTACGCTTTCAATGGGGACAAAAATTCTCAACCAAAGATAGTGATAATGATGTATCGACGGAACATTGTGCCCAGCGGCACAAAGGTGCTTGGTGGTATAAGGACTGTCTTAACAGGTGGAAATACCATACATATTATATTTTTCATAAACAAATGCAATATTTAAAATACAATTTCTTCCTTTACAGTAATCTAAATGGTATGTATTTGGACGAGAACGTTACTACGAATCAAGATTCCGAAGGTATTATCTGGCAAACGTGGCTTGGGCAAAACTATTCATTGAAGTCTGTACACATGGCTATAAGACCACTAAAGCGGAAAACTTATCTTATTTACAGCAATTAATGTAATAAATATATAATAAAGTAATAAAATTGGTGTTAAAGTATGTAGGACAATAAGCATAGTGAATCGGCTGCATATACGTATATGTATCGGGCTCATCATTTCTCAACATAGCTCACCTCTAAATTGATGTTTGTTGGCTATCCAGAGGATACTTGGTCTAAATCCGGAAGTCGTGATCTACTTGAAACGTGTGGAAGAGAATCGGTTCTGGCTACTTCCAGGTGAATGACAGTCAAAAACTTTCCTCTGTTGCGTAAACTTCTACACATGGTCCCATCCTCCTAGATCTGAATTCTGCTACTATAAAAAAATTTATAGAAGTTGAAAATATAACGGCCGAGATGCGTGAGTATGAAGAGCTTGAGAAGATGGCCGACAAAAGGGTAACGCTCGAAAAGATACGGCGACTTACAAAAGGTTTCAAGACCGGAGTAAACTCTTGTAGGACCCAGGGAGGTGAGCTATTGACAGATGCCCAGAGTATACTGGATTTATGGAGGGAAGACTTCTCTAGCCTACTGAATGAATAGGAAACCCCCGGAGATGGTGAACCCAAAACTCCAATTGATGACGATGAAAAACTTGTTCCGTTACACGACTATGAAGATGTCCAAATAGCAATCGCCCACCTTAAAAACAACAAAGCGGCGGGGACCGATGGATTACCGGCCGAGCTATTGAAATACGGCGGTGAAGAACTGATCAGGTGCATACATCAGCTTCTTTGCAAAATATGATCGGATGAAAGCATACCCGACGATTTGAACCTAAGTATGCTCTGCCCAATCCACAAAAAAGGCGATCCCACAGTCTGCGCCAATTACCATGAGATAAGCCTCCTTTATATCGCATATATGGTCCTGTCGACCGTATTGTGTGAAAGCCTGAAGTTGTAGATAACTTCGTCTATCTTGGAATAAGAATTAACACCAACAACAATGTCAGTCTGGAAATCCAACGTAGATTCACACTTGCCAACAGATCGAGTTTAAAGTGAATTTAAGAATGAGAGACATCGTCGAATGCTTTGCTGAAGTCAATGTAAATAATATCTGATTGATAACCATTTTTGAAACCATTACTGACATGGGTGCTGAATTCTAGCAGGTTTGATAGGGTAGATTTGCCTTTACAGAACCCATGTTGTGAGATGTCAATAATTGATGACACAGAATGCGCTAATTGATCTGTTATAATAACTTCGAAAATTATGGGGATATAACATTCTCCCTGCAATTCCCTATAGAAGATCTACTACCAGATTTATGTAGAGGTAAAATGTCTGACTCTTTCCACAAAGAAGGGAATAAATTTTACTTTAATGAAACATTGAATATGTTCGTTAATGGTATATATAGAAATTCAGCATACAATTTTAGAATTAAATATATTTTCTCATATCTTAACAAATCGGTTGTATGGGGTCAATAAGTTATAGTCTTCCGATTTCGATTTTTCGGTGTCAATGTTTTTGTGATAACACGTCCGATTTCGATGACTCGCAATACCAATGTGCAACTCAATATATATGTAAGAACCCAAATCATGATGACTATAGTATATTATAGTGGTCCGGTCTGGCCGGTTCCCACAAATGGTTAAAATAGTATGAAAATGTGTCTCCTTAGTTTGGCAGAAATCTCTCAAAAGTTGAGAAACTAGTTTGGGTATATGACTAAATCAACTAAGCTCGTTATACTGAACCGATCTTCATAATTTTTGATGGGCCTATCTCTTCTTCTATGTAGACAAAGCTTTTTATAGCTTTACATTTGGTTCTAAAATGACTAGAGAGATAAGAAAATCATTAAAGCCGCCAAACAATAGCAGTATCTTCCAATAAGTAATATTTACTACAAAAATGACAACAGAGCTTCTGTGGGGTGCAGGCTTTCGAAGGAAGGTAATACACATACATAGGTATAGTGAATAGGCGCCATCAAGGCAACACAAGAAATCGTATGTGAAGCCCGGCCAACCATCGACATCCACGGCAAAGCCGAATATCCATGGTGCAAAGGTTATGCTATGTATTTGGTGGGACCACCAGGGTGTGCTCTATTATGAGCTATTGAATTCGGGTCAGACGATCAATGGGGACCTCTACCGAAAACAATTGATTCAATTACCACTTGTTAAGATCAATGCATAATGCCCTCACCGGAGTACGCTTCACTTCAGAATAGGGTATCAGAAAATGCTCGATTCTTTCTTGACCTCCAAGCCGGAGAAGTTCTTTTGAGATGGGATCCACAAACTGCCAGAATGATGGGCAAACATCGTAGCTTCCGATGAGCAATACTTTGAAAATTAAATATATAACAATTTTTTCACAATAAAGTCTTAATTTTCGAAAAAAAACCGCACGAATTGGTGCATACACCCAATATGTAGGTCTCATTGGAGACAACAAATGCAAGAAATGTAGGAGATGTGTGAAGAGGGTGGATCATATAATCTGTGAGTGTCTAGGTTATGCTAATCTGATACAGTAGGGTTACATGATTATCAAACGTCAATGGCCGACTACTTTCTTCTACTCTTTCTTCTTCTTCATTGACATAGGCACTGCTTACGTGATTATAGCCGAATCATCAACAGTCATTTACAATTTGTTCCTCCTCTTCCTTCCAACGGCCATCATCTTCCATTGCTTCCACAACCGGGTACTGCATTGAATACATTCAAAGCTGGAGTGCTTCCATCCATTCGGACCACATGACCTGGCCAGTGTAGCCGATGTCTCTCTATGAACGCTGAAATATGTCAATATCGTCGTATAACTCATACAGCTCAGCGTTCTGTCGTCTGCTGTATTGCCCATAAATCGTTCGTAAAATTTTTCACTCAAAGACTCCCAACCTGAACTCATCGGATATCGATATAGTTGACGCTTCTACACCATATGCCAAGACGGAAATGATAAGTGACTTGTAGAGTTTGGCTTTTTGTTTGTCGAGAGAGGACTTTACTTTTCAATTGCCTACCCAGGCCAAAGTAGCACTTGTTGGCAAGAGTTATTCTGCGTTAAAGACAAAATAAGGAGTGTATCAGTGCAGCTTGGTCGTATGTAGTGTGTCTGGTAACACTATGGACGTAATTTCGACTAAGTGAGACCCGATCTTCAAACTAACCTAACTAATCTCTTCTTCTTCTGGTGGTCTTTATAGGTATACCTATATACCAAAGTTAGAATACCACTTAATGCACGTGTAAGGTATTAAAAAAAAGCATTCATACTGTGGTTGTGCCACAAATCTATTTCGAACCGATTTCTTTGCAGTGCTCTCAGTACCAGTTTGTTGCCAATTCTGGGTTAAGTTAAACTAATGCACTCACTCAAAACGCGAAAAACCCCGTCACACATACGCAGAGCTTACAAATATACTTGAGTACGAGATAAGGAAGTCATCAACTGCTACGGCAAATAAACCAGAAGTATAAAAAAGAAGAAGAGAACACTGCGAAATATTGCTCTCAAGTATTTGTTCAGTCGTATTTTATATTAAACAAAATCAATTTTGCACACAGTATCAGTTCAACACTCGAAGATGGCCTATCTTGCCGTAATAACGTTGTTCACTTTGTCTACGCTGTCTTTGCGTATTGCGAATTGTCTGCCTCAAAATCAATTGAGTAGTAGCGGCAATGTTTCGGTCAGTACATATCTTCACATTATACATAAATATACATATATATTATTAATAAGAATTTTATTTATTAATAAATTTAAATATTTTACCGTGACAGCCTTTTATCACCTATCTCTGCGATGATGATTTATTAAAAAGCACCTCAAATAAAATGGATCTTTTGAATCTCAAATTCGAAAACAACAATTTACGGTAAGATATTAATTAGTGTGTGCTTGCATTTTATGGAATATTAAACAATTTGGAGTTTTCAAATATTTTCCTCCTTTCAGTCTGCAGAGTGACTTTAATGCTATGAAAGAACAGCTTCTGCGGGAAATAAAAACGAATCTTGAGTTAATGGAATTGAGAACTAAAAGTGTATGGTATGTATAACTGTAAATAGGTGTACATACATACAGGGATTTCCAATGAGAGGTGTTATTTTGATAATTAAAAAAATAGGAATTTTTTGAGTTAAATGATCGGATGTTTAGTTCAATGTAAAGAGGAAGATATGCCATTAATAATGGAAAACAATATCAGCCAAACGGTCGCCGCCACTAAGCTTACAGGACCGTATCATTTCTAGGAAATTTTCCATCACCAAATCGCGAATTCCATCTTTGAGGTCTTGAATCGATGTTAGCCTGTTGGCGTAGACTTATATTCACGTGGCCGCAAATGAAGAAGTCGCAAGGTGTTAAATCACAAGATTTTGGTGGCCAATTGCGAACACCTCTTCGACCGATAACATGTCTCGGAAACTTGTTGCTTTAAAGATCGATGGTTTCGTTGCCTGTGTGGCACACAGCGCCATCTTGTTGAAAGCAAACGTCTCTCGATAGCGCAATCCATTCACGTGAGCTGTTGCTACAGCCTCATTTTCGAAAAAGAAAGTTCCAATGACCCCACCAGATCATAAGCCGCACCAAACAGTTACACTTTGAGTATGGAGGGGCTTTTCAACAACAAATCTTTGGTTTTACGTGCCACAGATGCAACAGTTTTGCTCGTTGACGTAGCCATCGAGGTGGAAATGGGTCTCATCTTTCAAGATGATGTTACGTTGAAACTCGGGATCTTTTTCATGCATTTCAAGGATCCAATCAGCCAAGACATGACGTTGTTAATGAGCAGCCGGCTTGAATTCTTGCGTTAACTGAACTTTGTAAGACTCAAGACCCAAGTAATGGCGTTTGTGGAATGCTCAAATGCAAAGAACGAGGAGGAATGAGCAAACCTGGATTTTCTTCAACGCTTTGGTCTACAACAGCAAAGTTCTCAGTTGTTCTTGAGCGACGTGCACGTGTTTTATTCTTCACACCACTAACTTGTCCCAAAAGCTCCAGCTTTTCTGCGAACTTCTGTATTGTGGTCCGGCAAGGTGCTTCGCGACGACCGAAAAGTGTTTTAGTTTTACGAGCCGTCTCTGTCAGGTTTTCACAAGTTTTATAGTGAATTTTTATAATTTCAATGCGCTGTTGAAGCGTGTATCCTTCTATTCTTATTAGTTTTTACTTGTCAAATATCAAAAGATACAGTTTCAAAAGTGACATCTACCGGAAGTGCAGGCTATTGAAAATAACACCTCTTATTGGAAAACCCTTTACGTAAAAAACAGTAACCAAATCGATTTTTAATTCAGCACCGAACAGCGTAAGTCCAATGAGGTAATACCACCGCCACCGCCAATACTCAAAGGTGCATCAACGTGTGCTGAAGCAATGCTTAAACCAAATGGTGAATACGCCGCGAGTGGTGTGTATGAACTCTATTTACCAGAATATCTACCACAACCATTCCCCGTGTACTGCCTGGAAGACATCGATGGCGGTGGTCCGTGGACTATAATACAACGTCGACAGAATAACGATACAGATTTCTATCGTGGCTGGTATGAATATGTAAACGGATTTGGGGATTTGGAGAGCAATTTCTGGTTAGGTCTGGATAAAATATATGCGCTTACTCAGTCCAATATGTACAATTTATGGTTTCAATTGGAAGATTTTCAAAATGAGAAACGTTATGCGAAATATGAAAGTTTCGCCATCGATGGTGCTAGCGGAAAGTATGCGCTGAGTGTGTTGGGTGAATTTTCAGGCACAGCCGGTGATTCATTTACAGCGCATCGGGGTGAAAAATTCACCACCAAAGATTCTGATAATGATCAATGGAGTGAAAATTGTGCAAAACAGTATACTGGCGCTTGGTGGTATCAGAAATGTCATACAAGGTAAGGTTTTTTTTTCTATATTCAAATTTTAATTAAATATTTGAATTGATTGTAATAAACTTTTTTCTTATTTTTCTTATTAATAGCAATTTGAACGGTCTATATTTAGGTGGTGAATTTCCAAAAGACCAATATGCAAAGGGTGTTGTATGGCACTCGTGGCATGGACATTATTACTCACTAAAATATGTACATATGGCGATAAGACCACGGAAACTGCTATAAAAAGAGATGCGAGTGAAAAGGAATATAAATAAAATTTTTAAATTTTATATTAGTCTGTAATATACACGTATGTATGAATCCATGAAATATACTAATTTTTGTCTTTTTATTAAAACAAGAAAGAAGAGCATTCTACCATGCCTTTATAACGGGTGATCCAAGTAGAGATACCTTTATAGCTTTTTTTTGACAGACCAAGCGTGAGTCTTGTCAAGCTGTCATGCTATTTTTGTTTCGAGCCAAATTTTGTTCAACGATGAGGCCCATTTCTGGCTCAACTACATACCTATCGAGCAAATTTTCCGCATTTTGGGAATTGGTTAAGATCATCGATGTCCTCGAAGTGAAAACTTCAACAGCTTTGAATTTTATTTTAGTTATCGTCACATGCATGGTAATGGTTAGTGGCTTGTGGCCACTTATTGTCTACAGGACTTATATATGTTAGGTATATTGGGAATTAGTTTGGATAAGTAGGAATTAAGCCCGCTTACAGTAGCCAGACCGTAACTATGCCAATATTACTCAAGTCTCTCGGGATAGCTTGATCTCTTGGTCTGCAATAAGTGGTGGTTGGATTCCGGGAACACCATTAACGGCAGAGACTTTATGAATTTATTGACGGACTCTCAGTGAATGACATTTAAAACCTGTCGATATGCCGTTCTGTTCCGTGGTTCGGTTCTAGAATGTATGGATGAAGGCTTTCTCTTCTCGATCGATGCTACCAAGTATTAAACTTGGGCTTGGATAACCGCCGTTCTATTCCATCTCTCTGTATTATAGTAATTCTGGAACCTAATTGCTGATTGTCATGATGCCGTTCTTCGGATCTCAACAGATATTTTGTCCTTTCGGATAACGGTAACTATAACTATTCCTCCCACATTAGCAATATATTCTTTACTTTTTGACAACATACCGTTAGGTATATCAGTGACAACGTCATACAGTTTTGAATCTTTGCAACATGGGTTTCTGAGCAGTCTCATTTCAATGTTTGGGCCAGCACCCACGAGTGTACAAATTGCCACAAGGTAAAGTATTTATCAATTAAAAAGCTTAGCAAAATATTGCCAATTCTCGAATCTGGACCAGCCATAATTGGAGTTGCTATAACAAATTTCAAGAAGTCGGTGCGTGGGGCGATATTTCTTATATAGCCTAAGGAATTGCCATGTTTTCAAGACAGAGGGCAGAAAACTTGAACTTTGCTACCAATACCAGCGTAAAGTGATCAGATTAAGCTCAAGCTTTACCGGATCTTGCGCTGTATTGGTCGCAGTTGTTCGGATTAAAGTATAAAAAACCACAATTTAGTCTACCATGCGTTGCTTTTGGCTGATTACTCTATAGAAACTATTGACTGGCTAGCTTGTTCTCCAGTCTTACATATATCCCACAGAGAGCGTGTGGGGCATATTAGTGGGAAGGGATTTTTGCAAATAGTCGTCAATTTGACAATACCGCTGAGCTTATGGCTGCAATTATTTTCGAATGGTCTAACCGGTATGTCAGTCTTTGGAAAAAAAAAAAGATTTTTTTTTGAGTTGCAAGAACCAGTGAGAAGCCGAGGGACGACCGCAACTGGAAAAATTAATTTTCTATAATTTTGGAAGTTTGTCGAGCCGCATTGCATTTCCTACATTTATTGTCCTCGGTGAGACCTATATTAAAGGCATGAGACTCCAAGAGGCAATGTCCTATTAGTAGTCCTATCAGCAGCCTGGAGTTGGGCCTCTTAACAGATGGTAAAAACTTTGTGAATTTAGTTATATGTTTTATGTTTTGCACATAGTCTTAGCGATTCTGCAACCCTTAGCTCGTTCCCAGAGTATTTTCGCCTGACAAAATAGTTTTTCTTCTTGATTCTGCTGCACTTCCTTGAGTGGAACTGGGAGGTTCGCTGCTGCGTCCTGTACTAAACATACACCCTCCTTAGCAAGTTCGTCAGCTATCTCGTTACCGTCAGTGACCGTGTGGCCTCACACCCAGTAAATGTACACACTTCTGTTTTAAGACAGACAATACTTGAACCGTTTCTTTACATAATACTAATACCACAGCTGACTTCGTGCTCTTTAAAATTAAGACCTTTATGTCCGCTTGATGTGTATTCTTTTCCTTTGAAAGCTGGCACAATCCAGTGGCTCTGCCGTCATTTTTATAGCAAAAATTTCGGCCTGGAAGATATTGCAATGGCTTGGTAGCTTATATGGCTTATTTTTAGTTGGGAGGGGTAAAGAGAAACTACCACTCCTTCGTTCATGTTAGAACCACCTGTGAAAACGTAAAAAGCTTTGTCTGCATATTTCAGACTTTTGATCCAGCCATTTGCTTCTATTGTAGTTGAAAAGAGCTTCCTGAAATTCAGGCGCAGGATTACGTAGTCTCAGAGGCTAACGCTATACTATTGTACTAGGCCCGTAGATCTTTACTGTCACCTGCCGGGAAGCATATAGCCTCGCAGCAGATAGGAATGCTCTATTTTTAGCTACCAGATACAGTGGAAAGTGTGTTATCATTTTGAAACAACATGTAAACAGTTTTTGCTAATAAATATTTTTTCTTAAACTAATGAGGTTCTATTGCAATGTGTTTATTTTGTTCCAAAAAGAATTCTCCCAAAATATTACTTTCCTGTTGAAATTATTGTTCACAATATTTTAAAACAACTTGCGTCTTATTATTATGAGGAAACGCGTCTTAAAAATAAAAAATAATAATTAAAATCAATTCTTAATATCGAACATGATTTTTGCAACCGATTTCACACATAGATGTCGCCATTTGCGTCTGCATTTTTTCCTACATCCAAACCATCATTCTTCTGCCATCTTTCCATTAAAACCATTATCCGTTTCCTCATATTTTGACATTCGTTTGCTTCTGTGTGGGAGAGAGAGAGAGCGTAATTGAGGAAAGTGGAAGGTGACAAAGAGCGGAACTGCAACGAAATGCCGACCAAATGACTGGGCGACACACCAATTTCTGCTCGCGCAAAATCACCAAATTTTTATTTGTATCTCGAACACGGTGCGAACAGGTCATGACTGCGGTAATTTAACAAACGGGCAAAGAAAAATATCTATGCATAGCAAGTAAAAAAAATTTTGTGTTTGATAATACTACTTTGTAATACAAATACAATACAATACACTACTTCTGCAGCTACATACATACATAAGTGCAAGTGATTGGAAATTGAAATACATATGTACATATGTAATGTAATTTAATGGAAAAGTATTAAAAACTTAAATTTATAGCAAGTGTGCCACTAAGTGCTAACAACAAGTAGAGAAAGAAATAAGAATACAAAATAAGTAACAAATAAGTTGCTCGCAGCGCATTCTAGCAGACCTCGATTGAGTGAATTTAGCAGGTGCGGAGAGTGGTGACATACATATATGTATATACAAAATAAAAAATAATAAAAAAGAGAGATTGTCTAGCAGCAAACGTTTTAGCCGAATATCCAAAAAACAAAAAAAAAAAAACAAAAACAAAAAACAAAGCTGTTTAAGTAAGCATAGCTTAGTGCGGGGCGTTAAGGTGCGACGTTGACTTTGGCATCGGCGATAACGACTACGAATAGTAGAGTATTATCCAATAAAGCTGGCTGCCTGACTGGCTGGCTGGATGACTACAGCAATATGCTCAATGAATGGGGCGCAGAGTAATTTTTAATCCAGAAAAATATCTGAAAATCCGCAAAAAAAAACAATAACAACAAACTTCGAAAGCAACAATTCCGAAAAAATGTATAGAAAATTTGGTCAATATATTCAATTGTTTGTATAATGTCTACGATGCTAAAGTGTTTTAGTACTTAAACGCGTGTGTGTGTCTGTGTAAGTGTATTTGCTCTGCTTGCGTTTGAAACTAATAATAAATTTTTGCAAAAATTATAAAATAAAAAATTTTGATTTACCGACATACATACATACGTGTATATGCATATGTACGTACATACATATGTGCCATCAGATCTACTAATTTGTGTGAAATTATATTAATCACGCGAGAGCAGCTGAATCAAACAAATCTACATACTTACATACATACGTGTATGTAGCTGATCTCAGCGTATGCAAAGTGATTTGAACTGCCGCTGCCTCAACTACTACATACTTACAGGTATATACATATGTATTTACAAAACGTCAGATTTTTCCGCCGGCTTGCTTAAATGCATGGGTAAGCGATTGTGATTGCATAGTTCTCTGATGGATTTGCTGATTTATTATATCTACATATACCTATGTACATATACATATGTATATATGTATGTGTGTATATAAGTTGGTATCTTTTGCTTAGCATCTCTGAGCTGAGAATTTATATGTAGCTTTCTTACCGTTTTCTTATCAATAGAAACCTTTGTACATTAAACCATTTAAATATGTATGTATTTATGAATGTATGCACATTTGCTTTATGTAATTTGCGAGATGATAATGGCATATACTTACATATATGTATATGTACAATATATGCACACACAACGTACATATAAGAAAATTCGACGAACTTGTCTATATTTTAATTATTTTCTTTTTCATTTGATGTAAACAATTTGAGATGGAAGAACGAATTAATTTAAAGCCTGTTTCCAATCGAAAATTTGGTATATTGGTTAATAGTATTACTCCACTCCGACATATGTACATGTGTTACCTATACTTTTAATTGGAATTTCCATCACAAAATCTCAAAGTGGCTGCTGTATACTCTCAATAGCTTAACGATTTCCATTTTTGTGGACTTGAATCGACGTTGGCCTTTTGGCGAATACATTATATTTCATGTGGCTCCAAAGGAAGAAGTCGCAAGGTGTTAAATCACAAGTTCTTTGTGGCCAAGCACGAGAGATAGAACGTTCCTGAAACTTTTCCCTCAAAAGTTTGATGGTTTCGTTGCTTCTGTGACACCTAGTGACGTCTTGTTGAAAGTAAAAGTTGTCCAGATCAATCCCATCCAATCCATTAATCATCTCTCGATAGCGCAATTCATTCACCGTAACTGTTGCTCCAGCCTCATTTTCGTAAAAGTAAGTCAATGACCACGACGGACCGTACCAAACAGTTAAACGTTGATGAGAGATAGATGGATGGAGAGGCTTTTCGACAGCAAATGTTCGGTTTTCCGAACGACAGTTTTGCTTATTGACATTGCCATCGATGTGGATTTGGCCTCATCGGTGAAGGTGATTTTTCGATGAAATTCCGGACAATTTTCATGAATTTTAAGCGCCCAATCAGCAAAGGCGCGAACGGCTGGTTTGTGTTTTTGTGCTAACTGCACTTTATAAGCCTTAAGACCCTAGCCTTTATACAAAACACGATGTAATGACGTTTGTGGAATGCCCAATGCCAAAGAACGACGAGGAATAGACAAACCTGGGTTTTTTCAACACTTTGGTATGCAGGAGCAATATTCTCAATTGTTCTTGAGCGTCGGGCACGTGCTTTATTCTTCACATCACTAACTTGTCCCAACAGCTCTAGCTTCTATTTAGGCATACACAAATTCATTTAGCTGCATGACTGTCTGCGGATCTAAGAACTTGTAATCAAATTCGTCATACTCTGATATACAGCAAATATGTCTCTAGTACAATCGACTCGGACTACTATCTGGTCGTAGCCAAGATATGCTCCTCTCTTTGTAAAGTAAAAAAAAAGGAAGATTGGTTGCTGAGAAAACTTAATCACCACAAAACCGAAAACTAAAAGTCTACTTTTACTGCCAGAAGGTGTGTTGCTCAACTTGCACAACTGCATTTATCAGCAATTCGATATAAGGGAATCTCGAAACAGCATTTCAAAATCCCCACATACAGCTGCCAACGAAAGTATTCTGCAAGGAACATTCTCCTACGGCAATAGAGAGATAAATACTGTTTACCTTGCGATAGTGTCAACGGACGTAATGAGTGCCATGTTATGCTACAACTACCCCTCTTACATACCTCACAGCCGTACGTACCATCTGACTGGAAGAGAATATACAAACACTAGTATTTTCTGTGGAACAATCGTCCGCATCGCCAAGCTGTCACAACTTTTCGTTTAAATAGCGCTCTTATAAGATAAGTAGCTATGGCTGGGAGGCATATAAGAAAAGTAGTTGCAGCATTAGTGAGATACCGAGAGTTAAAGAACAAAGCGAGAAGTATTTGAAGACAGAGGGAAGTAAAAAAAAACAAGAGTACATTAAGAGCTTAAGAAACTGGTCGACAGGGGTAATACTTGAAAGTAATGCAGAAGTTTTCAAGACCAAAACATACTCATGTTCAGCTCAAAAAGGTGATATGTCAAGCGTATACTGGCTTTGTAGAGAGAGCACTTATCCTCACCTCCTGCATTGTAATGAAGAAAAAAACACTTGGAGCTGCCGAACCCAGAACCTCAATCTAATCTACTACCCACTATGAAAGCCGAATACCAGTGACAAGCTTAATGAACAACTAAACGGCTAAAACTTTATGCTCTGCGCAATCCATAAGAACACACCCCTCACCCTTTGCGCCAATTACCGTGAGATAAGCCTTCTCAATAACGCATATAAGATCTAATCTAACATATTCTTCGAAAGATCAATGCCCATCTTCAATGAGCGGATCAGACTATCTAGTATAGACAAAGAACGATGTGTAAGGGTTCGGTATTAAACAAGGTAAAACAGTCAGCGACTGACATTCGAAAGACTCGGGTTCAAATCCCGGTGTCAGCAATATCCAAAAAAGTTATGGAAAATTAATTTAAATAAAAAATTAAATTAAAATTTCTAATTGCGGTCACTCTTCGGCTGGGAATGTCCACCCTCCGAGTGTATTTCGGACATGATATAAAGGAGGAGGAGCTCAACCGAAAACCGCTTCAGCGGTTACAAAGCGCCAATAATATATATACCATATATAAAACAGTCAGCGTATTTGCGTATTGGCTTTTACGACACTGTTGATAGTCATAAATAAATAACTTCATAGATTTCGTCCAACTTAATAGCAGCATTGTTAGCCTGAAAATCCAGCTCAGAATCACTCTTGCCAACAGCTGCTACTTTGAACTGAGTAGGCAATTGAAAAGTAAAGACCTCTCCCGACGAACAAAAACCGAAGTCTACAAGTCCCTCAACATTCACGTCCCACTATATGTTGCAGAAGCGTGGACGATGTCGACATCTGATGAGTCGGCTTTGGGAGTCTTTGAGAGAAAAGTTTTGCGAACGATTTATGGTCCTTTGCGCATTAGCAATAGCGAATTCCATAGACATAGATGGATGGATGAGCTGTACGAGTTATAGGATGACATTGATATAGTTCAGGTAATGAAGAAACACCGGCTACGTTGGTTAGGTCATGTCTTCCGAATGGATGAAAGCACTCCTGCTTTGAAAGTATTCGATGCAGCAGCCGCTAGTGGAAGTAGAGGAATAGGAAGACCTCCATTCCCCTGGAGGGATCAGGTATTTCCAACTCCTTTGGTACTCCCAATTGGTGCCAAACGAAGAAATGAATGGCATTACATTGGGAATTCGGCTAAGGTGCCAACACCCTTCTTTGTTGCCGAGGAAGGTTTCGCTGGCCGGATAAACGAAAACCCTTTAGCTCTGAATGTGTTCAATGTAGAAGAGATGAAGTGAAAGATATCCCAGCCATTGGAAGGATCGGGTGAAGAAGGAACTAAATACTTGGCTTCACTGGGTACAATACTCCCATTGATGCCAATCGGCTAAGAGACATAACATAATGCGGCTAAATTATGAATTTAGCAAATAATTTAGTTCATAAATTTTATAAAAATGTATGCCACTGCATCGAACAATTAAAGAAGAGGCAGGATGTGGTATATACAATTACTCTAGAAAAGTATTGTTTTACGAAAGATTTTTCGAAATAAACATTTCTCCGATTTTAAGCACTTTACTCGCCGTCGAACTACATAAGTTTAGAAATTAATGAAAAACAGCACACTCAAAGCAACCAAAACCACAGCACACCAACGACATGCATATAAACAGAATTTCTTACATTCATATATACACACATATGTACATACATATATCCTACCAGCGCCCACATCAATTGTTTGCTCGCACTGCCCATGCACCTCCGCCTCAGCGCAACTTGTGTTTGTAAACAATCTGTCCTGGGCTGGTCTGGTGAATGTAGCTGAATGGAAAGAGCGTTCGGCGTTTAATAACAATAACAATTAAGCCAACAAAAAGAACATTGAAACGTGTATGTGTGCGTATGCGTGTGTGATGGTATAATAATAACAACAATGAATGAATAACAGCACGAAAATTCCACATCAAACGCATTCCACAAGTAATTTATTTGCCCACCAGAAAACAAGTTACCTGGCGATTATCCCTCTATCTTGCGCCCGCGCACCCCCTCACACACACACACAAATACCCCATTTTGCTGTGAGTCTTGTTTTTTATTATATGTTATTTGTATAGTCACACAGAGGCAAGATTTTGTCGGTGTGTTAGTAGACTTCTTTTTTTTTTTAAACAAGCTGCCAAATGGAGTGGTGGGTTTCTAATAGATTCAAAATTATCGAGGAATAGAAAATACTACAATTTCATTTTTAAAAATGTTGTAGCGTGGGTAGAAAACATAATCCGTGTTGCGTGTCGTTCTCAGTCTCTGTTGGTCGGCCAACTGTAGTTTGTTTGGTCTGACTCCCCGTTTCAAGAATTTATAAGAGTACGTAAAGAGTGGGATGACGCTCAGTCCAAGGGTTGAATATTTATATATTACGTATATCATATCATTAACCTCTCTTGTATCAAGTGAAAATCAAAAAACTCAAAATTTTCGAGTAATCGAGTGTAAGTACGTGATGTCCAATGCTTATGCTGCCCAAAAATGTTTGAATAAAATATTCTCTTTCTCTTTTTGTGGAATGCCAGCACAAAGGACTCAAGAATTCTTTGGCTTGAAATTTTCTTTGGACAATTTGTACACAATTCCATAATTTTCCAAAAAAGTGAGATTAATCTATTTCATTCATTAGGTTAAACTGGTTAGCGCTCACATGACCGTATTCCTTTTATGAAATTTTCCATCCCCAAATCGCAAAGTGGCTGCCCTTAATAGCTTCACGAATTAGATCTTTTTAGCTTTTTAATCGATGTTGGGATATTGGCGTAGACCTTATCTTTCACGTGACTCTAAAGAAAGAAGCCGCGAAGGTGTTAAATTACAAACTTTTCCCTTAACTTAGTCGGATCATAATCCGCACCAAACGTTACACTTTGAGTATGGAGAGGCCTTTCAACAATAAATTTTGGGGTTTCTGAACCCAAGATGCGACAGTTTTGCTTATTTACGTAACCATCGATGTGGAAATGGGCCTCAACAGTCAAGATGATTTGTCGATGAAATTCCGGATCATGTTCATGTATTTCAAGTACCCTCTCAGCAAAGACACGACGTTGCTGATGATCGACCGGTTTGAGATTTGGTGTTAAGTGAACTTTGTAAGTCTTGAGACCGAAGTCTTTATGCAAAATGCGATGTAATAACGTTTGTGGAATGCCAAATGCCAATGAACGACGAGGAATACACAAACTTGGGTTTTCTTCAAAACTTTGGGCTACAACAGCAATATTCTCAGCTGTTCTTGAGCGACGTGCACGTTGTTTTATTCTTCACTTCACTAACTTGTCCCAACAACTCTCTTTTTTCAACAATTTCTCTATTGCGATCCGGCAAGGTGCTTCGCGACGACCGAAATTTTTTTTAGTTTTACGAATCGTTTCTGTCCGGTTTTCACCATTTTTATGGTGAATTTTACTAATTTCAATGCGTTGTTGAAGCGTTGTTGAAGCGTGTATCGTTCCATTTTTATTACTGGCGATGTTTTCACTTGTCAAATGTCAAAAAATTATAGTTTCAAAAGTGACATCTACCGGGATAGCAGACTATTCAAAATAACACCTCTTATTGGAAAACCATCTCCCATGACTTATTTGAGCTTTAAGGATTTTAATGAATTTTCTGATATATCAAACAGGCAGTTTACGGGAAATATTAAAAACTTACTTCCAAAATGGGAAAAACTTATTCGGGAGAAATAACTGGCCTTCCAGAGGGACAGAAAATAATTCGCGTACGCGCTCGTCCAGTGCGCTGTTGCTGTTAAATAACATTTTGCATAAGAATTTTGTATAATGACCGCGATATGAAGGCTTACAAAGGCAAATTGGTCCAATCGCGGTAGTCTCATGACCAGCCGATGGGATTTCGCTGTGCCCAATGAGCTAAAAATCGCTTAGCAGGAGATGAAAATTTTGAGGAATCGCGGTGTCAATGATACTTTTTTCCATCAAATACAAGGAATGGCCTGCCGTTACTGTCTATACTGATCGTTCCGGTCCATTTTTCAGATTTTATTTGAATATTAACATTCTAGTCACATGTGATGCCAACAAGTTGTGAAGAATCCGTTCACTATCCTCCTGGAGAGAAAAATCGCAAATCATGAACACATTTGTTTATTTTTTCGCTATTTTCATTTCAAAATTCTTTACGTATAACATATGTAAATAAAATATTAATTATCTTAAATTTCCAATATGTTCTTTTTTTGCGGAAGAATTCTGTGAAATATGTCCCACGTTGTCGTTGTCGCTACAAAGTCAATATGCAATAATGCTGCCAACAATAACAAATAACAACCATACATACATATGTTCATACATAAATATTAATTAACTATGCATGTAGCGCATTAAGCGAGTGAATTATATATCGCAATTCCTATGCACATACATATATACATAGCTATATACATATGTAGGTATGTACGAGTATGTGAGTTATTTTATATGTAGCGAAATTTTGTTATGCAATATTGTTTATGTTGGGCGGCGCCAAAAACAATTTATAAAATTCGACACATGACTCAAGTGAAATGGGATTTCTCACTAACGGTGCATTAAATTATTGCTACGCGTACCATATTTCATATTTTCCATTGCAGTTATACGATGGGAAATTAAATCTTTGCCTCACTAGAAGAATAAAAAAATTTTATAAATTTTCTATATCATAGCATGCATTGTTAACTAAAAATAAAAAAAAACTAGGAATAATATTAAAAACTTTTATAATGGAAATTTATGTAAAACTTTCTGTCAAAGGACATTACCCGCATTTTAATTTGAATCAAAATAAGAGCTCAAATGTCGTGTAGATATGTATATACATATATCTATAATTCAGAATTACGCGTTTCCATCACTCTACTAATACTACTGGCCCTGAAAAAGGGTATTATTTTAGATATGTGGTTTTCAAGAAGAAATAAAATGTATGTATATAGTTTAAATTTATGGCCAAAAATTTAGTTTTATTATAAAGATAAGGGTTGTTATTATGTTCTAAGAATGATTTCGTACAAGCGATCCAGATAAATTCAAGCCGAGTGGCCTAATTTTCGCACACAATAACGCGCTGAACTTTTCTTCCAAGGCGTCAATCGTCTCGGACTTATCAGCTTAGACAAACGACCTCACATAACCTCAAAAAAAAAGAAAAAATAGTGCAAAGGTGTTAAATCGCACGATCTTGGAGGCCACGCTACAGGCACAAGACGCAAGGTAATGTGCTCACCATAAATTTCCTTTAATAAATTGATTATTTTGTTGGCTGTATGGCATGTAGCGCCGACCTCTTGGATCCAAAATTCGTACACATCAACATCCTGTGACTCAGGTTATTAATTTTGGTTATATAATGATCCCCATTGATCGTATGATAATATTATGAACGGCTCCATTTCTTCAGAAATATGAATCAATGATTTCCCTGCCAATAAGCACACAATGAGTTTTTGAGGATGGAGTCAATAATGACTTGGGGATTATCATCATTCCAAATGCGATAATCTTGTTTATTAACGTACCCATTCACGCAAAAGTGAGCAGCACCCCTGCACAAAATTTTTTTTATTAAAATCGGGATCGGGCGCCATCTGTAGACCCATTCATTGATCGTTCGACGCCGAAATAAAACAAAAAGAAGTCATGAAAAATGTACGCCTAAAAATATTGGCCTCAAGTTTCCGTTTTTATAACTAAAGCTGACATTTAAAGCAAACTTTTTTGTTAAGGGGTTAGGGGTAGTCAGAGGCACGAAAAAATGAGAATTTTCAGTATTTTTTTTTTTTGCTATTAAATAATTTTATTTTACAAAAGTAGTGATATGGTATTATTAAACAATGTTTTGACTTGAAGTCACGAAAATTTCGAAAAAAAAAATTTATTTCCGAAGTTACAGCTGTCTCTGTTAACCCAGTTCCAAAAAAGGTCCTTGCGGTGACAATCATAAGTCCTTGGAGATTCATCTGAAATCAATTGGATAAAAAAAAATAGTTTTAAATAGTCCTGGGCCTGATCGAAGGATTTTATTTTTTTTTCAAAAATTAACAAAATGGCGGCCTCAGAAAATTTGTTTCTAGATTTTTGGGAAAAAATCAACAGTTAATTGGTCTTACAAAATCGAAATTTTTCACAAAATAAAAATCCTTCGATCAGGCCCGAGTTTATTATGTATTCTACAAGCTGTATAAATTTCATTAAAATCAACTGAGCGGTTTTCGAGTTACAGTTGTCACCAGTTCAAAAAACATAGTTTTGAGAAAATCGCGTTTAAAGTTTCACACAGCGCTTTGAAAGGCCCGAGCTCTCTTTGTTATTTGTCGAATAACTTAAAAACGAATTATCGGATTAACTTGAAATTTTCAGAGATTATTTTTAAGATATTATACTTAACGAAAATGCAAAAAAAAAAAAAATTTTTTTTTTGAAAATCCTGACTACCCCTAACCCCTTAAGACACTTCTATTACTATTTTACTTTGAAAAGTAATTGGAATTTTCGAAAAAATACGTTATGAAATACTGTTTTTTATTACGAAAAATGTAAAAGCACTTAACATTCATTGTCGCACTGCGAACGCAATTAGGAAAATTATTTATTTTTATTTATATAGGCGAACTCGCCAAAGCAGCTTGAATTGGATATTCTACCATACTGACAATATTCTCCAGACTTGGTGCCTTCGGGCTATTTTTTGTTTGGGAGAACCTTCAGCTCAAACCAAGACATAAAAAACCATGCGGAACAGATTTTTGCCAGCAAGGATCAAAACTTTTATGAGCGTGTGAACTCAAACTTTTGCCTGTGTTTAAATTGCACCAAAAAGAAAAACTAAATTATTCGGTATTCCTTTTGTGTAAATACTAATATAGCCAATAATACATACATAAATAGTTTCTATATATAAAATATTTAATAAAACAATTAAAATTCACGAATTACACTGGTAATTCAAAACATACCGTTAATACGTTTAACAAGCTAGTTGGCGCTTACTTACGACTATTTATTATATACTCGTATGTATATGTATGTATTTATATACGAGTATGTAAAGTGTATGAAAGCATAATCGTATTAATTTTAGCGTTGAAGCGCGTGCCATCACTACAGTGAGAATGACAAAAGATGGTTAAACACTCAGTAGTTGTTGTTTTACCCCAATAGGGCTATGAGCGAGTATTTAAACACTCACCTTGAGCATGCATGTACATACATACATATGTATGTATTGTATTTAAAACGTATTGTAGGTATTGTAAAATCATGCACAAACGAGTAGCTTACATTCAGCTATGTACGTAGATAGATATGTAGGTATGAATATATGTATGTATTTGAAAAAACTTTATATAGGTGTAAATAAGTAAGTGTAAATAAATTATAATTCTGAGACTATTAATTAAACTATTTTGATTTAAAAATAAATGAACAAAGAAAGTGTGAAAAGCCAAAGGGTGGAAAAATAATTTTACTTATGTAAGAAAAGATTTTAATTTCAATACAAAAATTAATTGAAAATTAATTAATATAAAAAAATAATAATTTTAAGTAAAGAAAAAAAAAGTTAATATTAAAAAAATTAAAATAATAACAACAATAATAATAAAAAAATAACAATTAAAATAATCTAAAATAACAAAATTTTTTTATTGTTTTTTATAATTATTTTTTTATTTAAATATTTTTTTTTCAAAATTACTTTTTTCAATTAATTTTTGTATTTAAATT
This sequence comes from Ceratitis rosa, assembly GCA_037013455.1. Taxonomy (NCBI): domain Eukaryota; kingdom Metazoa; phylum Arthropoda; class Insecta; order Diptera; family Tephritidae; genus Ceratitis; species Ceratitis rosa. The sequence goes on along the minus strand of JAWMAG010000002.1, from coordinate 6,668,699 downwards.
AAAATCTTTTCCTATATATGGTAAATAAAATGATTTTTCCACCCTTTGACTTTTTACACTTTCTCTGTTAAAGTAATTAAAAGAACGAAAAAATAATTTTAAACAATAATTCAATTATTCTTTCGTGCTTCCAAAACCAATTTAACCATCTAAGTTAAATTTTCTACAAACACTTAACCTAACAATTTGATATCTGTCAAAATTCTATTATTCTATGTACAAAAAGTACAAATAAAAAGAGAGAAAAAAAACAACAAATTATTCATCTATTACATGTGAGAGGAAACCTCATGCAACACGTGCTCACGAGAGCCACATAGTTTTTCTCTTTCTCTATCTGCCTGGTTTTTCTTATCACTGCCGTCATACACACGGTAAGCAGCATAAACATCTGGTCAACATACCAAGCCAAACCGCACTCCGCCGTGACCTCCTACCATATAACTCACGCATGCGTATTTAGACTGTTTCGCCCTTCAGCTGCTAGATAAAAAGTTGATGAGAGAAAAATATAAAATCTCTGTGCTATTTAACTTGTGGATGCATTTAGTTTGCATCGTTTGATTCTTACGTGTCGCGTAATTTCAACGATAGTTAAATAGTAAAAGCGTCATCTCGGCGCCTTTGACGCACCTGCCGTTATTGTGGCAATAAATCAAACATATAAGTGTACAAAAAAACAAAAATAAAAAAATTATAAAAAAAAATAAAAAAAATATAAAAAATATAAAAAAAGTTAAAAAATAAATTATTAAAAAAAAATAAAATAAAAAAAATAAAAGAAGAATAAAAAAGAATATTAAAAAAAATAATAAAAAATTAATAAAAAAAAAATAAAAAGAAAAAAAATTATAAAAAAAAAATTTAAAAAAGATAAAATAAAAGAGCAAAAATAGTTTTACTCGTGCTTGTTGTTGTTTTTGCGTTACGTTTGCTCTCGTATTTAACGGCACGCGTACTTTTTATTGTGCATCTCTGTGTTTGAGATTGTTAAATTTGTCGTTTTCGTATCTATTGGTGAGCATGAGAATGAATTATTTTTTACTTAATTTTTGTTATTATCTTTTATTTAATCCATACAATATTACACACACTATTCGCCCACTTTAAGTATTTGTGCGTGTGCGTGCGTGTGTGTCTGTGTGTGCGCGCGCGAGGTGGGCTGTATTTGCCAGCAGATCAGTCGATCGTTGTTGGTGAATGGACTGCAATCAGCGGCTATTTAATGTGTTTCTAACAAAACAATAACAACATTATAATTATTTAAAATATCTATTCTCTTTCTTTGCGGTTTGACGTAGAATTATTTGTTGATTTGGTGATATGTGTGGGAAATCAGTTTATTTCTTTATTTATTATTTTAATTTTTTTTTTTTAAGTATCAACAACGGAGAATTTGGGGTTAAGATGCATATATTTGTATCAGACTATATTATGTAAGCGGATTACCGATTTTTTGTTCATCAAAGCTTTCTTTGTTGCAAGAGTTATTTGTTATGCGTACATACATACATATACAGATATGTGTAGTTGTATAGACTAAAAGGCGTATGCCGATGAAATGGATTACTTTAAGAACCACGCCGTTAGCTCTGCCTTCCCCAAGTTAGACGTAGAAGCGAAGCGGAGCGAATGGGTCTGATAGTGAACGAGGACAAAACGAAATATCTGCTGCCATCAAACAAATAGTCAGCTCTGGACAGTAATAACTTTGAAGTTGTAGATAATTGTGTCTATCTTGGAACCAATATTAACACCAACAACAATGTTAATCTTGAAATTCAACGGAGAATCATCAGAGGAATCAATTGAAAAGTAAAGACCCCGCCTTACTATATGTATAGTACAGAGGTTTGGCTGGTAACAAACTACGATGAGTCGACACTTGGAATTATCGACAGATTAGTTTTTGCGCAAGAGTTATGAGATATACAGTGACATAGTTCAGCAAACCCTGAGGCTACCTCGGATTTCATGATATCCTGGTGAATGAAGGCAATTAGATTTGATAGTTTTCGATGAAGTACCTGCTGGTGAGCGCAAAAGTGAAATACCTCTACTCCGATGAAAGGATAAGTTGGCTTCCGAGACGCCGAACCGCAAAAAGAAGAATCGTACTATAATCGCTAAAGCGAGGTCTTCGTTATTTAGGTAGGAAAACATGAGACGAGCCGAATATGTCAGTTTCAAGTTGCCTACAGGAGGCCATCACCGGTGACGAACGATGGGTTTATAATTATGACACTTAATTATCGCTATGGAAACTACCTAGCGAAACAAGATCGCAAAGAAACCCTCCTAACTGAGCCGAATATGAAGGTTTTAGTTTGAGTTTTCTTCGATTTCTGGAGTATGGTTCATCAGCAGCATGATGATTTTGAAGAGGCATTAATGCCATTTCCTTTAAGAACGATTAGTTGGTAACTCACCCTACAACTCGAACAAATAGCAGAGGAGAAAATTTGGGTCAAGCGTTACAGGAAAATAAGTACAAATAACCTATTAAACGGGTCTGGGAAAAAAATTGTATTAATAAATTACAGCCACAAGAACGAGGCATTGAACAACCGGAGAGCATGCAGCCAAAATGGGTCTGCTTAATAACAGCCGTTGTCGCAACTGCAAAAAAGGCTGAAATAGAGGAATACTTACCAAACTTTTTCCCGAATTCCTCATAGTGCAAGCCTTGAACGGTTGCCAATTATGCGAGATTTTCTCGTCCGCATTCAATATAATGATGGAAATATATATAATTGGCACCTTATAACTGCTGAAGCGATTTTCGGTGGAACTCTTCCTCCAATTTGTGGTATGGGTCTTGATGTTTTCTCTCAAATGCAGTTTATTCCAAAATACCTCCGAACAAGAAAACAAATTTTCATGAGGAACTTTTATTTCATATGGGAAATACGCTCAGAGGGCTTGACATTCCCTGCCGAGGGGACCGAAGTTAGAAAAAAATAATTGTCTCTCGAACTTTGACCTTCAGAATGCCAGTACGAAATATTAACCATTTGGCTTTTGCGGCCGCCAAAATACTTTACAGTAGTTATTTAAGATAAAATTGATGCTTCCTTTGGGGAAATACGAATAAATAATAACCCAAAAGTATTTTCAGGCTGAAAACCTCTTAGATATCATTCAAGCTTATTGGAGTTGCTCGAATATATTCGAACAAAATGTTTGGTATTTGAAAAGTCCTGAAATATACAAGATTATTTGAGTAAACGTATGAAAATAGCACAATTTTGTGACTCAAATAAACAATAAATTGCATCACTGCGTTTGGTGTTCACACATATTCAATTAACTTAAAGTTGTTGTGTTCGACAGCAGATATTTTTTTGATTTTGAGAGTATATAAAAACCATTTGAATAAATTTAGATATTTTAAAATTTAAATGAAATAAATATGTTGTAAAACTTATGAATTTGTCATATCACACATTAAATTTTTAAATTATACAAATTCCTTGTATATTTTGTTGCTCTCAATTAGCTAATTGAGTGCCTGTGTGAACAGGCTTCCATTATATTTGCCGCTTAAACGCATGACAGTGCAAAACTCTTTTTCTACAATAATGTCATATACTATATTTACATATTGTATATTAATGCCAATTTTCTATTCAATAGAATAAAGCGTGAGTGGAATGAGCGTTTGCTGTGAGCAGAACAACAACAACTTTAGGGTTTGGTCACCAGATGGTGCCATTAACAGAGCAACCATTAATAATACAGCGTCGGTTACATCACATTTCCACCAATGTGAACTTTCTTCGACCACATTGTTTGTGTAGTAAGCGCGAGAAATTGTCTGTAGGTGTGTTTGGCAAACATATTTTACTGAAGACGATTAAAATTAATGTACAGATGTTGCCAAAACCAAAACCAATACTTGCTTACATGCACAGATATATGTATATAGGGTTAAATATTTTGTTGTTTCGAAATTAAAAGTAAATAAAATGCATGGATTGTCATGCTCTCATTGACTTGAAAAATAAGAGGTCCTTTCAATTGGAGAAGGAGCTCGGCTGAAGCCCACTTTAGTGTTATAAAGCGCTAACTACCCTGCAGGAAATGGGTAGACTAGTATGCAAAAGTTCTAGTTAAATACTAGTATTCTTAAGACGAAATCATATTAGTTTGTTGTAAACCAGAATTATACTAGTATTTAAAGGACAAAAATATACCAGTTTGCCATGCACTTGAATTATACTAGTATTTTTTGGGAGAAATTCATAGTAATTTGTCGTTTTGTAAAAAAAAAATCAGAACTCATATATGTAACTAACAGCTCCGACCACCCATTATTAGAAATGCCGCTACAACAATAACCAAAAATTATTGTGGTTATCTACATATTTTTTAATTGTAAAAATTTTAAACCTGGAAAAAAATAATGTACTAAAATTCAAGTCAAGTGAACCATACGTGCGTTTTTTTTTCAAATAAGTTAGTCCTTAAGGGGGGAGACTCATGTAAAATTTTCAAAAAATCGATTTTTTTTTTCGATATTCTGAAAGTATACTATGTTGAGCATGTACTCGAATATTTACAAAGTTATAGCTAATACAGTGGAGCGGGCCGTACTGAACTGTACTGTGTACTGAAACTTTAAACGCGATTATCTCGAAACTAATTTTTGAAAAACTGCTCGTGTTGTAGCTCAAAAAATTATTGACCGATTTGTTTGAAATTTGATGAGGCTTTTCTCTACATTACTACCGGAAGGATAAACCTAAAACTTCAGGTATTTTTGATTGATTATTTATTTTTTTGGGGTCAAAAGGGTCAAAAAAATAGCTCAAAATCGTAACTTCTTTTTAAGGCTGATTTTATATTGGATTTTATCCTTTTCTTTTTAATTTTATAGGTTTATCCTTTCCGTTTATATGTCCTGAAAAAAAAATTTTTTTTTTGGTGTTTCAGATCAACGGTTTATGAGTGACAAATGGAGCAGTTTCGGACCTCGCGTTAGAGGCAGCCTACAAGACATCATGCTGAGCCACCATTTTGAATTAAAAAAAAAAAAAAATTTTTTTTTGTAATCTTAAAATGTTAAATAAAGTTGTGTTAAAAGTTCTAAACAATTAAATTATTTTATCACTGTAAAAAAAAATTTTAAAAAATTACCGATTTCGAGGCATTTACATGAGTCTCCCCCCTTAATCAACTTCCTGCCAAAATGTGTTCAGTATTCCAATGAATTTTACACTTGGCATAAATCAAATTAAAACTATAGAGAACAGTTCTGGGAAGAAAGTCAAATTTTTTATTTAAAATGCTCAAAAATGCTCGGAAAAGCTCAAATTGCTCGAGCTCAAGCTAGAAAATTTTCGAGCAATGAGCAATAAACGAGTGTGCTCAAATGCTCAAACAGCTCTTAAATGTTCGAACAAAATCTTGAGCTCTAATATAATATATATATATATATATATACTTATGAAATCATGAAATGAATAACCCTATATATTTATATATTTACTCATTACATTTTCTATCCTTTTCAGTCGTTTGGCAAATTTTTTGTTTCCATTTAAAATTAGAGAGAAATTAGATTATTAATAGCAAAAGCTTTTGATGATGACATTTACAACAAATATACATATGTACACGTATATTCCCGAAATTCGTACTCCAACAAAGGCTTGGTATCGCCAACTGTGACATGCGAACAATCGATTCAAATCCTTCTGCTGCCATTTGCTGTTCTATTTCTATTTACTAATTTCACTTTTATGCTTTCTTTTCTCTCACTTTTATGTCCCCCTCCCTCCACCAGCCAACAATTTTTGCTTTATGGCTAACACGCTTTTAATTGCAAGGGTTTTTGGTGCGCACCCAATGGTTTTTTGATTGAAGTTGGTGTAAGAAGTCTGCGTTTCTTTCTCACTTGCACGGGCGTTGATGTGGACACTGTGGAAGGGTATTAAGGACGATTGCCGCAATATTGCTAAGTTATTGATAGATGTGCCATCGTTTTCATTATTTAAGTTGTAAATAACTTTCTGTTTTTCTGGTTTTGTTCTCTCCCTTTTTGTGGCTGTCACTTTGCACTTTCTTTGTGAAAAAATCTGTAATATTCCCATGCTGAGAAGAAGCCTTTTATGGTATCGTGCCAGTCAACTGAGGGCAAATTAAGATTTATGACTTTAGCTTTTTAATTGTTATTGACGTCTTACTTTTTAAACATTTCATTTTACACAGAAATATTATATATAATAGCACTTAAATGGCTGTCATTGAGAGCAAGGCCATTTTTGTGAAAAATATTATCTTATAATTTTTTCTCTATTAATTACCTAGATGCTGCTTTAAGATCATGGAGAAGCAGGTCTTTAGCTGCTCCCTCATGCTCAATCTTTTTATAGAAATAGAAATGTACCTGGCTGTTTTTGATATATACGATTGGCGCCAAATGGCGGAAAGAAAAAAAATTAATTTGGCTATAGTCACGTAAGCGGTGTAAAGAAGAATAAGAGATTTATCCATTAGCCTGTTCTAGCGGTAACCAGCTATAAACCAACGTCAACAACGTCATTCCGCTCGTCCAGCGGAAAGGCATAAGTCCGTAATAAATCATTTGCAGATTCATTACCTTCAAAATTGTCAACAGTATTTCCTCAGTTCAGCGGCGTTATCGTCCATACATATATACTACTTTGGGGAAAGATCTTTTGACACCATACGGCAGCGAAAGGTCTCAGCATTGTGATGCATCTCTTCATAAGGTTTTTGAAATTAGACCGAGCCGTAGCTGTAAGCTACTTTCTAAGGACTGAGCTCTTTTCATGGCAACCTATTACTTCTTTCATTTCCAGCATACTTTCGAAGATTTCCCGCCGAGCAGTAGCCTGCTCTAGGTTCGACCCAATAACTTTCGAGTAGAAGCATTAAGTATTATAATCTCAGTAAGAGTTGACATCCTAGTATATACTCGTATATAGTATATTTATTTATTTATTTATTTATTTATTTGTATGAAAAATAATTATGAATAATTACATTTCATTAAAGGCACTAGCAGCTGGGGCTATCGGCCTCGTATATAATATAATTTCGCGCTTTATAATCACAGAAATGATTTGCGGCCAAACTTCTCTACCGCTTTGTGGTATATACTTGGAAAAGTTAGTACTTTTGGGGCGCCCGTAATTTCTTAAAATTAATTTAATTTTTTGTTTGCTCATTGAAATCTGAATATTTAGACTTTGGGTCGATTTGGTTCCATGACTCTCCAGCTGATGGCAACCATGTAGCCTAGCCCCCTTGATCTCCTTTTTGTAGAGGCATAGTTCAGCACTATTATCTTTTTTTGAGTATTTGAATTTCATCTCGAGTAATGTATCTTGATTTTTAAAAAAATAAAAAAAATTATTTCAAAATGATGAAAATACATTTTCTTAATAAATCAGTTAATATATCTTCAGATTTTTTAATAGGTTTATTTTGCTTAAGCTTTCAGTTTTTTTTTGCAAATTATAATTTCTCTAGCCAATCTAATCAATATATTTGCTGAAATCAAAACCCTAAAAACGATAACAAACTTATTATTTTTGTAGTTCATGTATATATGTATACAATCTACATTAATTTCGATTTAGTAACACTCACCGGTAGATAACCACATTAGGGCTGTCAATAATACATAATGCCAGGTAGGCTTTCAGTACTTAAATTAAATGGAAGCATATTTTCCTTGAACTTACTGCATTTTTTAAAGTTCAAGTCATCCCTTTGATGACACGATGAGAGATTCAAAATTTCGTGCAGCTTTTGATAACACAATATTCCTAATATATACGAGTAGTATATAGACTAAGATACAGCTTTAAGTTAGCTTGGTTCACAATCTAATTTAAAAAAATTCCGGCATTTCCTTTTGGTTTTTGAATTTCAAACAGTTTTTGGCATTTGCGATTAACATGTCTAACTATTGCATCCAGAAGACTTAACGATTAATCGACCTTAAACAGTGTTCACACAGGCACTCAATTAGTTAATAAAGATCATTTCAATAGTGAAACCGCCATTTACAACAAAATTAGTCTTTAAAAATAAGCAATTTTTAACTATTTAACCACTTGTTGCTGTAAAAAAGTTCGTTCAGTGATGACCATTAATATCAAGTTTCAGAGGAACAACTTTTCATTCAAAATAAATAACAAAATAGGAAAAAATGCCAAAATATTTATATAAATTTAAACAAATTCGCAATTAAAATGTTTTTAATGATAAATTTATTTTCAAAATATTATACATACAAGAAGAAAACCCAAAGGAATGAAACTTATCTGGAATATATTTATTTACTTCAGCTGGCGTTACGAAATATGGAAAAGAAACAAACAGTGGACTGTATAATGCTATTAATAATTTATTTGGAAAAACTAATTATATTTATTAGGGATGAAAATATCTACATTTTGCATATAGAAGAAAAAAAAATTAAATTAAAAAGTACCCTACCAAGAGTTAACTTTTTTTTACAACTAAATGGAATTTTGTGTGTGAACAACAAGCTCAGTGGTGCAATTTAGAGCTTAGTTGTCTAAGCTAAAGTACCCTATTGTATTGATAAATATAAATATATTTCTCCAATGAAATAAAAGCAGTATTACTTGACACACACTAATTGTTTGCAGTTAATTGAGTGTGTGTGAACACCTAACTAAGTTAGCTAAAATATATTTATTTCATTCATATATAAGTTTTCATAAAGAAAATGAAAGAATTACAACTTTTCAAGTTCTAATTATTTTAATTTAATTTAATTGAATGTGTATAAACACCCATGTCAGTGAGACATTTTAACACTTAATTGTCCTTGTTTTAATGAAAAAATTTCATAAACAAAATTGAAACAATATTACTCGACGCACACTAATTGTTTTAAATTAATTGAGTATGTGTGAACATAAAAGACAGAGTCGGAATAAAAATTTAATTGTCTGTGTTAAAATATTTATAGTTAATTCCGGCAAAAATTTTCATAAAGAAAATATAATTATTACCACTTATCAAGATTATATGTGTTTTAATTTAATTGAATGTGAAATTAAAAATAAAAAATTCACCAGAAAAGTAAAAGTAGTATCACTTGAGTAACACAAATTGTTTTAAGTGAATTGAATATGTATGAACACCAAATCCAGTGGCGTAATTATCGTTTAATTGTCGTAGCTGAAACATCCTTATTTCATTCACATACAATTTTTCCCAACGAAAGAGAAGGTATTATTAATTATTTAACTAAATTGAATATGTGTGAACACCAAACTCAGTGCTGCAATTTAGAGCTAAATTGCTTGATTCTGAATACGGGTTTATCTGGACTGCCTTGTTCTTTGAGATTTTCTTCGAAAATATACATATATATATTTATTTCTCTACGCAGAGTAAAAATGTACAACCTTAATGCTCAAGTTTTTGTCCAAAAATAAATACCGTTTCAGCTTAATAAAAACCACAAAAAGCATGCACTTAAATGTGATATAGTTTTTATGTGTAAATATCGTGTGAATTTTTTTTATCATTTATTAGCGAAATGACAAGAAAAGCAGACATATTTACATACTTATGTATATACAACATAACTAGAGAGGCTGATAATATCATTTTTGGCCAACGGGCGTCAACACCGCGGCGTGCGTTCGTAAGCTCACCGAGACGATGATGAATGTGACGGATTTAGCTTATGGAATGACTGAGCATCACAAGCAAACAATTTTTTATATGCTCATACGAATATATGCTCCACTATGTAGGTGTTTGCGTACAAAAAACATCATACGCGTGAATGTATATAGGTATATATAAATATATTTATAAACATATTTGTACAATATATGTACATACGTGTAGTCCACGTTTATATACTACTTATGTATATGTAGAACCGCAAAGAAAAAGCTCGAGCTTTGGTTAATAAGCGATAAATTTTTACTGATGACTACGCGCTGACAAAAATGATTTTAATTAATGAATAATTATATTTCAGTAACATAGTGGTTTTATGAGCAATTATTTACATACATATACATATGTACATACATATATAACAATATATGCGTATATACATATATAATATCAATATTTATTTTTAGTCATACCTTATGTACTTAGGTAAACGTAGGAGTAAAAAATGTAAACAACAAACACACAGTGGAGGACGCCGTTGCATCAAATTAAAGCAAAAGAATGTACGACGGACTAATATATAATTACTATATACATATATACATATGTAATAAATATCCAAAAATACATATCCGCTCATTTACTAATATTGCTGCATGTGGACTAGCCTTTATAGTGTAATAAAAAGGACTATGGAATGCGTTTTATCCCCATATACCTATATGTACCTAGATCTCAAGTATAACTTCACCTGATTACAGCAATTGCGGCTTTATAGCTATGTATGTGGAATAATGGTTTAGTTAGGTAGAATGAGGCAGCGGTCTCCTTCATTTCTCGAAAAAATAACGTTTTTTCAGCATTTTTTCAAAAGGAATGAAATAATTGCGGTAAACGCAATTTTCAGACAATAATGTACTATATTTAAGCTTCAATTTTTTAGTATAAAAAAAAATTAAAATTTTTCTATGTTGTGACGAGTTTTCTGAAGCAACTGCAGTCTTAACACGTGAAACGGTGCCCGTATGGAGGTCGTGCGATGCGTCAGAAAAAAGCGAACCAATTTTTTATTTTTTTATTTTTTATCAGTGCCTCTTCTAAATGAACTACAAAAACCGAAGAAGTTGGAAAATTTTAAATTTTTTTGAAAGTTTGTTTATTTCACTTATTGAGAAAAAGATTCACTTCAAGTTGCAAAAAAAAATATTAGTTTAAAGAATACTTTCAACTCTCAGTTCAAATAGAAGATAATCACTTATAGCTAGATCACCTTATTTTTTTCGATCGGACATACCATATAGGTATTCTTTTTGAAATCACCGGCACTGTTTTCTAAGACTTGCAACAATGAAAACTCAAGAAAACGTGCTTTAAAGTTCTGTCCGATCATTCGAATCTGCTCGAATTGGTGAATGAAATTTTGAAGACAAATTCTTGGTTAGTTTTAGAATAGATTTAAGAAAAAAAGAGATGCATTTTTTGAAGCATTCAAAACAGACTATTGCCTTAAGTAGTTCATTTTCAAAAATTTCAAATATTATAAATGGAAAAGTTTTGAAAATTCCATATGCCCTTCCAAAACATTTAGATGGTAGAAATCAGACAAGATTTTACGAATACTTAATGCGTTCAGTAAGCCATGTACTACTCAATAATACCTTCCTAAGGTTTAGTTCAAACCTCAATCTCATTCCCTGCCTTTCCGTTGTGGCTGGTTTAGGCATCTGTGAAGGTAATTCCTGCGGAAATTGATTTGCCTTATTTGCAATGGCATAGGCAGTAATTACGCAATTAAAGCTAAGCCAGCTGTAACATGCCAGTCAGTTCGTTATTCTGTTATTTGAATGCGCCTAATGAGTCTAGCCCTTCTTATAGTGATTCATGGAGGCCTTTTCCTTCCTTTGCTTATGTTAGAACTTTCAGATTTGGATGGCTTAGACAAGCCAGGGTAGCCATGACTCTTTATATCTCATATACCAGGTACAGCTAATCACTATATTTTGGTTGGTTTTTCATTTCGATAATGCACAGAGGACCATAAATCAAGCGATTCTTTTTTAAATTATTTTTCTTTTAACTGGATTTTTTTGCCGGGATTTCTTGTCTCGATTGTGTTGTGCCTGGATTTTGTTTTGTCGATATTTGGTTGTGCCTGGAAAATGTCTAATGTAGAATTTTTCGAATGTTTTGTGAATGAATACTGTGTTCTCCCATGATAGTTTGCCTACTTATGTGTTCTCACACATTTGGACCTTTTTTAATTACGATTAATCGGCTTAATTGTTTCAAAAAGAAACTAAATAGATTTCGTTAATAATGCGGTTGCCCATTATACACCCTCAGTAATGCTCACAAGCTATAGTAGTTGAGTTTGAAGTTACATTCTTTTTTGGGGAGATCACAGAAAAACCTTACTCCTGTGCCTGTCTAAAGTTTGGATACATCACTATCAATATAAATATCTTTGCATTTACTTGTGGTATTGGCTTCCACTAAACATACGCAGACGACTATATGTATCTTTAAGACTCTCACATTACGAAAATTTTCCCCTAATAAAATTCACTTATGCTAAAGCTTCGCTTACAGACATTGACCTTTTCCAAATCATGGTAAATATGTGGTCAAAGGTGTACCATATATATGTAAGATCCAAACACCTCAAGCATCACTTTATTGTCATCCTACAGACGCGTAAGCCTCAATGAGGTGATCTATACCATTGCTCACGAATGAGTAGTCGGGTAGGAGTTCTTCGGAGGTTCCATTTGGGAAGTCGTTGAGGAAGGTTGGACTAATAACAAAACTGTTATAGAGAGTGCATGGAAACATTAACCCTTAGTTTGAAAAAGTCATAGGACAATATGTAACTGAATTGACCCCAGAAAGTTATCTTGCTTATCAAATCAGGAAATTTTAGTACTAAGATATATAGCTTTAGACAGCTATAAATTATTCATGATTCTCAGTATTTTTAATTTTTTTTAGAAACTGTATAAAGCTTGCTACATAGTAGTAGTGTATTTTTTGTGCCAACAGTTACAGAAATAATGATTCTAACACCTTTCTGGCAGCAGTTCACTATACTTACCATCCTACGGACCTTTCAAACGAGGTCTCTTACAAATACATATACATACTTTAACAGCGCACTACACACAATTCTGCCCAATCATTGCTCAGTAAATAATTATCATTCTGATATCAGTTATACAAGTATGTAATCGTATATGTATGTATGTAAGAAGAAACAAAACTTCAAGTACACTCAATGAAATTCAGTAGCCAATCATTAGTACTTGACGACTTAGTAATGAGTGTAGAGTTTTCTAAAAGCTGATAACCAATATACGAGTATATATATATACCTATATATATATATGTACGTATGTTACATATGCCCAATATGTGATATCAAAACAAGTCTTGTGGTTTTTTGAATTACCTACAATTACTCAAAGCTATTCTCTATACATAAGGTGATGCATTTTGCGGTTTCAAAAATAAATCTATACAAAATGTATAGAAAATAATTTTTTTCATGAAATTCTTTTTTTATTATAAAGTTTGAAGTTTTGCATTATACATACTCGTATGGGAAGAGATATAGCTATGTACGTTATTCAAATTTCGATTCGATTGAGGTATTTAATTTTCGACCACTTTTTGGCATATATTGGTTTGTTAGTTTTCAATCGCTGAAGACTTAAAAGTTTATCTATATACCAGGTGTGTTTGTTGAAGTTTGCCGGTTTTTTCGATAAAGAAAAAGCCTAATTTTCAGAGGAATCAAAAATTTTTTATTCAAAGTATTGACCATTGGTTTCTACATATTTCGCCCATCTCTCAGGCAAATTATGGATAACATTCCAAAAAAACTTTTTCTCTTTCGAGGCAAACCATTCGACGAGCCATTTTTTGACTTCTTCAAAATTAGCGAAGCACTGCTCTGCAAGGGAGTGTCCCATCGATGCGAAAAGGTGATAGTCGGACGGGGCGAGGTCTGGAGAGTACGGCGGGTGCGATAATATTTCCCAATTAAGTGTTTTTAATGTGTCTTTCACCAGTTTAGCGGTATGAGACGGCGCGTTGTCATGTTGCAAGATAACTTTGCCATGTCTTCGGGCCCATTCCGACCGTTTTTCGATCAACGCATGATTCAAATTGATCATTTGTTGTCGGTAGCGATCCATGTTCACCGTTTCACCAGGTTTTAACTACTCGTAGTACACCACACCACACTGGTCCCACCAAACACAGAGCATTGTCTTACGGCCAAAGCGATTTGGCCTTGCAGTCGATGGGCCAACTTCACCAGTGGAAAGCCATGATTTTTTTCGCTTCGGGTTCTCAAAATAAATACATTTTTCGTCCCCCGTGACAATTCGATGCAGAAAAGATTTCCTTTCGAATCGTTAAAGCAGCACTTCACAAACGGTTTTTCGATTTTCCATTTGTCATTTGTCATTCCCATGGCTTTTAAACATTGGCAAATTACTCCTCGAGTCACATGTAGTGTTTCTGCCAATTTTTGTTGCGATTGGGTTGGATCAACATGCAATTCCTCGTCTTCGAACTTTTTCGCTGCACCAGGATGCTCATTGCCTGTCAAATCGAAATCTCCACTTTTAAATTGATGAAACCATGTCTCACATATTCCAATCACTGGAGCATGTTCACCATAAGTTTCTACCAGCTTCAGCTGCTTTTTTCTTTTGATGAAATAAGAAAAGCAACGAATGCCGCAAATGCGATTTACTTGGAACGAAACTCGACATATTCACTGAGGTAAACAAATATGACGCTATTATTTTGGCGGAATGTGACTTGCGTAGTTTTGTAGGTTAATGTCAATAGAACAAAATTACATACATGCCAAATCATAGAAATTTATACATATTGCAAGCGACATCTACTGGTAAAACCGGCAACCTTCAACAAACACACCTGGTAATTTTACGTTAACTGGTTCCACTTCTTGCACTATTTTTTCATGTTACCGACGGATATTTTTAATATGGAAATGTCCTAGAAACTATCATATACGTGCTGAATTCCTAGCATAGTGTATACGACAAAAGCATTCCAGCAGGAAATATATAATAGTTCCTTTATATTAATATGTTAAATTACTCACCCTTGTTTCGGTCATCAGTGTTGGGTTTTCCTGCAGGGTGTGTTCTTCCAGATCGATATATGTGCATGGAAAAATTCAGCTTTGCTATCAGTTTCTTAATGAGAATTTAATTAGGCTTATCTTGGCCAAAAATCGTTTCAGCGGTTACATATTATACATTATATAAATAATATATATATTTTTACGTATAGACCAAATATTGTATTTACATTTGAAACAGCGGGAAGTAATAGTGCTTGGACTCTTGTGAAAGCACGAAATCTTCGATGTTTAATGGTCTGTGTTAATAATTGTTATTACAAGCATATAAATGTAGTTATCTCCCTACATATCTGAATATTGCTCAGCCAAAAAAAAAATTGCTATTAATTTTCCAGCCAGCACTATTTAGTGTGTACATTAATTTGGTAATGTGGTTGTGTATACGTGTATGTATGTAAAACATCCATATACATACATATGCAGTTATATATTTTACATGAATTTTAGTGCCAAGTGCTGTTAATCTGTGCAATTTGAATCCATTCTGATCAAGTTGCCATCAAAAGCTGTTAAATTCAATAAATATTAGAGCCTGAAAATATGCAACAAAACTATATAATTAATCTGTTATCTAAGATAACAGTTAAAATTTCCATCGTAATTAAACAAACTTATGAAACTTTTTTTGATTATTAAACATTTTTAATCAGATGTGAGTTTGTATTTAAAAAATTACTTATTTGTATTAATGCGAAACACAGAAAATACGATTTTTTTATTTAAATTTAAGTAAATTATTCTTTATAAATACAAATCCGCTTATCTCGAAAAGTTACCAACCGTTTGAATTGAAATTTTGTCAGATTATTTTTATCGTTCCTGGAAAGTTCGATGAGTAAAAATTTTAAATTTAGATTAGCAGGAAGACTATTCTTCTGTGCAGGAAGTGGACCAGGGACCGAGTTATTTTTAAATCTCGTATTTATGTTTCGATTTATTTGAAATTCGGTACAAAGGTAACTTTTTGTTCAGATTAACAATAATACTACTCTTCACAATCTGCGCCAATTACCGCTCAATATCGCATATAAGGTATCATCGGTCGTATTGTGTGAAGTATTAAAGCCCAACATCTACAAACTGATTGGGCCTTAGCAGTTCGCCAAATCGCGAAAAAGACCCGTGCAAAGAGAATCGACACACACCGCCTCTCGTCGATTTAAAGCCGCCTATGTAAACTAACCGTATGCAACACCAAAAGCTCCGTCAGGATCGGGAAGGACCTCTCCGAGCAGTTCGACACCAAGCGGCGTTTCAGACAAGGTGATTCCTTATCGTCAGCTGTTGGCATACGCCGATGATATTGATATTATTGCCCTTTCTCCAGACTGGATAAGGAAGCGAATCTTATGGGTTTGATACTGAACGAGGGAAAGACGAAATATCTGCTGGCTTTAATCCAACAGTCATCGCATTCACATCTTGGCTCCCACGTCACTGTTGACAGTCTCAACTTTGAAGTCGTAGAAAACTTCATATATTTGGAACCACCCTTCACACCACCAGCAGTGTCAGTCTGGAAATCCAGCTCAGAATAAACTTGCCAATCATACAATAAATAGCGGCTGTGTTGGCTCGATCATGTGGTCCGGATGGATAAGAATAATTCAACTTCGAAAGTTTTCGATGCAGTACCCGCCGGTGGAAGTAAGGGAATAAGAAGACTTTCACTCCGTTGGAAGGATCAGGAGGAGAATGACCTGCTTTCCTTTAGTACTTTCAATTGACGCCAAACAGCGAAAAGAAGAATTGAATGGCGCAATGTTGTTAACTCGGCTATAATCGACTAAGCGGTGTCTACGCCAGTAAAGAAGAATAATACTTCGATTTAGTTAAATTTTTCGATAAAATACCTAAAAGAAAAAGTTTGTATGCGGGGATTGGACCAGAGAGCTGAAATCAAGTTCGGTTCGTTCGAAATATAAATGATATATTCTTTATGGCAAAAGGAATCACGGATAGATTTTTATGATTTGGATATAAGCATAGATCAAGCAAAGGTATGCTAGTTGTGGCTGCGGCTTTTACCATAAACTACGTTGAACTTAGTGTGAGGAAATATTAGTCCGGATGGCTTATTTCGAGCCACAGCGAAGTCTGACCGGGTCTGCTAGTAAATAAATAAAAATTTAACATTAAAAATAGTTGATATTTATGAAATAAAACATGAGAGAAAAATAAATAAAATAAAACATGAAAAAATAAATAAATAACAAATAAATAAATTAATAAAATAATAAAAAAATAAATAAAAAGTTAATCACAAAATTCTTAGTAATCATCACCTAGAAATATAATTATTTTATGCATGTACATATGTATATATATTTGTACATATGTATGTATGTTTGAAATATATTTGCCCAGCACGTGCGCTTTCAAATTCAAAATTTCAAAATAATAGTTGCTAACTCAACACTAATTCTGAGTGAGCAAGATGAAATACACTTTTCATTTGATTTGGTTTTTGCATTCTTTTCTATGTATGTATGTATGTATGTATAAATACATATGTATTTGCATACATACAATTGTACGGATTTGCATGCAAGCCTTATACAAATACACAGTATTGCCCACAGCTCATCACCCAATTGTCATCTGTCCACCTTTAAGGTCATTCATTCGTGCACCTATTCGGCTGGTCGACCATTCCGTCTGTCAGCCGAACCATCAATGCGTGTGCGACAGCTGGCCAGTGTGTCGTGTGTTGAAATCTTTTTTCGTGCTTTGCGAACGTTTGAAGTTAAGTTGATGTGCATTCTGACAGAATTGGGCCAAAGAAAAATTTCAAAAAAAAAAATTAAAAAAAAGAATGGAAATATTTTTTTTAATGACAACTTGCGACAGCTGTGGAATGCGTGACCTGCGTGTGAATTTGAGATTTGAATTATTATTATTATTGACTTTTTTTCTATAATAACTGTAAATCGATATATGAAAAAAAGTTAAAACTTTATTTGAGCTTTTTCTTTTACTAGTAGTGACATATATATGTATATATTTTATATATACATATATGTATACATTTGTAATTACCAATCCTACGTCGTCGTGGTTCGATGAGATAATTTTATTTCCATAGCTTTCGATTAAGAATTCTGATTCTTTTAATCAGAATGGAAGTTAGGTTTTCTTAGGTTCAACCGGATTATGATTTTTTTTCTTTTGAAAAATTTCCGGCCGTACAACTTTCTCTTCTTTCGAGTTTGCAAAATTCCAAAATTTTTTTTGTTTTTTTTTTTGACGTTGGTACTTGCGAAGTTCATCCATCCACAGTTTCCCGATATCGAGTTGTGCTGTCAGAGAGTAGTGAAGCTGCTCCTGAGGTGCTTTCTTTGCAGCAGAGAGGCGATGCCCATCTTGAATGGTAGAGAAAATGATCATCCGCCGATGCAAGAAGATGGATCATCCGTCTATCATACTCGACTTGTTTGCGAGACTTTCCATTCGGGTACAGCTATGCAGGTTAATGAACTTTTTTATGCCTGGCTCTGCTGTTAGAGAGGACCATTTTTCGAGCCCCATTTATCTCTGCCCATTTGCCGAGGTCCCCTCGCCAATATCAAATTTTCCATCTCTTCCTTTGACTTCGATGGAAATAGTGAGAAGACATTCAACCACTGTGGAGGATGCCAGAACGCGGCGACAGAGTTTTTTCCTAGTACAACTCCAACTTCTTACTTGTATTTCCCAAGTGGATGTCGTGTCGATAAGAAATGCTGCTAAGCTAGATAAGACTGCGAGAAAGTGCAGGTGAGCCGTTGATATCAATTAAAAAAGTAATCTCAGATGTTAAGAACGAAATAGTAGTTAAGATTGCTATCCGTGTGGCGACCAAATTAGTATGTCATATATGAAAAGTGTTAAAGAAGGGCGAGAGTGCTGGTCGACGTAACAGAATGAAACGGAAGATCTTAACGCCTGCAAAGCCGCCAAAAACCTCTATAAAGATTTTGCTCATGTGGTCTACAAGGAACTACAGGACAATTGGAGTATTAATGAAAGACCATAAGCTACCGGCATCAGTCATGAGTGAGAAAGGCATGAGTGGAACTTTGTAATACTACCTTTGTCAATGTCGTCGTATAACTCCATCATCGTCCATGGATCCACACCATATTTTAGGGCGGTAACGATGAGCGACTTGTGGACTTTATTTTGGACATTACTTTTTACCTGTTGGCAAGAGTGATTCTGAGCTGGGTTTCAAGGCTGACATTACTGTTGGTGTTAATAACAAGATAGACGAAACTATCTACGACTTGAAAGCTACGATTATCAACAGTGACGTGGGAGCCGAGTCGCAAATGCGATGACTTGATGATAGAAGATATTTCGTATTGCCCCTCGTTCACTATCAGACTCGTATCCTTCGTTTCATTATCCTGTCTGGAGAAAGCTAAGGGCAATAATGTCAATATCATCGGCGTACGACAGCGGCTGTACCCTCTTATAGAAGATTGTGCAGTCTCCATTTAGCTCTGCAGCTCTTATATTTTTCCCCAACAATAAATTAAAGAAGTCATTGGATAAGGAATCAGCCTGTCTGAAACCTCGTTTGGAGTTGAACGGCTCGGAGAAGTCCTTCCGGATCCTGATGGAACTTTTGGGGTATTGGTTAAGTCTTGCAGGCATACCGAATTCAGACATAGCCGCGCAGAAGCTGCTCCTTGGTTATGAAATTCGTAGTGAAGCACATCTTAGATGTCTGTAGAAGTCCTGTTAAACATCTTTCTTGAAAATGGCTGTGGCTGAGTGGCTTCATAAAACCCACCTCTCGTTTAGCCACAATCCATAGATTCACATGGTTTGATTTCCGCAAGGGTTGCTCACCGTTCAAGTCATGGTACTATAACTGTATATTAATCAAATATTTATATATTCCGCTATTTTTCGGTCTTTTACTTCATTTCTCATTTGTATACTCATTTCTTCATACACTTAATCTCAAATAGAAACTAACTGTTCTGCATATGCGATACAGATTTGAGTTTTAAATTTTCATGAGCTTTTTTTCAAAATATATGCGCATTTATTTTTAGACGAAATTCTTTCGTTTCAACATTTTGCCAGTTTCTATTGATTTTTTTTTACATAAAATAAATGAAATTCGTAGTTATGCACTTGGAGTCTGGACACGTTGGATACAGTGGAAATTAACATCACTCATATGTACATATATAAATACATATTAGATTCAACAATGAAAGGTAAAAGATGCGAAAACAATAACAAACACACAAGCTACAATACAACATTAGCATTAATATCGGAGTCAATGGCAATTTTGTCTGGAGCCCATGTCAGTTTGTTCTTGTAGGGATGAGAGAATATATTATACGTGTACGTGTGTGTGAAAAGAAGCAAATAAAAATAACTTTACATTCAAATCTCGTTATATATATACATATATATATATACTCATGTAGGTAGATAGGTGTACAAATATCTGTATGTAAATAAATTTTCTGTATTTTTGTCGCCAGCACTCTGATGTTATCTGAAATTCTAAAAAAAAAATCAATAAATCAATGAGCTGTATGTATTTGCATTTCCAAAATAAACGCAAAAATGAAATGTAAAGGCACTCAGAACTCAACCTTAAGCTTTGCAAGGCATACAGACAATCCAGTGAGCGAGCGAGCGAACGAACGTGCCGAGGACTCTGAAGGGTACAGTAAAAAAAAAACAAAAATATTGTCAATGCTTATCAGGTGACATCGACCGCTATTTCCGCTGTTTTTATGTTAAACACTTTTTCGTGAGATAAAAAGAAAAAGAGAGGTATTGTAGAGCATTAAAGTTAAACCGAGTTGATTGACAATTCTTTTTTGGGTAAGCTACATGACTTTAAAGTATTTTTGGAGTGTAAACTATCAACAGCCGGTTATTGATTAAAATACCTGCATATTCTGGTACTTTTTCAGCTATAAGCATGTGCTTTACATATTTGCATATGTAAGTGAATTGTCATATATTTGCATTAGGGGAAAAATTTTGAAATTATAAATGCTCCAGTATAGACGCTCGTGTTGAATAAGTAGAGATATTTCATTCCCTAACGATACTGATTTCAAGGTTAAAACACACTCTTTTGATGACAAAATCTCATTATAGTAGTTATCTGTATATTATTATAATACTTATATTAAAAAAATATATAATTTTTCATTAAAATGTTTGTAGGAAATAAAGTGACAGAAGGCAGACGAAGAACGGAAGGTATAAATGAGAATAATATTTTTTGGAAATTTTTTACCAATTTTCATTTATAAATAATAAGTTAGTTTTAGTAGTCTTGATACTGTTAAAGATATAACTAACTCAGATTTTTTTAAATTCTTTATTATAACCTTTTTTGGTTTTTTCCACTGTTGAGTAAATGTTGCTCATACGACATGGCGATCGTATTATTATATTTTAATGTTAAGAATTATTAATTTAAATATAAGAGGTAAAACATCAACTTCTTGTCTAAGTACACATAAGATTAGTTTTCAACAAATCGAAATAAAGGGTGATTTTTCAGAACAATTAAAACGCATACAATTAAACGTTATGGACAAAAATTTTGCTTTATTATAAGGATAAGGTTTGTTATTATGTTTTAAACAGTGACTCCCGTGGCTGGCTGGAATGAACTCCCGGATAGAAGCCCAATTTTCGAGCATTTTTTGCAGCTATCGCCACGCCAAAAAAGTTTCCTTTAATAAATTGATAGTTTCCTTTTCTGTATGGTAAGCAGCGCTATCCACATCAACATCCTTTAATTCCGGCACTAAAAAGTGATTAATCATTGCCCTATAATGTTTTCCATTGACTGTCACATTTTTGCAGAAGTGTTTTGGGCGCGTTCATGATGGTCATTCGGTTTCAATTCTTGCACGAACTGAGTTTTGTAAGCCCGCAGACTAAGATCCTTCCGCGAAAGTGGATGAGCACAAGCGCCATACGTCGCGACAACTGTATCATTATTTTGG
Organism: Ceratitis rosa; assembly: GCA_037013455.1. Taxonomy (NCBI): domain Eukaryota; kingdom Metazoa; phylum Arthropoda; class Insecta; order Diptera; family Tephritidae; genus Ceratitis; species Ceratitis rosa. Next base: position 6,646,892 of record JAWMAG010000002.1, on the reverse strand, counting down.
TAATAATTTTATACGAATTGCAAACGTTTTTGCGGAGTAAGTCTATATTCTATATGGTGGTGTCTGATGTACAAACCATTTTTTTTTTATTTTTATGCCCCGATGTTAAAGTAGAGTTACTTATTGAGGAACTCGAAGTTACGCCAGGTTATTCTTTTGAATCTTTGCTATTTTGCTCTCTCTATTTTTTCTCCCGAGTCTGCTCTGAGTAGAAATAAAGGAACTAAGGGCACAATTCTCTGGTCCATAATTCGATTTCTGGTCAGACATAGGTACATTCAAAATGTTCGAAAATTAAGTTTTCTAATTGTGCTGGCCCTCAGCAGAGAGGTATTTCTGTTGTTAAGCTAATTTTACTACAATAAGGATCTGATAGCCTAAATGCTTTCAATTCATTAATTGAGTACCTATGTGAACAGCTACTACTCTTATGAATAAATAATGTTAATTGCATCTAAACTACATTTGCATTCTCGTGTCTAAAGATTCGACGCTATGTAAAGGAAGAGTCATTAGCTTTTTTTGATTGTTTTGTAGCGATGTAAAGGCTGAGGAGTTTTTGAAAGCTTTTTCAAAAGTTAAGCCAAAATTTTATGGTTTTGTAATGGGTGATTGAGGAAATTGAAATCAAATGTTCGAAAGTTCTTTGCTGAATAAAAGCTCTTAGCTTAAAAAGCTTTTCACTTATTATAACCATAAAGCAGTGAGCTTTAATAATTCGAAAATTTTTCTAAGCAACTTTACGGAGTACAAGCACTTAAACGTTTCAAACCGTCAAGTTATTCAAAAAAAAAAATTGCATTAAAAACTATACTTCAAAGCTTTTTTCGCTTACCTTTCAAAGCTAAGTACTGAAAGCTCAAAGTTTTACTACCAAAATTATAAAATATATCAGAATTCCACATGGAGTTGCAAACAGTGGGGTGAAAATAAAGCTACAAACTTCAAAAGCTCCAAACTACAAAAGCTCAAATAAAAAAATCGTTAACAAAAAAATTGAGCTTTATGGGATCCCGGATAATTTTTTTTTGCTAACTTTGCTAAATACGAAAAAATTTTGAAGAAATAATTGCACTGAAGTTCTGTAAGCTTAAAGCTTTCATTAATTGCGATTTAGAAAAACATAAACTTACGTCCCATAGTTATTGTTTGGTCTTAAAGTAAAATGGTGAGTGTGAATTATCCCACCGAATCAAATAGTAAAAGTATTTTTTTCATTCAAACCAAATGGGTCCTGAAAGTATTGTATTTATTTTGGTTTTTACAGGATTTGGACTCTCTGCCGAAGGTGTTGGAAACAAATTTTTCATTATTTTTAACTTTGGTTAGTTTATCGATTTTTTTAGATTAAATTTATGAATATTTCTAAAAGTATATACTTAGTCTTCCCTATAATTTTGTTGAACTTCAAACTAAGCAATACCCTTTCATCTCTGTTAATGTTTGAATATAAAATATTTCCATTTAAGTGCACTTAAGGCGCCTTTTAATTCTCAACTGGCGACTGTCGCCAACGTTTTTCGCAATTTAAGTGCATATGAACGAACACACACGTATGTCCACTTAAACTCATTCCATTCAATCGCCTTGCAAATACGCAGATCAACCCACGGGAATTCGTGGGGCTTATGAAGCATACAGTGTAGCAGCTTAGTTCATTTTTGGCGATTTTTTCAGAGTCAAAAACCAAGCTCAAGAAACAATTTTTTTAATAGAATAATTCAAAAACGGCTGGAAATCACTGAGGTCACACTAAGAAGAGATTTGCCGTGCGTTGAAAAAATGGCAGCTTCCTAACAAGTCAAGGAATATTTCTTGCCCAAAGTTAGTTCTTGAGATTAAGCATTTTTTGAGCAGGTCTGTAAGTCAATTTTAGTTTGATATCAAATAGTTTTGTGCATTATAAATGAGTGAGTGCATACATTTGTCAATCATTTTGCACACGTTTACTACATTTCAAATAATTTGTAAAACCCCCACACATTTGTTGACATTTCAAATTTGTTATCCTGCCGAGTTTCAAACCGTCGCCAAACCAAAAGCTGCTTTTCATTACAATTTCATAAACTCTATTTGTATAAGTACTTAAGGAGCTAACTCAACCCAACAAAGTGCATGACCCAAAAATGTCCCCAAAGACGGAAATGCATACTTTTATTTACGCTTAGCTACATTTCTATTTCTCCTCCATTTCCGTTGTACCGAGTATTTGTCTGATTATTGCAAATAAAAAAAACGTCGCCTACGCCATTTTAAATATTAGTAATCTGGCGTTATGTACGCATATGTGTGGGAGTAAACTGGACAAGAGGAGAAAAAGAGAGAAGAATAAAAATAAATATAGTTTGTAGAATTACCGTTATATTGTACGGAAGTGGAAAGGGAAGTGCGAAATATGGTTGCATTGTTTATTTGTCCAGCCACCACTTATGTATGAGTAAGGTTGACCGACCATGTGGCAAACACTAATGGCATGTTGAAGTGAATGGAAATGAATATTATAGTAAGAAAAATAATTGAGAAGGAACTGATGATTGTTGAAAGGCGATGGAAGCAGCTGTCATAAACACTATTTCCTTTCAAAATAATTTTTCTACTTATTTTCTTTATTTATATTTATTTATTTATTATTTATTTTAGGTTTCTTTATATTGTGATATTTTATATTTTTTATTTATTTATTTATTTTTTTATTTCAATTATTTTAATAAGTTAATTATATACTTTATAACCTTTTGTTTTACTTTATTTTATTTTATTTTATTTTATTTTATTTTATTTATTTTATTTTATTTTATTTTATTTTATTTTATTTTATTTTATTTTATTTTATTTTATTTTATTTTATTTTATTTTATTTTATTTTTTTTTATTTTATTTTATTTTATTTTATTTTATTTTATTTTATTTTATTTTATTTTATTTTATTTTATTTTATTTTATTTTATTTTATTTTATTTTATTTTATTTTATTTTATTTTATTTTATTTTATTTTATTTTATTTTATTTTATTTTATTTTATTTTATTTTATTTTATTTTATTTTATTTTATTTTATTTTATTTTATTTTATTTTATTTTATTTTATTTTATTTTATTTTATTTTATTTTATTTTATTTTATTTTATTTTATTTTATTTTATTTTATTTTATTTTATTTTATTTTATTTTATTTTATTTTATTTTATTTTATTATATTTTAGTTTATTTTATTTTATTTAATTTAATTTTTTTTTTATTTTATTTTATTGTATTTTATTATATTTTATTTTATTTTATTTTATTTTATTTTATTTTATTTTATTTTATTTTATTTTATTTTATTTTATTTTATTTTATTTTATTTTATTTTATTTTATATTATTTTATTTTATTTTATTTTATTTTATTTTATTTTATTTTATTTTATTTTATTTATTTTATTTTATTTTATTTTATTTTATTTTATTTTATTTTATTTTATTTTATTTTATTATATTTACTAGGAATTTAAATTATTTAAACTTTTTACATTTTTTTATAGTTTTTAGTATTTAATTTTATTAAGTTTATTTTATTTAAATTTTTTTATTTCGTTCTTTGTTTCTTTAAAATTATTAAACTAATTGTTGCTTTTAGTAAATTATGTATACACGTATGTGCGCTCATGAATAAAGCTTTGAGTCAGACATTTATATATATAAATAAATAGCCAAAACAAACAAGTACATTGCGTCTCCGTTTTTCCACTTAAGTACTTGTGTATTAAAAAAGGGAAGGGTGAACGTAAACAGAAAAGAAAAGGCTCGAATCAACTCCCAAATGCTCTTTGCCTGCTGTTATTATGTAACAATGGAAAAATCCACGCATCAATGGCAATGCGATTGCATTTGCTGGTTTACTTGGGGAGCATCGCCAGCATTGGCTTCTCGCCACAGGGCAAATGTTGTAGATGACAATCTTCTCTGTGGTATTTACATACATACACGTATGTATGTATATACAAGTAAAAGTACAAGTACATCAATTTACTTCCAAAAGTAGTGGGAAAAATTTCCAAAACTTCGAACCTTGCTCCGCTAAGTGAAATAAACAGTTTTCCTTGCAAATGGCTTCTCATAACGCAATTATTTTAATGTGATTTTCGTTAACATCTTGCCGATAAGGCACATACTCGAAAGCAAACAGTCATGGCAGTGATTTTGTACGCTTAGCTGGGAGGATAACACTGAAGGGACTTGAAAAGACATTTTTTTTTAAAAGAAAATATTATAACGTCGAAAGAAGTAAAAAGAAATATATATATTTATATAAATATTTTATTTTGCCGGCTTGTGGGAGTCATATTTGCGATTTTCAATGTTTTTGGCAGGAAAAAAGTGTTTGAAAATTTAATAACGCGTAAATGGCGCATTTTGGTTTTATAATCTTTTAGATGGAATTTTAAATATTCAATATGTAATAACGACATCTTTTCCTGCTTCCTCTCTAGCATAATATATAGCAATATGTTTAACAGTGTGTGCTATTACGGCACCAAAGGAATTGAAGACAATATTTAAGTGAAAGCTTTTGACAGCTCATCTTCAAAGTTATCTAAGAAGTTTCTAAAATTGGAGACTGAAAAAAATGTTGTTTAAAAAAATTTTCAGATAAAAATTGTTGTTGTTTAATTAAAATGTTTGAAAGAAAATAATTTTAAATTTTTGTATTTAATTATTATACTAAAAACTAGCGAAAAACTATTTGAAAGAATATAAGGAATCCTATCATATATAGGTATTGAAATTATTTTGCCCTTCAGTGTAAAGCTCAAAGCTCACTCTTTTAAGGTTAGATTCACTTTTTGACTAAAGAGACCTAAAAGTTGGGATTTCATAGTATTTGAGCTCTGCTTGGCAACAATTTTTCAAAATAAATAAGCAAAAAAATCCTGTATATATCTTGAAAGAAATATTTCGATGGCGCGTTTTTCCGAAATACAGAAAATATCCATTGATTCTCGTAATAATTTTGCTTTTGCTTCGGCGTTGATATTTCTTGCAACGATGACAGCGGTAAGACTGAAATAAATACATTTTAATTCAGGCAAATTCAGTAACCTGAAGAAAACGTGAAGCAGAGAAGTTTTTAGAAAAGATGAATGGCGGGTGAGCAGATGATTTAAGAAAGCTGTAGGTGAAGAAAAGATATGAAGAATGTAGTAAATTTGGCTGAATTATCGTTCAGAGTTTGGTTAGTTTGACAACCCTGAACAAGCGCACTTAGGTCCACTGACCCGTTCTGATACCTGTGGCTGACCTGCTAAGGAGATTTCTTTAATCTTTCGAAATTCCTAAACCACTTGGTTTTATGAAATTCAGGAGATTAACGATGCCTATCGATGCAAGCTTTTGCAAAGAAATCGAAGAAGAAATTTCCGATAAAACGATAACAGATCGCATTGAGAGCTGTGCAGTGACAGATAGTATTCCACCGCTTTCTCCTCATCTATGTCCCTGCAGCTCCGATTATGTGCAAAACTCAACTTGGTTAAAACGGTCACCCTTTATGACTAGCTCCTCGGCTACGCAGTGACCTGGGATATCCCTATGACCAGAGACCCAAACCATGGGCGTTTCGCATGCAGTCGAAAGTTTGTTCAAGATCTCTCTGCCTTGCTGTCAGGATATATTGTAATTGGTTGGGTTAACGTATTAGAAATGAGCAACCCTGGAATGGCTTTCGTTAGCGCGGTTAGTTCCGCTTGGAAGACACTGCAGTGGTCGGAAAGTCTTTTACTTAGTTCTACTTTGCTATCTAACTTAGAGCTGTCGGTGAAGATAGCTACGGATCTATGATCCAGAACAGCATAATTTTCCCATTTCACTTTGAAACTAATCTGAAACTCAAAACGGTTTCTAACGCTTTCTTCGCTTTCAGAAGTCCAGCTGAGTGAACAATAGCGAGTCCTTCCCAACTGATAGATATTACCAGTGGAGCATAGATCTTTATCTTTTTCTGCTACCATCAGAGTGGTGCATCGAAAACTTTGCAGTGCTTTCATTCATCCGGGTACCAGCTCATACGAAAGAGGACTTTGCTTTTAATTTACCTACTCTGCTCAAAGAGTGGTAAGATTGATTCTGTATCAGATCTTGAGACTGTTTTTATTTTTGGTGTTAATGCTGACTCCTATGCATGAAAATTGTTGTCAAAGTTAAAATTATGATAGTCAACAGTGACGTGGCGGCCAAGACGCTAATGCGTGGTCTATTTATTTGATGAAAGGCAAGACTTCGGCTTGTCCGCGTTTACTACCAGCCATAGAAGCCTCTTTTGGTATCGAACGTCTCGGAGAAGGATCTCCCGGCAAATTCAGAAATAGCGGCGAAAAAGTAGCTCCTTTCGTGCTATCAATGCTGGATGTAAAATCTACGAAGAGTTTTTCTAAGACTTTATGTAGGGTTAACTTAGTAGCCATATAAGCTGTAACCATTAAAGGCTCGCCTTTTTCACACAATACGCTTGATAAGTTCTCATATATGCCATTGAGAAGACTTATCCCATGATAATTATCGCAGACTGTGGAGTTACTATTATTATGGATTGGATAGAGCATAATCGTCGGGCAAGCTTTTGTCCGACCATGTTCTGATGCACGCACCTTGTCAGCTTTTCACCGACATTTTGGGATCATCATCATCTACGGGTGTTTAATTTTCACTACCATTGAGCAGGTTGGAGAAGTGTTCCCTCCATAAATTCAGTATACTCTGGGTATCAGTCACTAGATCACCTCTATGAGTCCGTCCTACAAGAGTTTGCTACTCCGGTCTTGTCGTCGTATCTTTTGTTGAATTTGCGAGCATTACCCTTGTCGGCTAGCTTCTCATGCTCTTCATATTCGCGCCTTCACAGCGTCTTTTTGTTTTGCCTCCAGATGCGTCTTGCTTCTCTCTTCAGCTCTCTGTATCTATCCTAGCCTGACCAAATTGTAATCGATCGCAACCTTAATGCAGACCAAATTTTGTAAAATAAAAATACTTTGTCAGTTCTTCGGCATCATAATTGAATAGGTCAGCCTGTAAGCCATCGGCTGACGCCGCTTTGTCGATCTTTGGGTGGGTAATAGCTGTGTAAATAGTCGAGTGATGGAAGATCTATTCGGTGCTTGTATCTATTTAAATAGAAAAGTAAATTTTCTGTACAAATATAAAAACAAATAAACCCTAAAGATGCTTCTACACCACACACGCATTCCTCTTTGTGAGCACCACCTCCACCTAAGCTCCTACAAAAGTAAATTGTTAACATCCTCCTGTGCTTATTATTATTATTATTATTATTGGTTGGTATGAAACTCCAATAAGTGCAAACATGCCTACACATACAGCAAGAGAATTCAGAGAAAACCATACCTACATACACGTACATATGTTTGTACATGCAAATATTCACGCAAAAAAATTAAGTGAAAGCTCATGCCATGGCAAGAGAAATTTTACAGCTTTATGCTTTGACTTAGGCGCCATCAATATGTTAAATGCAGGCTGCAATGTGGAGGCAGGATGTCAGCTGGAAGTCAGTGTAATAAAATCATGGCACAAACAGTGTAAAACTTTGTAAATTACAGTTACCACCGGCGCAACTCAAACTCAAACTCAAGCTGCGATGCTACAATTTCATAATCATCGCCATCACCAACTGTCCCACCAGCTAAATGGCACTCAGCATACGAACGCGAGTGTCATCATGCTATGCACGAGAGAGGGAGTAGAGGAATAGACGAGATTCAAATATGCTTCGTGTGCGTCAAACAGGTGACTGTTGCGGTCGTTGTCTTTTCGAACCTTCGGAAGCGGCATTGGTTGGGGTGGTGGTGACGGTGGTTTTACAGTAAATAATGGCTAAAGTAGTCTCGGTTTGGCTTGTTGGTGACGCAGTTCTGCTGCTCTAATAATGCTTGATACAAAAAGTGGTTTACAAGCTGTACAGCTGATGGGTGTGTGTGCCAATGTAAGCGAAGTGGGATGCCATGACAATAATTTCATTTGTGGTTCTTTCTCGTACAAAGTGTGCCTCGCACTACTCTGGCCTTTTCAGGCAACTTATATGAACGTATGTATGCCCATTTATTCACTATATTTCTACAGAGTGGTATCGCCAGCACCACACCACTGCTCTCGATTCGATATTCATATGAAGTGTCTCGTGTGGTTTTGGTTATGGTTGGCTCTACGGTACAAGAAGCTTTTTATTATTTAATATTACTTACTTTTAATCAAATAAATGTATTTTAATTGCTTTTTGAATAAAAGGTTGTAAGGTTGACTGTGGAATATACACTTACATTCATATAAAAAAATGGGAAATAAAATAAAAACTATTTTCATTGCTAAAAACTTTGAAATTATTTCTTTTTCAATATATTAAAACATATACCTATATAATTGGGGCTTTGTAAACGCTGAAGCAATTTTCGGCCGAGCTCGTCCTCCAATTTGTGGTTTTATGTCTTGATATTTTTCGTAGTCATCTCTTTGCTCCTGCTCGGTCACTGGTTGTTAATGATTGAATATGCTCAGCCACTTGCACATTATGATTTTCTTAAGGGGTTATACCTGGTGTGTTAGTTGAAGTTTGCCGGTAAAGAAATCACTTAATTTTCAGGGGAATCTCAAATCTTTTTTATTCAAAGTATTGACCATTGGTTTCTACACATTTCTCCCATCTCTCAGGCAAATTATGGATACCATTCCAAAAAAACTTTTTCTCTTTCGAGGCAAACCATTCGACGAGCCATATTTCAACTTCTTCAGAACTAGCGAAGCACTGCTCTGCAAGGGAGTGTCCCATCGATGCGAAAAGGTGATAGTCGGACGTGGCGAGGTCTGGAGAGTACGGCGGGTGCAAAAATATTTCCCAATTATGTGTTTTCAATGTGTCTTTCACCAGTTTAGCGGTATGAGACGGCGCGTTGTCATGTTGCAAGATAACTTTGCCATGTCTTCGGGCCCATTCCGACCACTTTTCGATCAACGCATGATTCAAATTGATCATTTGTTGTCGGTAGCGATCCGTGTTCACCGTTTCACCAGGTTTTAACAACTCGTAGTACACCACACCACACTGGTCCCACCAAACACAGAGCATTGTCTTACGGCCAAAGCGATTTCGCCTTGCAGTCGATGGGCCAACTTCACCAGGGGAAAGCCATGATTTTTTTCGCTTCGGGTTCTCAAAATAAATCCATTTTTCGTCCCCCGTGACAATTCGATGCAGAAAAGATTTCCTTTCGAATCGTTGAAGCAGCATTTCACAAACGGTTTTTCGATTTTCCATTTGTCTATCGTTCAGCTGGTGTGGCACCCATTTTCCATACTTCTGGATCTCTCCCATGGCTTTTAAACGTTGGCAAATTGCTCCTCGAGTCACATGTAGTGTTTCTGCCAATTTTTGTTGCGATTGGGTTGGATCAACATGCAATTCCTCGTCTTCGAAGTTTTTCGCTGCCCCAGGATGTTCATTGTCTGTCAAATCGAAATCTCCACTTTTAAATTGAGGAAACCATATCTCACATGTTCTAATCACTGGAGCATGTTCACCACAAGTTTCTACTAGCAACCGGTGAGCTTCAGCTGCTTTTTTCTTTTGATGAAATAAGAAAAGCAACGAATGCCGCAAATGCGATTTACTTGGAACGAAACTCGACATATTCACTGAGGTAAACAATTATGACGCAATTATTTTGGCGGAATGTGACTTGCGTAGTTTTGTAGGTTAATGTCAATAGAAAAAAATTACATACATGCCAAACATAGAAATTTATACATATTGCTAGCGACATCTACTAGTAAAAATTCAACTAACATCCCTGGTACTTCGCATATATCTGAAACTACGTCTTGAATTTTAACGTAGTAATGTTTGTAACTTAGGTACGATCCTAAGAAAGAGATAGAATTCGGTGGGAAGTATCTTTTTAATTTTATATATCAGTCCTGAGTGATAGACTCTGTCAAATGTTTGTCCAACACAACTTTTTTTCCGCAAACTGCGAAGTATTGTTTTAACTAAACGATGGCATTGCTCCGGAGTACCATGCAACTGTCTGAAATCGAATTGATGATCTGGAATAATCGATTAATTTTTTTACTCTGGATCAACATTTTTAAGATATTTTCCAATCGATTCTTCTTTCATTTCAGTTAGTTTATGCTTAACTTCCTGGATTGCTTTGTTAAGTGCTTTCTTGTCATATGGTTTTCTGCTTTCAAAGCCTTCTGTTGTTTTTTACCAGCTCGAATATAACATCAGTATATCCTAGCTTATTTCTAAATGGTTTGAGACGTTTTGTTGTGAATGTGAGATGAAGCTAGTTTTAGAAGTTCTCCACACAAAAAAATTGAGAAAATTTTTGAAAATCCAATTATGGCTTTGTTACACGTACTTTCAAAAAAATAAAATGATCAGGGTTGCTAACTAACAATTTCTAAAATATTTCAAATAGGCTTACCAACTATTTTCGAAAATAAATAAAAATATTTAAAAACCTTAAAATAAAAATAAATTCCATTTTAACTGATTTCTCATTCTTTTCATTATAGATAAACAGCACGCGTCTCCTACAACAAATCTGCAACAGCTAGTTTGTCAAGAAAGCTGTAACAGTTACCATTAATAAGGTAAAAGTTCAGCTGTAAAGCGTTAATAAGAGAAAGATTTGAGTTAAAAGCAACTGCCACTATAACAACACAAAAAAAAAACAGGAAAAAAGCAGAAGACATTTTTAAAAATAATTACTGTGACGTAACGCAAAGAGATGGAAAAAAAATCGTAAGGCAGATTAACCAAAGACTAACGATTGGTGCTTGAAGATAACGGTGCTAAACTGGATGAACTGAATATAATTAGATATCGCACACAACCAGTGTAAAGTTATAATACCGTTATTATTTTGTCACGCTTTGGAAGCTGCTTCGAAGGGCTCAACCGTAAATGCAATGAAAATAAACTATAATTTCATCAAAGTTCCCTGTGCGTACTCATGAGTGCTTACCGATTTGCTCGTATGGATTTGTAAAGTGTTTGCAAAATGTTGAACACGTCGACTTATGTATCCATTGGACCGGTGGAGGTGCCCAAGGCACTACAGGATGGCGAGAAATTCATCAGATGGGATGATGTAAGTACACGTATTATTATTTCTGTACGATTGTAGAGTTTAGACTAGTTCGAGGTACTCGGTACTCGGGTAGATCTAGACTTACATAAATGTATCGAATCACGAGGTGACTTGTTTTAGCCGTGTTTAATATGCAACAAATAACTTGTTTACACATTGAGATAAATATAGTGATAAAACTTAGATCAAGTGTTCCATGTAGTCCGAGGTAAACCTGAAACCTTATAATAACTCTTGCAGAATGGCCGAAAGATCGGCTTACTTAAACTCGCTTGGGGAAAAGTACTTTTTGTTATCTTAGAATACTATGAACATCAATAACAAGATCTCTTTTTCTTACAAGAATTTGACAAAGTCTGAAGGCTTTACCCAATCAACAAATTTTCCTTTAGTATCCAGGTTATCACGTTTTTGGTACTTCGTCGCTCATATTATTTCGATATCCAATTTGCAACATCTTTCCAGCGAGGCGTATCGATCGCAATGGTGGACGTTAAGTAGGTACTCACTTTCCCGCTATAACTCGTTACGGGCTACTCTTCGTAACAGTTTTGCGTGGGCCTTGTAGAAAACCAATATGATGAATTCCAAATATCGTCGGACCATTAGATTTCTGGTGTTTTCAGAAACCATGAGCTCAAGTTGTGTGGATTTTTGCTCAGTTCCTCCAATAATATTGTTGTTGTTGTTTTATTGAAACGATTTTCCAGAAAATTTATATCACTGAGGTCATCTAACACGAATCTCGGGAAATGAGCTGTTTGGACATAAAAGAGAGAGGGAGAGGCATGTTAGATGAGTTAGTTTTAGGAGATATGCAAATAAATGATTCATGTCGTGTGAGGATTCACTACATGCTAGACATGTGTATGTTAGTTATGTTAAGGTCAAGTCGGGGTAGGACGGAACTAAGTCTATCAGAGTATTCAAGCCTGATATGCTTCGCTACTGTGCCCGTAGAGATTTAATAGTTTAGACAGTGCGCAGGCAATGTGAGGAGGAGGTTTACCTCTACGATCGACAAGGGGGTGCTCTGCGACTGACTACTCTTCGACGGCGAGATCGGTTCAGTATAAAATATGGCCGCCTGGCTTGTAATCTTTCTCGTGTTTGTTAACATGAGCTCCTCCTCCCGTAAAGAAATATCTGCGATATGTAAACATCTACTTCAAACTTTACGCACACCAAATACTTTGATATTAAGTGTTCGATTTTACTCGAACGTAGTCCTAGTAGACAATTTCTTTCTTTTTGCATCAATGAAAATTTTAATTTTTCTTTGCTCAAAAAATAATTTTATTCAAACTCAAATTTTGTTTCACACAACGTTATTCAAAGTTTAACTTAGGCATTGATCTGCTTCTTAATCCACTGTTGGTAAGCAGCGACACTGGTGTAAACCGATGGGTACTTGGTGGTGGCGCATGGTGTGTAACCCCACGAAACAATGCCAACCAGTTCGGCACCGTCTGAAGTCCTACGCACCAGTGGACCACCTGAGTCACCATTGCAAGCACCATCGGTGGTGCCAGCAGTGTACGAGCAAATGTTCACATCCTTGACGGGTGCCAATAAGGGCAAAGCAGCTTTGCATTCGGAGTATCCAATGATGTGGGCATCCAAGGTCTGTAGCACATTGGGCAAAGCGCCGGAATTGTCACGTCCCCAACCGAAGAGTTTGCCATCACCAGTGCTTTCGTATTTGCCTGAAGGCAGCGATACCTTATCAACAGGTGCACTACCATCACGTGAGAGTGCAGTCAAATCAAAACCATCGGGTATGTGAATAAGACCAATATCGTTGGGACCAACGCCACCGCTATATTCCTCATGTACGATATACTGCGATTTGCTGGTCACCTCGCGTATCTGCACATCAGATTCATCGTTGCGTGAGTGCAGACCAGCTACAATTTGGAAGTTATCGTAGATCAAACAGTGAGCAGCGGTGAGTACCCAGTTTTCATCGATAATTGAACCAGCACAGAAGTGGGAGCCTCTTTTCAACGAAACAATATATGGTGCTTCGCCTTTCTCCGCCTCGTAGCCATTGATGATGCGACCTGAGGCGAATGCCGGTTGCGAGATGGCGTCCAAATTGGCAGCACTAACGCTGGCCACTAATGCGAATGCGAATACGATTAGAAACTTCATTTTGATGCGAACACTTGTTTCGTTTTGATTTTCCTTCCACCAAGCCGAGGTATTTATATGATTTTTGCAATGGTCTAACATCGAATGCCTATCGACGTGTCTTATCTGCCTATCGGGCATGAAGTGCATTCATCCTGTTATTGATTGTCGTTGACCTTTTTGCCAACTCACATACATAGATAAGTTTTTGTAGATTTAACGGTCTTTCAGTCTATATTTGCAGTAATAAATCATAGGTGGTTAAAAGCATATTAGACATAGCACATTGTATTCGTTCCTTATCGGCAATTATTGTTCTGTTTTAGATTTTAATCCTTAAATGTGCATTGGCTACCTGGCAGCTGTAATAAATCTGAACTTTTTTTAATCACTTTATCAGAAAAATTCATATTTATTAGGTTAAATAGAAATTTGATTTTGTCATTCCTCTATATACATATATATATTGGTGCTGTGTAACCGCTAAAGCGATTTTAGGCCAAGCTCCTCCTTCAAATCAGACTTATAGCTTATACTAAGCTGCCTCCGAACGACTGATTGAATTTTATGAGAAGTTTTCGTGTTATGTCAGGAATAAATTCGGAGGGCTGAATATTCCCTGCCGCGAGGCGACCGCAATTAGAAAAATTTTATTTAAATGTTGGTAGAACCAGGACTCATACCCTAGCCTTCTGAATGGCAGTACGCAATGCTATCCATTCGGTTATTCCGGCCGCCAATTATTACTTTATCATACTGTCATTTGAAATGCTCGCGTTTCGATCAATCCTTGACTCGTCGCTAGAAGTCTGGGACTTGAGGGAACGCACTGAGCCATTCAATTTTTGCTCTGGTCACCCTGTAATTAAACTTTTTTCTTTGATGAAATATTTCTGACTTTTTTTTAATCAGTTTAAAATCAAACTTCTCTACCCAAACTTTTTCCTAGAGCCATAATGGATTTTTTAAGCTTTTCAAAGCCTGAAAAGTATGAAGACTTCGCAAGGCTGACGACAGCTCTTCATTCTTGTACTTAAATAATATTGAGCATTTATTTCTTGGATATTTGTTCCATATGCCAAACACTGTCAGTGTTAAATGGCTTGAACCACAATTTCTTGAGCCCTTAGTGAGGTTTGGCAGACCAACTCCACCAACTGTTTGCAGCTAATAACTTAAAGTGGATAACTTCAAGAGCTATGGATGAACTTACCATCCTCTCTTCCGACAAATACCTCTATCGAGAACCTAGACTTGTTCTTCTTCTTGATTTGCGTGGGCAACGCTTACACGATTATAGCCGCCAAATGTTCCTTCTCTTCGCTTTTTGTTGCCAGTAGAAAATACCAAGTGAAACCAGGGCGCTCTCCACCTGATCCTTCGAATACCGGCAGGTACTGCATCGAATACTATCATAGCTGGAGTGTTTTCATTGAATTGCTGAACTATGACAATGTCACTGTACAACTCATCGCTCAGACTACCATAAATCTTACGTAAAATAATCATATAGAAAACTCTCTGCACCATATAGCAGGACGGAAATGATGAGAGAATTATAGACTTTGGTTTTGGAGAGAGGACTTTTCAATTGCCTACTCAGACCACAGTAGTTCCCGTTGAGAGTGATTCCGCGTTAGATTTCAAGTCAGACATTATTATTGGAGTTAATGCAGGTTCGAGGATTGACGACATTATCTATGACCTCGAAGTTATGACTGTCGACAGTGACGTGCGAGCCAAGGCGTAAGTGCGCCGACTCTTCGTTTGCTGACAGGAGATATTTCGTCTCGTCCTCGTTCACTTGCAGATATATTCGCTTAGCTTCCTTATAGAGTTTGGTGGATGCAGAATAATGCGGTTGTTGAGTTATCCTCCTAAGACGAAAAATTCAAAAATTTAACTCAATTTCTTTGGAAGAACTATAGCATTCACTCTCGAATTCAGTACAGTGGCTCGTGGTAGTTCTTAGTAAAAGACTTAAAGGAGGGAATGTATTGAAAGCACGGCCAGGGAAGCAATCCAAGTTTGTTACAAAAATTCATACTCTAACTAGACCATGGGAAATAAAAGAATCAAATTTTGTTCACTATTCAGTGATTTCTATTATATAATTTTTGAACCAAAATTTGGTGATGCCATACTGGCACATTCTTCCACAAATAATTGTTTTTCCTCTTAATACGTTCGTTCTTAGCAAGTATGACTTAAATTGCCTATTTAGTCGCTGAATTATGGTGATTTTACCGGTAATTCGAGCAACCATATCTCCGTTCCGCACCATGTTTACTCTTGCGAATAATGCGCATCCTCAGAGATGCTGTACAATGTGCACCGAAAATGCTATTACTGCTGTGGAGCAGAGTATCGAAGGAGACCTAAGTGAGTCTACATCACGGGCAACAACAGGAGCTGCACCCATCCACTTTAAGAAAGATTTTGCGGTAGAAGCTCGATTTGTAGGCTAATAAAATGCAACTTCTGCAAGATTTGAAGCCAAATGACCATCAAGCGTGTTGGCCTTTCGGTGAACGGACTCAAAACGGGTTACACACCGATCACAAATTTCACAATAAAATTTTGTTCAGAAAAGAAGGTCACTTTTGGTTGTAGGGATACATTAATAAACAAAATCCTCGCATTTGGGGTAATGATAATCCATACGCCATTGTTGAAACATTGTTACAATATCAAAAACTCACTGTTTGGGCAGAGGGAATCGTTGGTACATACATATTTCTGTCCATAAATGAAGCCGACTAGAATATTATCAACTATTATTTTATTAAAGGCAAATTGTGGCGTGGTTTCCTAGATCGTGGGATTTAACTCCGCCTTATGTAAAGTCACTTGTCTACGCAGATAAACGCAAGATGACTGACGCCTGGTAAGAGAATATTCGGCGACCTATTGCTGACATACAGCCCCAATTGCTTCTAAAAGTGGTTGAAAATCGGGCCTCTCTGCAGATAATTATATGTACGAGCCAGACCCGGCGACCACTTGCCTGAAATCATTTTTTAAAAACGTAATTGGAAGCGCTTCTCCTTATAATAAAGCTAAATTATCTTCCACAGCATTAAATTATATGCATTTTATTTCTTCTTAAAAACCTCATTTCTAAAAATAAACACCCTTTATAAAAATGTCTGCTTCGAATTTAATTGCATTTAATTTATTTAATTTACCTGCAACGGCAATCTTTTAAGACTTCACCATTCAAGCGAATAAAACTAATATGAGCAATAAATATTATTTATAGCAACTTATTTATAATAACAACAAACGAAAAGTATCGACTCGCCGTGTGAACTTCAAACCCAATGTTTAACAATTGTTTATGTCTCTATCAGTTTGTTTAGATCTTATTGATTTCATTTAATATATGATTAGTCGCGATTAAATTAGCACGTTGAGAGTGCTTGACGAAATAAGGTCATATAATAGAGTCGATTGTGGATCATGGTTTATATATGAGAGTAGTAATTGGAATAAAGCACCAGTCATATGTACTATGTATGCATCTTATCTCTTATCAATTTTAATACAAGCAAGCGTAGTAATTTATAAGAACTTTCTTTAAAATAAATTATAGTGCAGAGTGTATTGCCGAACAGACAACACTAAACAATATAAAGAAAAGTTGTCTGTATCTCTGAAAAGTGGTTAAGTAATATCCCATATATCCACAAGCTTCTTTCTACAACTTTCCTAGGTCCGTAGGTTTTTTGTAGTGCAGGTCGTCATAAAGAACCTCACATCTTTATTGAGGCTCCTTTTAGTTTTCTAAATTTCGTATCCTCAACATATTTTTTACGTGCTCTCCGTGAGTTCATGTTTTCATTCCTGACTATCTCTCTACAAAAACTATAAGTAAAGTCCATTTTAAACGTATTATATTTCGAGATCACGTGAGGAAAAATTGATTGTATCTTCCTTCGCTACCTTTCACATGACTTGGGCAGTCTTGTAAGCCAAAGCTATTCCATCCTTGTTGGGATTTCGACTATTTCCTGTTACGAAAAAGCTGCTGTCGAGTAACATTGAAGGAATTCAAAAAACATAATACTTCGAATATAACAGAGGAGGATCCAGAAAGAATTGTAGGGGTGAAAAATAAGTTTATACCTAAAATTTCGACCGGGATTCGAGTCCAGAGAACGTCTAGTTCTCCAAGTGTATTTCCGACATGAAACTCATAAGCAACCTCTTCAGTTCTGCCGACACAACTTGTCAACATATTTTCAATGGTTTTCGTGGAAATTTTAATTTCAGTTTTCAAGTCTTGAATCGTCTCCACACAGAAAAAAGTCCAACTCAGTAAAATTGCATCTACTGGCCGACATGTTGATATGATACGTAGGTGTATTTTTGCTAAGATTAACAGAAAGACTACTCACCTTTCCGGGAAGTGAAGCAGGGACAGTGCTCTTCTAAAAATGTGTAGTTATGGTTTGATTTACTTGAAGTTCGGTACATATTTAAATGGCTTCATACTTTAAGATTAAAAACTTGTGGCCGAGTCTGCTATGATACGAGTATACATTATATATGAAACGATTATCGCACGAGGTCTTCAACAATTCAACTTTTTTGCCAACAAATGGAAGAACCCACATTTTATTCTACTCTATCTCCGAATGACTGATAAACCTACTTCCTGTCAGAAATACATCCGGAACCGATGACGCGCCACATGATAGTACACACTGATAACCAGTCGTCAAATGCGATAGCGAGTGAGATGACATTCAACAAAATGCTCGTGCTTTCGAATATAGTGGGAGTGGAGAGCGCGACGTTCAAACAGCACGAGCGTAGTTTCGGAATAATTTTGATACCAAAATAGTGGTGCTCAGGAGCTAGCACCTTTAGTTCTGCCGATAGAAAAGAAAATATTGTGATTTGAAAAGTAAAGGAAGCTTCTTAGCTATATTTTGCACAGAGTCTGGTTAGTGAGTGTGTCCTTTTTTTTTCTATTACTCTTGTTGCTTTGTTGATGGAGAGTTCTTTTTTCTGTCTACGGTCGCCGCTTTCGTACACTGAAAATTGTTCAAGCATGATCTCACTAGAAAAAGACAACCACCCCAATGATAGTAAATTATAACAAATGTTCTATTTATATTCATTTGTTTTATTAAAAAAACAGATTTATTTTAGAAACAACAGTTAGTACAAAGTATAGTATGCGCTTTGAACTTGAGCCACCCATGAAATGTAGGCTGAAACGCGTGTGAAGATAGATGGCAGATTAGCCACACCACAAGGAATGTAGCCCCATGATACAATACCGATCAATTCCGAAGGCGCATTTTCGTATTCCTTCACCAATGGGCCACCAGAGTCACCATTACAAGCAGAAATACCCTTGCTCAACGAAGATGTGCAGATGTTGGTGTCTGCGAGTGGAGCAGTTTCGGAGAGCGATTCCTTGCATTCGTTATATTCAATGATCTCAATTTGGACGGTTTGCAAAGTTGCGGCAGCATTTAAATTCCAGTATTTCACTTGTCCCCAGCCATAAAGATGAGTTTCGCCACTGTGGATTTCTTCACGTTGAGGCAAAGTGGCGGGACTTACCCACTCATTGAAGACGAATGGTTCCGATACGTGCAATATGGCAATATCGTAGGGACCAACACCGCCTGAAAAGCTGGGGTGCACCTTACCGAAGTCTACTACACGAGATTGTGTCCTCTCATTGACATCAGCGCGTTTGTGTAGACCGGCAATAACACCCATACCGACGGCAGTCGAAATACAATGGCCAGCAGTTAAAACCCAGTCCTTCGAGATGATGGTGCCACCGCATATGTGCGAGTGTTTCGTTGCATTACTGCTCAACGAGACGATGTATGGTGCAGAGTGTGGTTGGGCATCCTCACCCTTAATCACACGACTAGTGGGGAAACCGGGCACACTATCACTGGGGAAACCGGGCACGGATTTTTGAAAAACCGATGCATTGGCACAGATCACAAAAACTGCGAATAAAACGAATATCTTCATACTGGCGATGAACAAGTACTAACTGTTGTTGAAATGTGAAAGTAATCCGGTTTATATACCCGCTCTAATTAACTATATGGGTATATACTTATGAATTTATATATGTACTCGCACAGTGGGAGCGTGACGGCTATAAAAAAAGATTAAAGTAACTTATCAAAGCACGAACGATTTGAATTATTAGCCATATTTTAATTTGGTACAATCTGTTGATTTATGCAGGCGTTATTAAGTAATTAAATTGAATTTAGAACACCAAAATAAATCGTACTCTTTTACTTAACTCTACTCTTTATCATTAACAAGTTAACCAATTTCAGAATGTATTGGTGGGGCTGATAAAAATTGTTAAGTTCGAGATAAAGCGAGATATACAGGGTTTTCTAACGCAAGGTATTAATTTCATATTCAGATCAATACAATCCTTCAATAAAAAATCAATAATCATCTCTCGATAGCGCAATCCATTCATTTTTCCAATAATCTCGCCGGACCACAAAAAGTGCACCAAAATAAATATTGAGTTAACCGAGCTCCAGATGCGACAGTTTGGTTATCGATATTGCCATCGAGGTGGAAATTGGCCTCATCAGTCTGTATGCTTTTTCAATGAAATTTTTGTAGTGAATTTTAACAATTTCACTGCGTTGTAGAAGTGTGTGTTGTTCTAATTTTATTACTTTTGAAGTTTTTACTTTTCAAAGGTCAAAAAACTATAGCTTTAGAAGTGACATCTACCAGAATAGCAGACTAGTGAATATAACACATGTTATTTGAATTCCCTTTATAGAGGCTCCACTTCTTTTCGATCCTAGTCCCTAGCAGAAAATATTAATACATGTCTTCATTATTGAAAAATATTCAAAAATAATGAAAGCTTCGCGGCCACAGTTCGAAAATACCATACAAAATATTTTCGGAATAGTGTTTTAGTTAACTTCGTCAACTGTGAAGAGATTAATTAAAACTTTTTAGGATGTAGAATCCCTTGTTGATGCTAAACACTCTGGCTTTTGGACGATCAAAATGACAATATCAAAGCAGTGCATGGAAGTGTCGCTGATATTCCAGGAACCTCAATTTGGCGTCACGAACAAGAATAGCAAATTTCAACAGCGTACGTATACTCACTAAAAAGATCTGTACCTCCAGGCTAACAGAATTCAATTAACACAACAACTGAAGTCTAATGACGATGTACAGCGAAGAGAGTTTGTTGAATGGATTATTGAGCATCAACAAATATAAACTAATTCTTCGAGCAAAATAAACTTAAGCGATGAAAAACATTTTCACCTTGATGGTTCTGGAACCTACATGTCATTATGTTTGTCAAAATGCAATCTACAACCCGGCACTATTTGGTGTGGTTTTGAGCTGGAGGCATAGCAGTGACTGTTGTTGGTGCTTGATATCTAATTCTTATATTGATGGGGCCAATTTTGTAGTTTCAGCAAGATGGTGTCACATTTCATATAGCCCGTGAAACATTTCAATTCCTGCATGAGACATTTCCAGGTCGTGTACTCTCTCATTTTGGTGTTCAGAATTGATTGCCTAGATCGAGTGATTTAATACCATCCGATTTCTTTTTAGGAGATTATTTAAAATCACAAGCCCATAACCACTAGTGGTTTAAAGCAGGAATTCAACGTTGCATCAATGTAATACCGCCTGGACAAAGCAAAACTATTCACCTTCCTTTATAGTCGGGTAATGTTTCAGATGTAGCATCTCCTGGAGTTTCTATTTCACTGCCTTTCGTCATTCTTGCGGAGTCTTTGCTCCATAAATTCAGTGTGCTCTGGCCTTGAAGCTCTTCACATTTTCGAGGACTAGCCTGCGACTCAAGCTCCCCAGTCTCACGACTTTTGGTTTCTCTCTGTACTTGTTTGCAAATATGTTTCGCTTTGCTTTCAACTCCCAGTATCTCTAACACATGGTGCACGTTGTGTTCGATCGCAACGCCAGAAGGTAGGCAATACTTTTTTCTTCACTACACCACGGCAATTATGTTTGTACCTATTCTTATTTTAACCTTCAAAATATTTATTTTGCGATGTTATTCTATAACACAAAATGGAAACAATTTACACATTAATTTCAATGAAACATTTTTGAAAAAAAGACTTGGGTGCTACCACATATTTATAGGATTACACATTACAAGTTTCGTCTTCCAGTTTTTACTTCTAAAGTTAATATTGTAGTTAATAGTTTCGGAGTCACTATAAAACTTTGAGAAGAAAATTATCAAGTTAGATTTATTTTTCGCCTAAAAGTATGCAAGAATTTCGAAAACGCTATATTTAGTACTAGCATTTTTAGATAACAAACCTAGAACCAAGAATTAGAATAGAACACTGGGAACAAAAACATCGACAAGTTGCCTCCCGACGGTCTTAGACCTTTAAATGAAATCAGGTGCTGAACATCGTGGAAAACTGAAAGTATTAGAACAGCTTTGACATAGATAGAGCCACGAGTATGTATATTGTAGATTGGAGACAGACATAAAGAATGATTGATTTTGATATCTCGAAAAGTTACAGACCGATTTAGTTGGAATTTTGTCAGAAGTAGACTTATTCGAAAAAATCGTATTTACTCGAAATTCGGGTCGTTAGTGGCATTTAACTTAAACTAACAGGAAGACTTCCATTCCCTCCGGGAATTTCCACCATTTGAAGAAATCATCTTTTTAGTTCGATTTGCTTGAAATATGATACGTAGGTGGCTTATTGCTTAGATTAACAGGAAGACTACTCTTCTTTCCGGGAAGTGGACTAGGGACAGAACTATTCTAAAAATTTGTACTTATGGTTAGATTTACTTGAAGTTCGATACATATTTAAATGGCTTTATACTTTAAGATTAAAAACTTATGGCCGAGTCTGCTATGATATGAGTTATATATGAAACGATTATGGGTCTTCCACAATTCAACTTTTTTGCCAACAAATGGAAGAACCCACATTTTATTCTACTCTATCTCCGAATGACTGATAAACCTATTTCTTGTCAGAAATACATCCGGAACCGATGACGCGCCACATGATAGTACACACTGATAACCAGTTGTCAAATGCGATAGCGAGTGAGATGACATTCAACAAAATGCTCGTGCTATCGAGCATAGTGGGAGTGGAGAGCGCGACGTTCAAACAGCACGAGCGTAGTTTCGGGATAATTTTGATACCAAAATGGTGGTCCTCAGGAGCCAGCACTTTGGGTTCTGCCGATAGAAAAGAAAATATTGTGATTTGAAAAGTAAAGGAAGCTTCTTAGCTATATTTTGCACAGAGTTTGGTTAGTGAGTGTGTTCTTTTCTTTTTTTCTATTACTCTTGTTGTTTTGTTGATGTAGAGTTCTTTTTTCTATATACGGTCGCCGCTTTCGTACACTGAAAATTTTTCAAGCATGATCTCACTAAAAAAAAAACAACCACCCTAATGTTAGTAAATTATAACAAATGATCTATTTTTTTGCTTATTAAAAAAACAGATTTAGTTTCGAAACAACGGTCAGTACAAAGTATAGTATGCGCTTTGAACTTGAGCCACCCATGAAATGTACGCTGAAACGCGTGTGAAGATCGATGGCTGATTGCCCACACCACAAGGAATGTAGCCCCACGATACAATACCGATCAATTCCGAAGGCGCATTTTCGTATTCCTTCACCAATGGGCCGCCAGAGTCACCATTACAAGCAGAAATACCCTTGCTCAACGAAGATGTGCAGATGTTGGTGTCTCTGAGTTTATCAGCTTTGAGCAATTCCTCACATTCGTTATATTCAATGATCTCAATTTGGACGGTTTGCAAAGTTTTGGCAGAAAGTAAATTCCAGTATTTCACTTGTCCCCAACCATAAAGATGAGTTTCGCCACTGTGGATTTCTTCACGTTGAGGCAAAGTGGCGGGACTTACCCACTCGTTGAAGACGAATGGTTCCGAAACGTGCAATATGGCAATATCGTAGGGATTAACACCGCCTTCAAAGCTGGGGTGCACCTTACCGAAGTCCACAACTCGAGATTGTGTCCTCTCATTGACATCAGCGCGTGTGTGTAGACCGGCAATAACACCCATACCGACGGCAGTCGAAATACAATGGCCAGCAGTTAAAACCCAGTCCTTCGAGATGATGGTGCCACCGCATTTGTGCGAGTGTTTCGTTGCATTGTTGCTCAACGAGACGATGTATGGTGCAGAGTGTGGCTGGGCATCCTCACCCTTAATCACACGACTAGTGGGGAAACCGGGCACAATATCACTAGGCAAACCGGGCACGGATCCTTGGAAAACAGATGCATTGGCACAGGCCACAAAAACTGCGAATAAAACGAATATCTTCATACTGGTGATGAACAAGTACTAACTGATGTTGAAATGTGAATGTCATCCGGTTTATATACCCGCTCTAATTAAATATATATATATATACTTATGAATTTATATACTCGCACAGTGGGAGCGTGACGAAGCACGAACGAACCAATCAGTTGATTTACAAAGACCTTATTAGGTAATCTTGATTATCGGAAGATGGGAAATTACATTGAATTTAGAAGGCCAAAATAAATCGTACTCTTGTACTTAACTCTACTCTTTGTCATTAACAAGTTAACCAATTTCCACCAATGCTTTCGGTGGGGCTGATAAAAATTGTGAAATCCGAAATAAAGCGGGAATTTCACATAATAAATATATACAGGGTTTTCCAATACGAGGTATTATTTTGATATTCATATCAATACAATCCATCAATAAAAAATAAATAAACATCTCATCTCCCGATAGAACAACATGTCTTTATTATTGAAAAATATTTCAAAAATAATGAAATAGTGTTTTAGTTAACTTCGTCAACTGTGAAGAGATTAATTGAAACATTTTAGGATGTAGAATCCCTTGTTGATGCTAAACACTCTGGCTTTTGGACGATCAAAATGACAATATCAAAGCAGTGCTTGAGAGTGTCGCTGATGTTCCAGGAACCTCAATTTTGCGTCACGAACAAGAATATCATATTTTAACAGCGTACGTATACTCACTAAAAAGATCTGTACCTCCAGGCTATCAGAATTCAATTAACACAACAACTGAAGCCTAATGACGATGTACAGCGAAGAGAGTTTGTTGAATGGATTATTGAGCATCAACAAATATAAACTAATTCTTCGAGCAAAATAAACTTAAGCGATGAAATACATTTTCACCTTGATGGTTCTGGAACCTACATGTCATTATGTTTGTCAAAATGCAATCTACAACCCGGCACTGTTTGGTGTGGTTTTGAGCTGGAGGCATAGCAGTGACTGTTGTTGGTGCTTGATATCTAATTCTTATATTGATGGGCCCAATTTTGTAGTTTCAGCAAGATGGTGTCACATTTCATATAGTCCGTGAAACATTTCAATTCCTGCTTGAGACATTTCCAGGTCGTGTACTCTCTCATTTTGGTGTTCAGAATTGATTGCCTAGATCGAGTGATTTAACATCATCCGATTTCTTTTTAGGAGATTATTTAAAATCACAAGCCCACAACCACGAGTGCTTTACTTTTTTCTTCACTGCACCACGGCAATTATGTTTGTACCTATTCTTATTTTAACCTTCAAAATATTTATTTTGCGGTGTTATTCTATAACACAAAATGGAAACAATTTACACATTAATTTCAACTGAAACATATTCGGAAAACAGACTTTGGTTCTTCCACATATATGGTATACATATTCGTATAGGATTACATATTTCGTAGTCGTAGTCGTTTCGTCTTTTAAGAGGAGGTTGTGATGCAAATAATCGTTTAATTGCTTAAAAAAATTAGTAGAAGTTGCTACTGTTAGTTAAGGTGTACCTACATCTCTACAACTGATGCCAGCTAACCATTCACCACCATGAAGAAATTGAAGAACTGTCTGATGTGCTCTTTGGTATAGAATTTCGTGAATAACTGAATGTATTATATAACATTGAAGATGTTAAAGATAAATAAGGCGCAGTACTTAGCGTCTTCCCTAGGTTATTTGTTAGTTATGCTATAACGGAACATAATAATGGAAGCTGAAATAATTTGAAATGGGTAACTGGCATATACCTATATTTAGTCAATAGTTAATAGTTTTAGAGCCACTATAAAACTTTAAGAAGAAAATTATCAAGTTAGATTTATTTTTCGCCTAAAAGTATGCCAGAATTTCGAAAACGGTATATTTAGTACTAGCATTTTTAGATAACAAACCTAGAACCTAGAATTAGAATAGAACACTGGGAAACAAAGTTTTAGATATTTATATTTAAGAAGGACTCTTGAACAATATAGAAAATAATTTTTGCCTACACATGAATAGAAATTTTTCCACATAATAGATCTCAGGATTCATGGTTCAAAAACATCGTCAAGTTGCCTCCCGACGGTCTTAGACCTTTAAATGAAATCAGGTGCTGAACATCGAGGAAAACTGTAAGTATTAGAAGAAATTTGACATATATAGAATCACGAGTATATTTTAGATTGGAGACAAACATAAAGGAATGATTGATTTTTATATCTCGAAAAGTTACTGACCGATTTAGTTAGAATTTCGTCAGAAGTGAACTTATTCGAAAAAATCGTATTTACTCGAAATTCGGGTCATTAGTGACATTTAACTTAAACTAACAGGAAGACTTCCATTCCCTCCGAGAATTTGAACTATTTGAAGAAATCATCTTTTCAGTTCGATTTGTTTGAAATATGATACGTAGGTGGCTTATTGCTTAGATTAACAGGAAGACTACTCTTCTTTCCGGGAAGTGGACTAAGGACAGAGCTATTCTAAAAATTTGTACTTATGGTTAGATTTACTTGAAGTTCGATACATATTTAAATGGCTTTATACTTTAAGATTAAAAACTTATGACCGAGTCTGCTATGATACGAGTATACATTATATATGAAACGATTATAGCTCCAAGGTCTTCTACAATTCGTACTATGGGTCTCAACGCACTCGCCGAATGACTGATAAACCTACTTCTTGTCAGAAATACATCCGGAACCGATGACGCGCCACATGATAGTACACACTGATAACCAGTCGTCAAATGCGATAGCGAGTGAGATGACATTCAACAAAATGCTCGTGCTTTCGAACATAGTGGGAGTGGAGAGCGCGACGTTCAAACAGCACGAGCGTAGTTTCGGAATAATTTTGATACCAAAATGGTGGTCCTCAGGAGCCAGCACTTTTGGTTCTGCCGATAGAAAAGAAAATATTGTGATTTGAAAAATAAAGGAAGCTTCTTAGCTATATTTTGCGCAGAGTTTGGTTAGTGAGTGTGTTCTTTTCTTTTTTTCTATTACTCTTGTTGCTTGATCTCACTAAAAAAAACAACCACCCTAATGACAGTAAATTATAACAAATGATCTATTTTTATTAATTTGTTTTATTAAAAAAACAGATTTATTTTCGAAACAACAGTTAGTACAAAGTATAGTATGCGCTTTGAACTTGAGCCACCCATGAAATGTAGGCTGAAACGCGTGTGAAGATCGATGGCTGATTGGCCACACCACAAGGAATGTAGACCCACGATGCGATACCGATCAATTCCGAAGGCGCATTTTCGTATTCCTTCACCAATGGGCCGCCAGAATCACCATTACAAGCAGAAATACCCTTGCTCAACGAAGATGTACAGATGTTGGTGTCTCTGAGTTTATCAGCATCGGGGAGCGATTCTTTACATTCGTTATATTCAATGATCTCAGTTTGGACGGTTTGCAAAGTTTTGGCAGCATTTAAATTCCAGTATTTCACTTGTCCCCAACCATAAATATGAGTTTCGCCACTGTGGATTTCTTCACGTTGAGGCAAAGTGGCGGGACTTACCCACTCATTGAAGACGAATGGTTCCGATACGTGCAATATGGCAATATCGTAGGGATTAACACCGCCTTCATAGCTGGGGTGCACCTTACCGAAGTCCACAACACGAGATTGTGTCCTCTCATTGACATCAGCTCGTGTGTGTAGACCGGCAATAACACCCATACCGACGGCAGTCGAAATACAATGGCCAGCAGTTAAAACCCAGTCCTTCGAGATGATGGTGCCACCGCATTTGTGCGAGTGTTTCGTTGCATTGTTGCTCAAGGAGACGATGTATGGTGCGGAGTGTGGCTGGGCATCCTCACCCTTAATTACACGACTAGTGGGGAAACCGGGCACAATATCACTGGGGAAACCGGGCACGGATTTTTGAAAAACCGATGCATTGGCACAGACCACAAAAACTGCGAATAAAACGAATATCTTCATACTGGCGATGAACAAGTTCTAACTGTTGTTGAAGTGTGAAAGTAATCCGGTTTATATAGCCGCTCTAATTAAATATATATATACTTATGAATTTATAAACTCGCACAGTGGGAGCGTGACGAAGCACGAATGAGCCAATCAGTTGATTTACAAAGACCTTATTAGGTAATCTTGATTATCGGAAGATGGGAAATTACATTGAATTTAGAAAACAAAAATAAAGCGTACTCTTGTACTTAACTCTACTCTTTATCATTAACAAGTTAACCAATTCCGGAAAGTATTGGTGGGGCTGATAAAAATTGTGAATTCCGAAATAAAGCGGGAATTTCGCATAATAATTATATACGGGGTTTTCCAATAGGAGGTATTATTTTGATATTCATATCAATACAAATGGCGGTCGCGATAGCCGAGTGGTTAGCATTGCGTACTGACATTCGGAAGGCTCGGGTTCATATCCCAGTGCCAGCAACATCCAAAAGTTATAGAAAATTAATTTAAATAAAAAATTAAGTTAAAATTTTTTAATTGCGGTCGCCCCTCGGCAGGGAATGTCCACCCCTCCGAGTGTACTTCGGGCATGAAACAAAAGCTCCTCGTAAAAAACCATCAGCCGTTCGGAGACGGCTTAGTATAAACTGTAGATTCCTCCATTTGTTGAAAAAAAAACATCAAGACGCAAAACCACAATTTGGAGGAGGAGCTCGGCCGAAAATCGCTTCAGCGGTTACGAAGCGCTAATTATATATTTATATATTAAACTAATGGAATGCCTGTGTGACCCAAGGTTTATAGAATAGACGGTTACGACAAGAGCGAAATCATATGTTTAATGACGAAGTTGGTTCAATTTTGTGGGTTGCCGAAAATTTTAAAATAAATTTGTTTAATTTTTTTTGTCTATGAAACACCGTATCGTTTCGACTTTAAACCCCTAAAATCTTGCATTGCAAATTTTATAAATTAATAACGATTACAATTAAAACGCTCTGAAAAAAAAAACAATTAAAACGTTTCAAAAAAAAATTTAAATATGTAAATTAATATTATTTTTTAACAAAAATTTCTATATATTATAATATATATAACACTAACTTTTAATAATGTCAAAAATTTGAAAAATTATCAAAATTCCAAGCCAGTATTTTTTAAATATTTTATATTGAAACCTATATTCGCATATTTTCTTTGTCCGCTAAAGAGCATTTGGGAAACGGATCATCCCTATCTTGTGAAAAAATCGTGTTTAAAAGTTCGAAGCGGTGAAAAAGTATACAGTGGGATATGATGGACAAAAATTTAAGAAAAAATTATGAGTGATTTATATTAACATTTACGGAAAAATTAAAACAAAAATGCGGTATTGTAACATACTCGTTAACCACCCTATTTTAAAAATTCAATGACAAAATTTTTTGGGCTGGAAACTCAAAATTTTGGCATTAAGAAAACTTGAATTCATTGGATAATTAATAATATAATAAGAATAAAGAATTGCTTAACAATACATATACATTTTTTAAAGAAAAATATTATTTATTTTTGTTATATAAATATCAAGTTTCGCCCATTGTACCTATATAGGTATAACGAAGTTGGTTCGGTGACGTCAACGGTTGTCGTAACCTTGTATTCTATAAACCTTGTGCGTGAATTTATAAGCTTAATCATCCTTCTTGAAGACGGAGCTTGAATTTCTTAAATTTCAATTCAATGAGAAAAGTGTGTACCACCCTAATATACCTTCTAACCAACAATATTGTCAAAGGTAATAAATTTTCATGTGTGAACTACGGACTATATGAATCGCAACGAAGTACACTTCATGTTTTTTTTTTTGTTTTTTGCTTACCAGATATACTAGAAAATTGTTGTTTTACAGTTCGTTGGTTCAGTAAAAAAGGAGCTTTCTATTTTCCACCTAACGTATGTATGTAGGTATGTGAGTAACTATAATACGTATAGTCGTATATGTGTGTATTACACTTAAGAGCATACCTCTGCAGGCACATATTTATATACATATATACTCCTAAATATATAAACATGTATGTCTATTTTTAACTATGTGGGGTGTTAGTGGATACAACAGCCACCAGTGTGCTTGGATTAAGGTGCGTAAAAAGCGAAGTCAGGAATAAAATAGCACACAGCGCACAACACACAACACACATAGCGCAATAGACAAAGGCAAAAGCCCGGCTGGGATGCGCCATGAGCCGGACATTTGTCTAAAGTAGGGTAAAATGTTATGGGATACGCAAACGCGCTGATTTGCCAGAAGGACTAGAAGGATTCATATTTGTACTCGTATATGTACCTATGCGAATATATGTACTACTTATCTATGCTTGCATGTAAGTGTGTGCGCTTGTGTTTTGTAAGTATATTTATGGCCCATAAGTACGTACATATATATGTATGTCTGTAAGCATGTACTTCATCATCACCTCTATCGCTGCGTCCTTTGAATGACCTTACTTACTCCTCGTGCGGCTTATGAAGCGTAAAACAAAAGGGGCGAATGTATTTTCACTCTACCATGAAATTGCTTTGCATTTACCGTTATATTATTGCAGTTATCGCTACTTCGCCTGCAACACTCATCCCGCTGAAGTGTTTGTCTGTGCGCAGCGTGTAGTGTGCGTGTGTAACAGATATGCATGCGTATTTGCCGAAAGGTGAATGCATAATAAAATGCACTCTATTTGCGTCCAACCATTAAGGCACTCGCTTTGAAGAGAGAGTATGTATTGCTGGAAATATGTTTAACTTTATCATAAAAAGCAAAAAATGGAACACGCACGTGTATGCATTAAGGTTGCGAAGAAAGAAGGTTGTTATTTTTGTACTGCACTGTACCCTGTTACGTAGCAGATAAAGCTGATCGAGGTCGTCGAATAGAATGTCCAGCAAATGAGTGTGTTAGGCCATTTGAGACCAACGAGAGAGAGCGGCTTTATACGAGTCCAACTAGTGCGGCGGTATGCAAAGAAATGGTCAGTGATGTGCGAAGCTCATTTCGTTGGCCAAGTTGGGATCAAGTCTGTATATGTACGAATATAGTCCTCCACCCGAGTTACCAGGTGCAGCTCAAGCGTTCCGTTGTCGTGGTGATTGGATTTCGGTGCGCAGAACCTTAGACTTTGGTACCAATAGTTCGACATCCCCAAGGGGATCACGCACTGACTGAGGGAAGTTCGAAAAGTTTCCGAATGATTTTCGACTATCATCTCCGGTTCCCAGAAAATAAATTTCATCTGATCAATTTAGAAACTATTGGCGAAACCAGGGTGAATAGGCCAATTTAAACCCGTGTTTTCGATTCGATTATACTCGCACAGCCAGGAGTGCCGAAAGGAAATAATGAAAAAGCAATTTGAGAGATAAATGCCCCTTGAGTCACGCTTCAAATTCATAAGTACTTCTGAATTCGGAGCTAAACCTGTTTGAAAATCACTAAAATATTGTTTGGAGATGAAAGCTGCTATGAATTGGCGGAGAAGCTCGGCCCTAACTGCGAATGGTTAAATACCGGGCTTGGTATCAGAACAGAAATTCCCAGCAGATGGAATGGATATATAATTACCATACTCCTAAGGACCGTCTGTAAATATACCAATACGGATCATAGCTTGAGGGGTTAGTTAGTGGAGGTGTCTTCCTATGGAACTCTCTTTCAGGCGACCTGACCATTGCAGTGTTCTCCATGTGGAGATATCTGCTATCATGGAGGCAACGAAGCAAATCCGAGCTAGCTTTAAAGATAAGCGACAGTCAGGCAGCAATAAAAACACTGGCTCGCTTACACTAAATTCAAAATTAGTGCTGGACTGTCGCTGATATCTACAGAAGATGGCCAAACAGAACTGACGGTCTCTCACGTGAGTCCTCGGCCACAGGAACATCGAGGGAAACTATAAGGCCGTTGAACTGGCTAAGTATAGTACGACCGAACGGATTCTTCTCGCTAAAGAACGCACTTGCAAACTGTTTCTCAATGGGACAAAAAGAGAGCACGAGATATGTACTTTTTAAAAAGACAGGAAAAGTCCAAAGTAATAGGAGTTCTGACAGGCCACTCTTTGATAGGACGACAAGCGGAGAGACTAGGGCTCCCCATAGAAAGTGCTGTAGAAGCGGAAAGGATGATGAGGTGGAGGAAACGATCCCCTACCACTCATGCGACCGTCCAACTTTGAATAGCACTAGATTTCGGAACTTTTGGAACCCACTGCCGACGTCAGTCGAGTTTTTGTGGCATCACAATGGGTCTTAATAAAGCGTAAGTGAATTCGACACGACTATATCGGTAGCCATTACAACTGAACTTAACCTAATCACGTACTCACTTATATACAAGGTTCTAGTGTAAGCCGGTTGTACTGAACACATGTGGCTTAAAGCAGAAGATATAGGTCTCAGAGCAGTTCGTGTTTCGTCAAACATTGGGGTTTCATGTGCAAAGTTTCACTGAATATCTATGAATTGCCTTAGAATGATGGAGTTTATTGATATTTTAAGTGAAAGTCTTCGGTTGTGTTGTGGCTTAACTCAGCTTGATTATTATAGAATCTACTAGTACCTATTGTCAAAGTGGTCTCAGTACCTGAGGAATACAAATTAGCGAACTCTTGCCGGAAGAATCCAGCTCCGCCCTTTAACCTAACTTCACCAAAAACTCATTTGAAACTGGCTCCAGCTAGGAGTTGGCTCTCATTGAATAAAGGCCAACGCTACTTTTAAGAAAGCGCCTTAAAATAATATTTAATTTGCCTAATCGATATCGCCTAATTGCTGTTATCATACCAAGGTTTTACTTATCAGTCAAATAAAAGCCTCTAACTGTTAGCTTGGTGCGGCATTTAGTTTGTGATAATCTAACTATAAAGTGCTAGTGCAACGATGAAGTTCTTTTTGTTTGGTCTACTGCTAATCGGCGTAGCATGCGCAGCGCCAAACATTGCTGCCTTGCGTCAAAGTCTAACGAAAGCCACTAAAAGTGTACAACCCGAGACACGCATAATAGGCGGTGAGTCAGCAACGAAGTCATCGCGAACATCCTATCTAGTTTCGCTGAGCATCTCGGCCATTGCTTATGCACACATCTGTGCAGGTGCCATTATCGGCAAGGAATGGGTACTAACAGCAGCGCATTGCCTGGAAGAGTTGAAGGAATCAGCGACCGATGTGATTGGTCTACCCGTCTACGCCGGTTTGCAGGATCGTGCGGATATAGAAAATGCACAAATACGTACAATTGATTTCGCTTTTGCTCACAAACAATTCAACGCCAGTCAAGAGGGTTCGCCTGATATCGCGCTGCTGCATGTTACGCCTGGCTTTGAATTCAGTGCAGATGTGAATGCCGTTATTCTGCCATATCGAAATGAGGATTATGCCAACAAAACATCTGTCACTTATGGCTGGGGTCTCACACGACGTGATGCCGAGCAGTATGCAAAGCAGTTGCAGGTGGGAAGCGCGCAGGTCCTGTCTGAGGCTCAGTGTCGTGAAAAATTGCCAGAGGATACACCGTTAGGCGCCAATCAAATTTGCGCCGAAACTTTAGCCTGCTTTGGCGATGGTGGCAGTCCGTTAGTGTACGAAACGCTGGGTGGTACTGAATTGGTTGGCATCACTTCGTGGGGCTACACACCGTGCGGCTCCAAGGGCAGTCCGACGGTTTATACGGAAGTCTCACGCTTTATCAAGTGGATTGCTGATGTACAGTGGGCTTACTATGTGTTGAATTAAATTGCAATAAAGTCATAAAATTGTTTGCTGTAAAAGTTAATTATAGAAATTATTTTCAGTAGTACACATGACTGTTAGTTTAAGGGGCATAAAATGTGGGAATGCCGCCAGAAGTTCTGAATTTGGAACTAGAACTCTATCGTGAGGTAATATAAGCTCTTATCTTTTATTATTGTAGTTCGAAACCGGCGTACAACTCTTATCTGCTCGTCTGGCTTATGGATTAGCGCAAGCGATACAAATTGGTCAGCAATTTTTTTGATTTATAGCATTCGATAAGCAAATAATAACATGCATGACTTATACGAGTATGTGAGAAAATACACGTCGAAATGTACGCGCCTTTATGCTTTTATTGATATTGGTACTTAAGTATTTCAATATCAAAACTGCTTCTACTTCTTCTTATAATGTGCGTAAACTTCACTTGTGCGGCGCAAGCCAAGTGGATAATAACCTGTGAGCCATTTCTTTTACTGTTTCACACCAATGGAAGTGAGCAAATGAAGCTAGGTCCTTCTAAAATTGTGCTTACGAACAGCATAAAGGTCTTCTTCTTCATCGCTCCCACCAGTGGAGTGCTTCATCGAAAGCATTCACAGTTGGGATATTTTAATCCATTCGAACGACACAACTGAACTTGCGCTGGCACTTCCTCCAACTCGTTCGACTGCATCAGTGTCGCCGTATGTCTCAAAGAGCCAATCTTTTTATCATATAGAGTAATCGCAGTTGCTCCTTTGCGATTCCAGCTTTTTGACGACCAATCTCCTCGTGCTGTTTGGTATGCGCTCTCGGCTGCAAGAAGCAAGTGGTTCCTGGAATTGCACATAAATCTAAAACACTATAGAACCAATTTCTTCTGCCATCCATCTCAGCATGAAGTACTTGGTAACGTTGCTTGGTCTAGGTAGGTTGGTTGCTTTCGTCAGTTAGAATTATATATTATATTTCTGCCCTTGTGCTAAATTTGGTACCCGTC
The DNA here is from genome assembly GCA_037013455.1 of Ceratitis rosa. NCBI lineage: Eukaryota > Metazoa > Arthropoda > Insecta > Diptera > Tephritidae > Ceratitis > Ceratitis rosa. Next base: position 6,612,548 of record JAWMAG010000002.1, on the reverse strand, counting down.
GAAGCTGCGTAGTGTCAGTCCGCAACTTCAGAATAGACAAACATCTAGAACGCTGGAACATGCTTTCCAGCGGTCGCCCCTCGTCAGGGAATGTCAACCTCTCCGAGTGTATTTCGGACATGAAATAATCAGTATGAACTGCAGGTTCCTCCATTTGTTGGAAATGGAGAAGGAGCTCGGCCGAAAATCGCTTCAGCGGTTAAAAGTGAGGTGTTCCTGATCTCCTAATCTATCACAAAGGCACCACCAATTCACGTGATTTGTATGCAAGGGTTAAAAATGAGTATCGCACTGCGACTTTAATATACCTATAAGCTAGATCTATTTCTCCAGAAGCCTAGACTAATCAAAAAGAAAATGGTGGCTTCCTTTTTTTCCAATTCGAAACACCCACACTAAACAATTCATCCCTATTTTATTTACAACCCATATTGGCGCCAAGGCTGGCTTATGAAATATTTAAATAAATTTATATAAATATTTCTCTCTTCTTTACACGGGTACACTTTCCTAAAGTTTATTATACAGGAGGGCTCAAAATCAGTGTCAAATGCGATTTTTTATGTAGGTAGTTTGGGGAGTCCGTCTTGAGGTTTCTTCCGGATAAATTTTTTTTTCGCTGTGCCTCAAGGAGAAGTTGTATCTCACTGCTGTGGTATCTTATAGTAAACTCGCTGACTCAAAAGCTAAATAGCATGGATTGTAATGAAATAGCATACGCAATCAATATTGGCCTAACAGCCACTGGAGAACACACATAAACTTAAGCTGCTATACTTCGAAATGCGCCGTACATGTAATAACAGGAATACCATCTCCCTTTAAACCCTCCTCTACTACAAATAAAAGGCATACAGAACACCGTCTGTACGTCGTGACGTCCAAATATTTTCGGGTAAGCTTAGACACTTCTAGAGCTGTACCACAACAGATGGCTTTGACTATACTTCACCGAATATTGTGTATTGGTGTAGTACCCCGGAAAAACTTTTTTTAGGGTCATAGTAGAGAGCAGCTGTCGTCATAACTGGATCTATACGATCGACTTCTTCTAAATCACTATAAGCTCTCCTTCATTTCCTTCCTCTAGCCCTGTGTGATATACGTACTTAACAAATACATACGTACATACATACATATATACATATTCTTTGGCCATTTTTTTTTGTATATGTATGAATCCCAGACTGGAACGAATAGGAATATAAAAACGTTGTGACAGATCCATACTCTACCACAAAATGTTTTGTGAAAACCTCTCTCTGATGCCCTTAATTATTATAAGTATTAGACTACAAAAACATTGCAGCGTCTTTAAAGCATCATTTATTGCAATTATGGAAGCCAATGAATGGCTGTTCAATCATTTATAAAAAATTTCTCAATAGTAAATCTAGTGCATCAACGAAGTTTTTTTAAATAAGATATTTTTGAAGATTTTGGGGAAAAGATCTATTCAATCAATTTGAGCAGGTACTAGTTTTTAATGTTTTCTAATCTCTACATAATATGTACTCGAATATATATATAAAAATCTTACAATCTTAGATTGTTTCCATGGGTTCTGTAAATGCTTTTAAGAATAATTTTTTTCGGTAAATGCACTGGCGAGACTGATGTATTTTGGAAAATCGTATTTACATTAGATAGATTAACAAGAAGAATACTATTTCAGTGTACCAGCGGCGGATCTATTCGGAGAAATCGTATTTAAGGTACGGTTTAGTATGATTTGGCTGCGGTCTACAAACTATTCTTATACGTTCAGCTTGAGTGTGAGTAGGCACAGAACAGAATGGTGAGTTTGGCTTAATCAAGGCATTCCTATTGACATGAAAATATAATAAAAAACTTAATATTTTGACATAGATATTTAGCTTAATTGGGGCTTCTTATTGTTCGGTCCGGACGATGTCGTTACTTGTGTGCCGTCTTGTTGAAGCTTGTCCAGATCAATGCGATCCAACTTTGGCTATAAAAAATCATTATTCATCTCTCGATAGCGCAATCCATTAATTGTTACCAGCCTCATTTTCGAAAAAGTAAGGTCTCATGACCCCGCCGGACAATAAACCGCACCAAACAGTTAAACGTTGATTAGAGATAGATGAATGGAGAGGCTTTTCAACAATAAGTCTTGGATTTTCCGAGCGCCAGATGGACAGTTTTGCTTATTGACATAACCATCGAGGTGGATGTTATTGATGATCGGCCGGTTTTTACTTGTCAAATGTCAAAAAATTACAGCTTCAAAAGTTACTTCTACCGGAATAGCAGGCCACACAAAATAACATCTCTTATTGGAAAATTCTTTATGGAATTGTAGGTCTCTTTCTAGTAAGCGTGTGAGGTAGAGGAAGAGCAAGTATTCATTACTATTACATGCTTATGGTTTTTAACCACAAAACTGTGGCTTCCGTGGCGTATGAGTGACATTTTACACAATCGACCCAGCTACTTTGAATGGCTGTGGTTAATGGTCGAAAGCATTTGCATACAATTGATATTTAATTGTTGTTTATATATCATTTAAATAACTTAAATACACAGCAAAATAGTTTTGCTAATAATCGGTTCAAGTAATTATATGTTTTTTCTCTTGCTTTACTTTGTTTTTGTATTACGATACAATAAAAACGAGTGTTCAGTTCGTTATCAAATCCCCAGATACACATTGTAAATCGATTACAGAAGCTAATATCAGTTTACCATAATAAATAAAATGTAATAAAAGCTTATGTCATACAAACATATTGATATATGGCATGTATGTATGTATACATATTTATATACATATATAGGTATGTATGTATGTGCGCACTGATAATTGATTTTTGTTCGTTTTTTGCTTGTGTTTTCGGAATTACCGTGAAACCGTTCATTACATTCCATTCTTTTTGCACTGACGCCTTCAATCGTTTGTATCACATGCATGCTTGTATACATACACGTATATTTATGTATTTATATTGCATGGTAAACAAGTGTTTTTCAACAAGAATCGCGTAATTGAATGTGCTGTGTGTGTTTGTGTGAATGTGTGTGTTTGTATGTGTATGTAAATGTAAAGCGAATAATATGAATATTTTACATGACATAAAAGTCAAATGTTAATATTAAAATTGTTTATTCCCTAGTGTTATGTTTTAATAATTCACAATACAAATACACAGTGGATGGATAAAATTTGCAAATGTATGTGCGCACATACATATATATATATTATATATGTAATACATTATTCATATGGCATATTCAAGAAAATATTGGCAATGTAATGGATTGTTTTTATATTTGAGTAATTCATAAGCAACATACTCGTACATACATATATATGATTGATTACTATCTCTTGTAAATAAAAAATAAACCACATGGGTCCAGAATTAGCTTACTCTTTTATTAGTTTTTTAATTTTACCTATATCTTATATAAAAAAACCAATTGACTTGGAATTTAGTCAGATTGCTTATATAACTCATGGGAAGGTTTTTACGAAAAAAAAATGTGAGGAAAAAAAATGTTAGTGGACCAGTTACTGACCTATGTGAAGAAATCTTATTTATGGTTTGATTTGCTTGAAATTCGGTTTATACATAGGTAGCTTTTTGCTTAGATTAACAGGAAGTCTCCACATTTCTCCGAAAAGTGTACCAGAAACCGACCCATTCAAAAAAATTGGACTACTCTTATCTCTGGGAAATGAACCAGGGACTGACCTATTCAAAAAAATCTTATTTATGGTTCCATTTACTTGAAATTCGGTGAATTGATGATTTTTTGCTTAGATGAGCAGGAAAATTACTATTCCCTCCGGGAAGTGGACCAGGAACTGGCCTATTCAAAGAGTCGGACTATTCCTCTCTCCGTGTAGTGGATCAATGTCAATGGTAACACCGAAAGTGATGTATTCCTACAAGTACTGAGTAAATAAAGTTATGATAATCCCACCGCCTAAGCCACTAATCATATAGATCTGAAACTTTGAAACAAAATTTCATTTGTAGTTTGGCTTGGTACAGAAGTAGCTTTTAGGCCCAAAGCTATTATATTAATATGGGGAATATTTTCTTCAGGGATGTTTCTTTGGGGTTGATCTAGTCGAAAAATTGTATTTATAGTTCGATTTACATGAATTTTGGTATAGAGGTAACTTTTTTGTTTTCATTTACATCGGAAAAACTCTTTGTTGTGGGAGTGGACATGGGATCGGTTCGAAAGTTCGCTTTTGCTTACTACGTGGAACATGTGTAGGTGAACCTCTGGCAAGGTTGATATGTAGAGGACTTCCCTATTTAAAAGAGAGCTAGATATCGATCTTTTCGGAAAAATCGCATATATGATTCGAGCTGCTTAATATTATGAGAAACTGATCTATTAAAAAAATATTATTCCCGGTTCGATTTGCTTCATATCTGAAGCATAGAAAGCTTCTTGACTAGACTAATATATAGATAAATCTTTGACCTTACTCATACTTTTTAATTTAAAATTTTATGAATTATAAAAAAATATTTAACTTCAAAACATGGTAAAAATTTTATCAGTATCATCTTAAAAGTCCATGCGGAGGAAATCTGCTATCATGAGGAGGTGAGGTTGAAATGGTTAATGCCTTGAATAGTCTCACATAGACTACTACACACAGACAAATAACACATTCACTCCAGCAGAATTGCTTCAATATTTATTGTGTGCTTAGTTTGAAGAACTTTGATGTTCTCTTCGTTAATCAAAATAGTCGTTTTGGCGGTGAAGGTTCTGCAGTGAAGGTTGTGCAGCTGCATTTCGAAGAGAAAGATAACCAATCACATTTGGTCCACGAATGAAGGGACAAGATAAATTAATATTCTTAGACCAAGGAAATAATACAATACATAATGCCTAGAGTTTATGTAAGAAGTCAACGAATCGAAGGTCTTACACTGTTTCTATCTTCAACAACTGCAACGGCATCGGAAACTTTTAAAGCTACAGTGTTATCATTTATCCACAAATGACCTTGCCAACATAGTGGCAGTCATTTTCAAAGTATTTCACTCAAAACCTCCTCACTCACTAACTCATTGGATGTTCTCATCTCATCTGTTGTCATAGTCGTTGTCTTACTTTTTTTTTTTTTCAAGGCTGACATTATGGCTGGTATAAACGCTGGTTGAAATAGATGAAAAAGTCCAAAATATTATCTGAAAATGTCACATGATATACATAAAATCTCCTGTCCCTCCATACGTTGAACGACTCGGAGAGGTTCTATCCAATTCTGGCTTCGGTCCAGGTGTTGTTCAACCGTTTACGTTTCGTAGGTATTCCAATTTCCGTGCAGAGGGAGCTCCTTTTCGTGCTTTCGTGGAACTATTCCAAAATTAGGCGCATGATTATTCACTAGTTAATGATACATTTTTCAGTGTCAAAAAATTTTCAAGTGTTTAACTTTCACTGAAATTTAAGGAGCTGAAAAAGTGTTTTCTTAGCAAACTCATTATATTCTGAGCATAAGCTTCTAGATCACTTCTTCGCGTGTTAACTGAGTTTTTGAATTTTATGTAAGTCGCCGTAGGTTTTCTTAAAATGTCCGAGCATTTTCTCTGCCAACCAGCTTCTCTATGTTTTTATACACACGCATTTTGGTCTCTCTACTATCTGTATCTATCCTTTTTAATATTCGGTGTCTCTTCCACACACTTTGAGGTCGTATGCAGTATTGCGAGGTAAGCAGTCTTTCTTCTTTGCACTGCGATACGACAATCCTAATCGTATCGTATTATATTGATGAGCGCTCTCAGAAGACAGATGTGCAGGTTTGTCTTGAGACCAGTCGACCGTCTATAACAACAATGCCAATCTGGTTGTGGGCTTTTCGTTCCGGAGAGCCCCGAAAGTGGTGGGGATAGCCCTTATAAGTGCATCCCAAGTGCTCATAAAATCAAATCGTCTTTATCTTCTATAGGGACCGCAACTCAAATCAGCGATATGTTGAAGATTTTGGGGTTTAGCGGGACATCTATCCACTTGGGTGAATGACGGAGCTCCGAGTCTCTCTCGAACCAAAATTTCGCTCCTTTATTTGGCTGCTGTAGTATATTTCCTGAGAATCTACTCGTTTCTATCTTTGTCCCGTCCATCGCATTTCTTAGACGTCGGTGATATCAGCATTTAAGTTTATGAAGACATCTTCTAACTGAACAGGTACCACACTTTTCAGATGAATCCGATTAAAATGCTTGGGGTGGTCGTAAGGAAAGCAAGGTCTCTCCTCCGAGGTGTTGATCCTTTTTACTCTGGAACTGGTTCTGCGTGTCAGATCCTAAGTCACGCAAGCAGCGAGGTAATACGTTTGCGTTTCCAGGGTGTAAGTCGAGGTAACAAGAATTGGAAATAGCTTTGGAACTGTAATTGCATACTCAGACTACTCAATATTTGACTCTCAAAGGTAAGGTATTGATTACCTTTGAAATAAGCGGATGAAATCTAACCCGAACTTCTTATTTATATGTTTTTTTGATCCTTAGGCATTGCATATCACAAAACTATTAAAATGTGGTTTCAAATTTCGCAACATTACTACTTTTAATTTTGCTGTTGATCTTCGTAACAAGTGTGTGAAATCTAAATAAACCCACATTAAAAGTAGACGCAAAAGCATATGCTGCGTAAAATCCGAAAAATCTTTAACGGCATTTACAAATGTCGCCTTCTTCTGTCAGCACCCACTTTATTTGCCACATGTTGCACAAATTTTTCATTCATTATAAAATACAATAGCCACTTGACTGTGTATGTGTGTTTGCGCACAAGAATCAAGGCTGAGTGCCTTGATATTAAGTGCACAGGAGTGTCTAAGTCAAGTGGCAAGCACTTGTGTGGATTAACTTTTCAATGGGATTTGTTGCAGAATTCTAACTGTTTATGACATATGAGAGTTGATAAAGGTACTATGTAGGTATTCACAGATAAGTGGTATATGTTTACCTACGTTCAAATACATGGATACATAATTACACATGACATACTTACAAACATACATACGCATTCGCAATGCACTCTCAAAATGCTTTTCAACAATTATCTCATCTGATAAGATGCATATTGATTCGTTTACTGAGTTTAGTCAGAAAACGATATGTTATTGCTATGAAATTTAAAATGAAGCGCATTTTCTTGTTTTTATTTACTAATAGCTCCTTGTTGGTCACTCAAATATTTCAATGTAAATTTCGATTGAGGTTATGACCAGCAAGTACTTTTTTCATAAAAATTCTCTATAAAATGAACGATATCACAGCAAAAGCATTGAAAGCAAAGAGACATAAAGATACCAGGAAGAAACGAATGAAAAGCTCTTTAATTTATTAAACACAAAAAAGAAATGTAAAGTGGTAGTTAAAGAGAACCAGCAGTAAGGAGAATATCAACATAAAACTGCCGCTTGAAACAATCTCATAAAATCCGCCTCCATTGTCCTGAGCTGCTTCTTCTTATGGCACATTTTGTCAGATATAAAGCAAAACGAACAAGAAAAATTCAAGTAATAATAGCAAAAATTAAATTTAAGCCTTGCAGAAAATAAAATAAAATAAAATAAAATAAAATAAAATAAAATAAAATAAAATAAAATAAAATAAAATAAAATAAAATAAAATAAAATAAAATAAAATAAAATAAAATAAAATAAAATAAAATAAAATAAAATAAAATAAAATAAAATAAAATAAAATAAAATAAAATAAAATAAAATAAAATAAAATAAAATAAAATAAAATAAAATAAAATAAAATAAAATAAAATAAAATAAAATAAAATAAAATAAAATAAAATAAAATAAAATAAAATAAAATAAAATAAAATAAAATAAAATAAAATAAAATAAAATAAAATAAAATAAAATAAAATAAAATAAAATAAAATAAAATAAAATAAAATAAAATAAAATAAAATAAAATAAAATAAAATAAAATAAAATAAAATAAAATAAAATAAAATAAAATAAAATAAAATCAAATAAAATAAAATCAAATAAAATCAAATAAAATCAAATAAAATCAAATAAAATCAAATAAAATCAAATAAAATCAAATAAAATCAAATAAAATCAAATAAAATCAAATAAAATCAAATAAAATAAAATAAAATAAAATAAAATAAAATAAAATAAAATAAAATAAAATAAAATAAAATAAAATAAAATAAAATAAAATAAAATAAAATAAAATAAAATAAAATAAAATAAAATAAAATAAAATAAAATAAAATAAAATAAAATAAAATAAAATAAAATAAAATAAAATAAAATAAAATAAAATAAAATAAAATAAAATAAAATAAAATAAAATAAAATAAAATAAAATAAAATAAAATAAAATAAAATAAAATAAAATAAAATAAAATAAAATAAAATAAAATAAAATAAAATAAAATAAAATAAAATAAAATAAAATAAAATAAAATAAAATAAAATAAAATAAAATAAAATAAAATAAAATAAAATAAAATAAAATAAAATAAAATAAAATAAAATAAAATAAAATAAAATAAAATAAAATAAAATAAAATAAAATAAAATAAAATAAAATAAAATAAAATAAAAGAAAATAAAACAATACAAACTAAAATAAAATAAAATAAAATAAAATAAAATAAAAAAATTAAATTAAGTTAAAATATAATAAAATAAAATGAAACATAATAAAATAAAATAAAATAAAATAAAAAAATAAAATAAAATAAAATAAATTAAATTAAATAATATAAAAAAAATAAAATTAAATAAAATGAAATAAAATAAAATTAAATAAAATAAAATAAAATAAAATAAAATTAAATAAAATTAAATAAAATAAAATAAAATAAAATAAAATAAAAAAAATAAAATAAAATAAAATAAAATAAAATAAATTAAAATAAAATAAAATAAAATAAAATAAAATAAAATAAAATAATATGAAATAATAAATAAAATAAAATAAAATTAAATAAAATTAAATAAAATAAAATAAAATAAAATAAAATAAAATAAAATAAAATAAAATAAAATAAAATAAAATAAAATAAAATAAATTAAAATAAAATAAAATAAAATAAAATAAAATAAAATAATATGAAATAATAAATAAAATAAAATAAAAGAAAATAAAATGAAGTAAAATAAAATAAAATAATATAAAATTATGTAATATAATATAAAATAAAATAAAGTGAAGTCATATATTCACCTAAAAAATAATGATAATTAAATATAATAATTAATTAAATGTAACTTTATATTAAACTGAAATTAAATAAAATAAAGTTTCAAATAAAAAAGATCAGACGAAGAAAGGAATTGAATAAAATGAAATGAAACATCACCCGGAAATGTGGCAGAGACGTCACTTTTGAGACATTCAATTTCCTCAATCAAAAAGATAAATATTTTCGAAATAATTTAACTGCTGCTTGGAAGAAAAATATACAAATTTACAATTTCATTACTGCACTCAGAAAATCTGGAAAATGTTTCACTTTAGAATATCCATTCATTAAAAATATACAAATAACTAAGCACGAGGGTAGTTTGAGAAATCGTGGAATAAATAGAATGTAGCCTTGCAAAGTACATGTTCGCACCGGAAGCTTCACATCAAAAAGAAAAGTGCAGAAAAGTTTAAACATTTTTCAGTAGGAGAAAAAACCAAAATTAGTTGGAAAATTAGTTTAAAATGAGTACGCGATCACAGCGCGTTAGAAAAATCAATCCGTGATTATGTCTACACTGTTTTTAAGTTCATGCCTGACTTTAACTGTATAGGTTTCGGGTTTAAGGTTTCAGAATTATTGTTTCAATTGAAGTAGAATATGGTAAATAAAAATAAAAAATATAATTTTATTCCACTTACAACTTTTCTACTCCACAATTTTTGTGGATCTCTCCTCGTACTTATATGAGTTGGTACTTGAAAATATTTCCGTCATTTGCGATTCGCTTTTGGTAGTATAAGATGCCCACGAGTTCAATACGGATATGCACACTTAAATACGTTTCCTTATCTCTTAAATATGTTTATATTTT
>JAWMAG010000002.1:6560000-6597500 GCA_037013455.1 Ceratitis rosa | reverse complement strand
ACACTTCGATGCAGCTTATCTAGCACTTAAAAGGGAGTAGCAACGTAGGTTTGAAAACCATTGTAGTGGCCTTGAAGCCAGATATTCCAGATGAGTTTACAGTAAACTGTAATGCCGACCTTTTATTTTTGTGTCCTTCAGTTTTCCCGTAGAAATAATTTGGTAAAAAAGGAGGTACTTAGCGTGTCTTTAGAAATAGAGTAATCCATGCAGCTAAGTTTAAAATCGAGGTCTTCAAGAGCTGCGAAATTTCTCATGTTTGAGTCGACGCCGGATTCACAGGTACTATACTAAACACAACGTTAAGTATTAGGGTTGGAGTATTTCGTAGATGCTGAGGAGAGCCACTGTTTGGATAAAGTAACTCACAGCTTCCAGTAATGTAAACGCAGCATATCGAGTAAAACCCCATTTCAAAGATACTATACTTTCTGGCGGATAAAAGAAGTTAAAGGGTTGCAAAACTAATGAACCTAGAAAAAATGTGATACTTGTATCTAATCACAAGAAGAATCGATTTAACCACATATGGCTGACTTTATATTAGGTCAAGTAAAAAGTTCGTTCGGTTTTTTTATTAATTTTTCAAAATATGATAACTTTGTGTACATTTGTCCGATTTAAGTCAAATATGCGCCGTTTTGTTCGTAAACTTGTTGCCAACGAAATGTTAACTTGCCCTCTCGTAGAATGCTACGTCTCTATTGGCAAAAAACTCGGAGAGCCAATTTTCACAGGCCTCTCTTGAGGCCAACTTCTCACCATTCACTTGGTGCCAGGTCCGGACTATTAGATGGGTGCATTAGGACCTCCCATCCGAGCTCCTGGAGCTTCAGGCGCGTCACCAAAGACGTGTGTGGCCTGGCGTTGTCCTGATGGAACACAATTCGGACTCTGTTGATCAAAGATAGCCTCTTCTGGATGAGTGCTGCCTTCAAGCGGTCCAGTTGTAGGCAGTAGAGGGCCGAATTGAGCGTTTGACCATAGGGGAGCAGCTCGTGGTAGATGATTCCTTGCCAATCCCACCAAACACACAGCAAAACTTTCCTGCCGTCAATCCTGGCTTGGCCACCGTTTTCGCCGGCTCACCGCATTTCGACCACGACCGATTTCGCTTGACGTTGTCGTAAGTGATCCAGTTTTCAGTCACCAAACGCTTCAGAAATGGGTCGATTTTGTTGCGATTCAGCAGCGATTCGCAGATGGAAATTCGGTCCATCATGTTTTTTTGCATTAGTTCGTGTGGCACCCAAACATCGAGCTTCGCCGTATAGTATGCGACACGTAACTTTAGTACCACGGACAATAACACCATCTCTTAGATAAAAACCGAACGAAGTTTTTACTTGACCTAATAGCTCAACTAAAGGTTGTTCGTACATATATTGGGTCAAAAGTACGGACACTACTGCAAATGGCTGAATTCGGACCCAGTTTACGCCCACCTTTCACACAACGGTAATTTTGGAAAGCACGAAAATCACGTGGGCGGGCAAAATGTCAATTTTTTGGATCAAAAAGTATATATCAGAAACTACAGGAATCTGTTCAGAGCTACATAAAATTTGATATCTATAAATTTCGTGATCTAGAACGATCACAGGTTGGATGATAGGGCCATCTGGCACCAATTAATCCTTTATCTCATTTAAAGTAGTTTATACTTTCCAACCACCGCTTGACTAAAGATCAAATTTAAGGCAACAGTCAACATAAATCAACCAAGCTTGAAAGCTTTTGCTACCTATGTTGGAAGGTGAAACCTCACCAAAAATGGCTGACTTATGTAGGTCCAGAAGGAGACGTACCTATCATATAATAGACCATTTATTAATTTAATTTGACCGACCTGTGGACTAAAGATCCAATAACAGCCAAATTTCTAATGTTCGGTACCACCCAAACTTTGTCTTCCTTGCCGTTTTTTTATTTGTATATATCTGCTGCAATGAGTCACTGGAATCGAAAACATTTTGCTTTTATTTTCAGCCTTTATTGTATTATATGAAACTATAAAATTATTCAATACCGCTGCCTACAAAGTAACCAAGAAACAAAATTTATTTAGTCGCCTCTTAAATGTATACACAAATGGGCATAGAAACAGCAGTTAATAGCAAGAAAAATAGCAGACATAGGTATATATGTACATACATACAGACAGACGAGTAGGTCCAATATGTACAGTACGTGTATAATTGTAAATATGTACATAAATGAGGTATTTATTTGTTGGGCGCACTCGACTCGACTCGACTCGACTGGACGCCCGACTGGCAGCAGCCATTTAACTATAAATAAATCATTAGTAAATAGCATTTTTCGCTTTTTTAATTTTGTTGGAACACTTCTAGTGTTACACTAACAAAACTCTCTTTGAAATGGCAAACAAAAACATTAAACTAAACACACACACACACTCGTGCACATAGGTATGTACATATATTTACATGAACTCCCACACGGAGCAAAACAAATAAATATAACTGTAAACAAATTTCCAAAAACATATTGAAAATTCCATGAACGAAACGAAAATTCATTAAAATTTTATATATTTTAACATCCGGTGGCGAAACAATGAAAGCGAAATTTCGCCAACTCGTAAATACGTGTATAATATATGTGCGTACATACATGCATACATACATACATATAAACATATAACTGTATATGTAAACATACAGACATTGTTGGTGATTAATTACATAATGACATTAAATACGAGTATAAATAAAATCTCATTGGGCGTACATTAAATGTAAATAACGGTAGATATCTATTTGTGCACTATGTGCCGTTATGTTAATATTGTAAATAGTATATTTTGTTTATAATTAATTCACAACTCAATTCACGGCGTAATATCTTAATGGAAATTTCTATATGTATAATATTAATAAAATATTTAGTCTTTCAACACGATGTGCGAACGGTGTGGTGGGTGGCTGAGTGATTATGGTGTGTAGGTATATGGGTTAAAGGAATTTAAGTTAAAACGTTAAATGAACTAAGTAAAATTCATATTAAAGTTAAACATAATATTTGCAAATAAATACATCATTAAAATTTAGTTAAGGCCGCTTATTAAAGAGTTGCCTGCGATTTTCGAACATCGAATTTCGAATTCGTATAGAATTTTCAATGGCTAGAATGGGAAGTAAGGCAAAAAAAAGAGGACCACAGGCTTCAAGACCGGAGCAAACTGTTGTAGCACACAGATCGCGAATCTACTGACTGATGCCCAGGGTATACAGAATTTATGGAGAGCACACTACGCGGCCACTATAGCCGAGTGGTTAGCATTGCGTACCAGGGTTTCAATCCTGTTCCGATCTACATCCCAATATTAAAGAAAATTAATTTAAGTAAAAAATGAAGTTAAGTTTTAATTCCGGCCCTGTCCGTCAGCAAGAAATGTAAACCCCTCCGAGTTATGATATGAATCAAATCCATCAGCCGTTCGGAGGCAGCTTATTATAAATTGTAGTTCTGATGTGTTCCAAGTGCTTTTCGCCGAATTTGAGATAAAGTTGGAAATTCACAGAGAAAGTGGATTGTTATTTTTTTATTCACCTGTAACTCGCTGCTTCGGCAACGGCTGTCATAAGCTAGGCCCATTTCCGAAGCTTTCTGAAGGGTAGAAGTCTATACATGGTTGGTTGGTTGGTTGAAGTAGTTGCCAGACATCAGCTCACCTAGGCTACAAGCGGATCCATTGTGATACTACCGAGGCTCCTAATGACCCCCACCCGCTAAACCCACCAGTGTGTGGAGTTTGTATAGCTGAGCAGTCGCCGTATTTTGGCCCTCGCTATCTCGCTCAAGTCTCCAAAGGTTGTCGCCCCTAGAGACATCAGCTTACTCCTCTAAAGTACGGGGCATTCGCAGAGGTTACAGGTTCTTATTCTTCTCTACAACTTCTGCAGAAATCATTAGATAGTACGTCGACCAAGCTCTCTGCGTGCCTGCCCAATAGATTATGACCTGTAAAAAGACCTTTAATTGTAGATATCTCCTTTCTTTTCAACTCTATAAGGTCACGTAACCTTCTTCCGTTCCATTCTGGCCATAATGTCTTGGTCACATTAAATGCATTGGTACTTTTCCTTCTTTAATTAGCACCTTTAATGCATAACTCTCTTATATTTAGCTTACAAATGGAGAGTGGCACGGCCAAACTCTTCCATGATGACGAAAGTGGCCTTCCTTGCAAGCTCTTCCGCCATATTGAGTACCATTTGTGTGAATAAAATGATCTCCAGTTCACTTTCCGGAAGAAAAAGTGTTCCCCATGTAAATCTAGACAAAGCTACCTCTGAACCAAATTTCGTGCAAATGGAACGATTTTCACTTCCCGGAAAATAATTTCTTATCGGATGCCCACGTCATACGCAGAACACACTCTCCAAGTTTGATGTCTGTATGATCAGTGGCTGAAGCTGTGGGTTGATCTATCTCTCATTTATTTTATATAGGTATGTATAAAAAACAGAGAAATTAATTAACCTGAACTGGTGATTTAGCTTTAACTGCTTACAACCTTAGTACTTTGTCAACATATGCCTGGAGATAAATAAATAAATTATCTATAATATATGAAAAGAAAAAAATGTCCAAGAAGCATGCTTAAAATATGGCCACATCACATTTCTGCCATCAGACACGAAGTAAAAATACCCTTAAATTTTTGTATCAAATTTTTGTAGCATATATTTACAGATATGAGTACAGTATACAGAAAAAGCTACAGACTCTACTCACCTTAAGAGTACTCGTGTCAGATTTTCACAACAGATAGCTCATCGCCATGTATCAGAATCAAACTAGTATAATACTAGTTAATTAATGTATGTTGAAATACCACTTTACAGCGATACCTTAATTATCCTCACTTTTCAAAGGGTGACAACAAAAAGCTTACAACAAATGTTTTTATTCCTTAAAATATATTCTTGCTAGCGAACTGATGTAATTTATTCGCTTAAATATTAGTTAAAAAAGTCATTTTTATATTATAATTTAGTGTTCCATCGCAGAATATTTTCCACGCTTACATATTTCCATAATACTGTTGCATTTTCACAAACAACCCGTCATAATATAATAATATAATATAAATATAATGTTGACTGACTAGCACAAAGGACCTTACAAACTATTTAAAGACCGCGAAAAGGCGTGCAGCGCGCCACTCATTTGTAAGGAATAGGGCGGTTAGATATTAAATGAAGAAAAATATGGTGATTATAAAAATAAATAAAATAAAATAATAAAATAGAATAAAAAGAAAAAAATTATATTTATTTATAAAAATCACAAAATTAAAAGAATAGTTATAAATATATGAATCCTTCTCTAAGGACATGCTTAAGGTATACAGCATACATATGTATGTATATAAATAAATGTTATGTAATATATGTATATGGCATACATGCCATTTCGCTGTTGCAAAGCCACTTCTACTCAAGCCACAAGCGCATTTGTTCGCATTTTTTGTGTGTGTGTGTAAGCTTCAAGAGAAGGATGCACTTTGCATGTACGAGCACCACGTATCCTCTAGCAGATGTAGATAATGCATATGAGTTTATACTAATGTATGTATACACGTATGTACATATGAGTGGCTACCACAAATGGGTATATATATACCTATATTTATATGCATTTTATTGTTGCTTTTGTCGACATTGTTGCGGTTACTGTCGCTGCCGCACTGCTGTTGCTACTGCCGCATGATGGCTCATTATTCGCTTCGTTTGTCGCAGCTTATATTCATACAAAGTTCCGCTTGTTTTGTGGTTGTGGCTGCGAATGGGGAATGGGTGACAAAAGGATGCTACAGATGAATATAAATAATGCATTTTTCTCAATTAAATAATGGACTTATAGACTTATCATATGTATGTACGTATAATGCATAATAAACTATTTACAAAATCATTACTAAAATTTGAATGGATCGCTCTACATTTTTATTATTATTAGCTGAGGGAGTGTTTAGAAAAATTTATTGATTTATTTTCAAATTTCGTTATTATCCCATTCTCATATATAAATATTCAAGGGCTAGTGATTAAAAAATTACCTTTTCTTTAAATTGAAGGCTTTATTTGCCATAGTTAGATTTATCCGATTTTGCCATCTTGAAGGTAATGTCATTATGCCCCTCTCATAGAAACCCACCAACTTCTCCTGAGACCAAATTTTCATCAACCAAATCATTCGCCAAAGACGGAAACATATGGTAATCACTTGGAGCGAGGTCCGAACTATAAGTGGATGCATAAGAATCTCTCAACCAAGCTTACAGAATTGTTGGCGAGTCACTAGCGATGTGTGTGGTCTTAGATTGTCCTGACGAAACACCATTCCTCTCCTGTATAGGTCTAATTTAAAGGTTTGGCCGTAAGGGATCAGCTCTTTGTGGATGATTCCTTGCCAATCCCACCAAACAAATAAAAAGCATTTCTGGCGGTCGACCTTGGCTTGGATTCTTCCATCTCACTGTCCACGACGGTTTTCCTTTGATGTTACCGTAAGTGATTCACTTCTCATCAGAAGTCAACACCTGGAAATGAAATGATTTTGTTATGATTCAACAGCGAATCGCCGATGGAAATTCGGTGCCTTGGGCAATGTTTAGATCCTGGGCTTCTGGGCGTATGCTTCTTTCAGATTTTAATTAATTTACTAGCAAAGAGCTTCGCTAAAGGGGAGCAGCTCATAATGTATGATTCCTAGCCAATGCGACCTGGCTTGAAAATTGTTTGTGTCGGCTCACTTTCCTTCGACTAAGACTGTTTTCAATTGGCGTTGCTGTAAGTGATATCACCAGCCACCATCCGTTTAGAAATGGGTCGATTTTGTTACGATTCAACAACGATTTGCTGATGGAAACTCGACCGTGGAGCTTTTTCTCGTTAACTTATGTGGCACCTATCGAAAATCCTTGTTCATCTATCCCTTTTTAAATGACTCCAAACTGTTTATTTTTGCTATGTTTAGTTGCTGGGCAATCTAAAGAAAGTTCGCTTGGTGGTCAGACTCGACGATTTATATTATTTTGTCGACACACCGTGGAGCATCTCTTACATCAAAATTACTGAAGCAGACTCGATGAAAAATTGTTGAATTTAGCGTATTTTCTCTTTGCTGGTGTCCATCTTTGACATGTGTTTAAACACTACTGAGTTAAGTTATCAAAACTTCTCCCATTATCTTTTTTAGTATAAGCTATCATCTTTCTAATGCTATCCAGGTTAGTCCAATCCCTCTTACAGAACGCGAGAAACAGATCACTAAAGCTATCCCTTGCAAAAATAATGGATTTCTTTTTACATAATATTTTTTATTAAAATTTTCTTGACTATCCAGAAGGAGTACATGTATACTCATATAAGTACATTTTTCTTATTTTACCACCCAAATGGCCAAGTGATGCGTACTATCTCTCCTTGTCTTTATTACACTTCCTTACATACAGTGTACAAAGCGAATAATTAACCTTATCTAGGGCAACGCCATATAAGACTCAACAGTTGCTTTTAAGTAAGAAAAAAAAGAGAAATGCAAACACAAGCTCCGGGTAATTTTGGCGCTAGAAGCATGCCAGTTGTGCACTACAGCCTTTTCTCAGCGCACACTTATATACATGCATGTGCACCCTGCAGTAAAATGAACTAGTTAAAAACTACTACTAAAATTATAGTATGATAAATGAGGTGAACTAGGCAGGAAAATTGTCTTGCTTCATACAAGCGAGTGTCCTTTTCCAGGTATCTGCTATCGAGATGGCTATTGCAAGTATTCGTTCAGGAATATACCAGTAGTTTACTAGTTCAAAAAAATATTAGTTCATTTTAAACTGTGTTACTAGCACTCTAACCTCAATAAATCCTACGTACCCTTGTGTACGGCAAAACTCAAAATAAAGTTGGCTTTCACCAAAACAACAACACCAGATTGCCTAGCGAAGGAGCCTGCAACGTGACTAGACAGCTTTGACCTATGCAGGAAGTTAAAAGATCAAGGAATATAATCCACTTAATTCATCAACGGGCATACCAGCTTTTCCAATGATTTTTGTCTTAAAGGCAAGGACGAAAAAGAGAATGAGTCTATCGCGCATTATCTCTGTCACCGTCCAGCCCTAAGCTTTACAGGACATAAATACCTAGTACATCCCTTCTTTAACTGCCTGACTGACGTAGCAATGGCTAGTATAGGCAGTACTCACTGGTCACTGCGATCAGCAACCGCATCAACTCAACTCAATGCATTAGATACTAGCTCTGTTACTTTTCGGACTAGTCCAATTTCAAACTTTTCTAGTAGTCAAATTCTAGTAGTAAAAAGTAATTTTTCTGACCACCTTGAAATATCACTGCAGTGTACCATATATGAACATATATACAACTATGATACATACGACCAACATTTACACAAGTATCCTTTAGAGTGCCTCAGACGCCGCCCACTAAATATTTTAGCTACAAAATTGCTTTGGGCATTTGATTGCTACTTTTGTTAGATTGTCCACTTTTGTGTGCGAAGCTTAGCAACAAGTGCAACTAAATGCAACAAAATTAGTTAGTTTAGTAGACGTTTGGATGAGATAAGCACTTTTTTAAATTAAAGTAAAATTCAATATTTTCCTTTCGTTTATTTAGTCTTGGTTAACCGAATTATTATTATATTGTTGTTATTCCATTGTTTTAAGTTAGTGAGTGAGTTCAAGGTCGATTCAAATCAGAAGTTAAAAAAAAAAGTTATTTACAGAAAATATAGAATTTTTTTCCAAATAGACTTCCCATGACCGAAATTGAACCAACGAACCTGTTTTTGAATAAAACTCTTTCTAGAATATTTTTTTCGGGTAAAAATTAGCAAGCCAGTCGTTTATAGCCAAGTGGAGATACGGGAGGGAAGCCAGGTTCCTCTTCGCCTGATTTTCTCTACAGAGTTGAGACCTTCTTGTTGCCCTGATTCGAATACTATCGAAGTTTAAGTGAATTCATCCATTTGGGCGACGTTACCTAGCGAGCGTCTTTCGATTCACTGATCTCTGTCAATGTTGTCGTATATCTTATACAACTAATCATTCGCTACCCTTAGTCTTCTTGCATGTCCATAAATCGTTCACAAAATCTCTCTCTAGAAGGTTTGCAAGGGCGACTCATCGCAGGTTGTCATCATCCATACTTGTTTAGCATTCAGTAAGGCCGAAATGGTAAAACGACTTGTAGAGTTCGGTCCTTGTTTATCATACCCAGTAGTAGCACGTGTTGACAGGAGTTGTTATCTGTGAGGCATGCTCTCGCCCAACCATATTCTCTAAGAAACTGATGGCAGTTTTTCGGTGGCGTAATTAAATATTTTGACCGACAGTCAGCACCTGCCGCTTTGCTTTGCTCAGGCTAGCAATTGTTATTCGAACTTCTACAAAGCCGAGTGTCCTCTCCATAAGTTTAGTGTACTCTGGACGTCAGTAATCAGTTCACCCTACTCAGGGAAAAGCTCAATTTTTCATACTCATGTATTTTAAAACATGTTTATGTCTGCAAATGTGTCTCGTTTCCATCACCAATCACGAATCTTTCACATACAGTTTGCTTTGTGGCCGATCGCAACGTAGCGAGAAAGGTTAACCTTTTCTCTCTGCGGTTACATGACCAAACTCACGAAGGCAGCTCTTTTTTTTGCATAGAAAACTAAAAGTTTCATTGGCGAATGTACGTAGAAAGCTAGAAATACTGCGCCACAGTTCCCTTATGTCGCGATACTGGATGAGTACCCTCAGAGAGCTGGATTGCAAGTCGAGTAGAGAATCGACTTGTTGTGGCTTTTCGACATTGAATCTTTCCAGTGTTTTTGACGCGCCTTCTTACCTGGCGTCGTATCTTCCGTCTATCCCAACTAGGTTAAACTGGTTTCGAGGTTTTCGATACGGAGACAACCAAGTTGCTTGATGAGATTTTCTGTGCTGGAAATTAATACTATAAATAATTATATTTTGGGCAGCCTTTTAAAAAATATTTCGTCGTGGAGGCCCAGCTTATCCGAGAAGGATGATCTAGAAGTCGTAACGAGGGCAGCGCTCGTATGTGCGTTTTAAGCGTTCCTAGAAAGGCTTCCTGATTACAGCGACTTTCCCTTCCGTTGGGGAAAAATTTTATAACTTCGAAGTAGAATTTCAACTTTCATAATGCATGAATAGTTAATGCCCAAAACACCACTTATTAACACAGGAAAAAATACAAAAACAAAATTAAAAATACAAGCAAGTAAAATTCTTGTTATCTACTGGTGTATTTACCGGCAGAAACTTGTTCGGAGGCCACCCATATAACTCACCCTATACTGCAGCTCTAACGTCATATCACCAAAATTTGGAAAATCCTCCACTTATTTCCAAAATGCATTTCTAAAATTAAAATACAAGAAAACATTCTCCTCTCAACGGAAACGGAAGCATGAAAATACAAAGTTAAAGAGCCGAAAACAACATGTCTTTGAAAGTGATGCGTGAAAATTAAATGCATAAGAAAACCAGAACAGAAATTGTTATAGCATCGAGAATTAATGAACTGTAAAAGTTTTCTGAGTGCCATTGTTTCGCTGCAACTCGGCTAAAAGTGTGTTATATAAAAGCAAAAAAAAAAATGTATTTTTATTTAATTTTTTTTGTTTCTATATTTTTTTGTTTCTATATTTTTTTTTTTTTTTCTCACTCTGTTGTTCTTTTGTTAATGTTTCATATCTGGCAGTTATTATCATGGCATACACACTGCTTTTGTATGGTATATCGTGTAAATGAAACCACAATTTCTTCTTCTTCTTTTACTGCTGCTGCTGCTGCTGCTGTCACATCTAACTGTGCAGCAGACCCCATGACATTAATGTCCTTCGAAGTAGAAAAGGAAGAAGATGAAGAAAAAAAAATAAAGCAGTAATGTGCAACCAAAGCAAGTGGAATCAGTGTAGCTTTAATTACCCAAGTATTAATGAGTTCTTGGCAAGGCGTAAGCATTTAAGTTTGTTTCGCTGAAAACAAAAGCAACGTTTGTATTTTATTAAGTCAATTTTATAAAAAAAATAGTTTATAGTTAGAGCTACTCATTATTGCTAATTAAATGACATTTCTATTCTATTAGAAGGGTTAAGAGGATATGCACTGAGGATATCAAATATTTTTTCTGAATTAATTTTATTACGTTTTAGAATTTTTATTCAATTTATTTTTGTATAAAATAAACCTATAATTTAATAAAGAAAATTTGAGCATTTACAATAATAAATTAACAAGAACAATAATTCTGTAAGGACAATTATTCCTTTATAACTGTGCTAAGCAGCAAACACAGCGCCAAAAAAAAAATAATAATAAATAAATAAATCATACTCTCTTGTATGTTTCAACTAAACCAGTTCCCAATTATAATTTAAGAAATTTTTTTATCCGAGAACATTTTTCACTACAAAGCATTGGTGATTACTTAATAACAGTTCACTGGTGACAGGCGTAGTTTAAAATTTGCCTTGGAGTGCATATTGTATGTATGTATTGTACATGTGTCCATCTGGATGCATACAACGTACGTATGCAAATGTAAATACCGGAAGGTGTGTTCATTTTGATGTATACGTAAAATATAATGGACATTCTTCAATATAGTCGAACATAAATCTTATCCACACCTTGATTTTGTGTTTATAGGGTTTCCCAAAAGGAGTGGAAACTGGGTTGATAAAAACAACCTTAAAAATTTATTTAAATTAAATTACATTGAAAACAATAAAATTTAATCGAATTTAATTGTTTAGTGTTAATTTATTTTATATTATTCTATTTCATTTTATTTTATTTTATTTTATTTTATTTTATTTTATTTTATTTTATTTTATTTAATTTTATTTTATTTTATTTTATTTTATTTTATTTTATTTTATTTTATTTTATTTTATTTTATTTTATTTTATTTTATTTTATTTTATTTTATTTTATTTTATTTTATTTTATTTTATTTTGTGTTATTTTATTTTATTTTATTTTAATTTATTTTATTTTTTTTATTTTATTTCATTTTATTTTATTTTGTTTTATTTATTTAATTCTGTTTTAAATCATGTTGTTTTATTTCATTCTCATTTTTTTATTTTTTTATTTATTTTATTTTGTGTTATTTTATTTTATTTTATTCTTTTCTACTTTATTTTATTTTATTTTGCTTTAATTTATTTTGTTTTATTTCATTCACATTTATTTTTTTTAATTTTCTTGATTTTATTTTATTTCGTGTTATTTTATTTTATTTTATTCTTTTCTATTTTATTTAATTTAATTTATTTTGTGTTTTATTTCATTTTATTTTATTTCATTATATTTTGTACTTATTTATTTTTTTTTGTTTTATTATATTTTATGTTGTTTTGGTTAATTTTTTTAATTTATTTTTTTTTTATTGTATTTAATACTTTTTTATTTTATTTTTTATTTGATTTAATATTTTTTAATTTGTACTATTTTATTTTATTTTAATTTATATTATTTTTTTAAATTATTTTATTTACTTATTTTTAATTTATTTCATATAAATACATTATTTTGTATAATATTTTATTATATAATTAAAAATATTAATTTAATCACCATTCTTGTTTTACAAATTATTTAAAATCCCCCTACACAAATTCTTCAACCCTATATGCGTGCAAATCATTTTTGTCTTTGCATGCTTTATAGCCATAATTCAATTTAGGCCACGAGCTATACCAAACCAATTATAAGGCAAAAAATCGAATAATTGAGCAGTAGAATGAATATTACAAACTAAATGAACTTAGCCGTGCACGCGCCCACATAACATTCATGTGTTAATATACCACAAGCATACACATACACGTATCTACATAAGTACCCGCTCCCAATTTTCCAATTTGTAGTACAGTAATAAACGCAGCAATTACTTACCAAAATTGCGCACACCTATACTGTACGTGTAGATAAGTATACGTTGCAGTTGTGTACATACACGTATGTATATACAGTTGTGTGTGTTTCGTGCCTGGCAAACGAAATGTGCCGGTTCATCAAAAAATTTTTGCCTGGCAAATCAGGCAACGGAAGTTGTTAACAAAAATGGATTTAGCAGGCAAGTTGTTGAAGATAGTAGGCGCACATGCAAAGTATTATAACTTAGTAGTGCGGTGAATGTGAGAGCAGTATTTTTTGATTATTTGTGGTTTGGTAAAATTATCTTTAGAGGGTTTTGGTAATATTTTAGGAAAATCTTTATTGTAGAATTTATAGAAAAAATTCTACTGGCTAATGAAGGCCTTCAAGCCTTGCTGACGGGGGCGATATCAAGGTAATATGCAAAGATTCATAGTATCAAGTTTTTTTTTTTAAATTCCAATTAAATTTTAGCTTAGAATTATTGACACATTGTAGCTGCAATAAACAATCATGAGCAATGTTTGTTTAAAAGACAACATTTTCATACTTTGATGCCTTTAAGCAATGTTAGCAAAGGATATTCAAAAACTGCTGGCATTGCTATGAACGCATTGATACCTATAAGCAGTTCTCTCTTTTAGCTCAAAGGTTCTGTAGAGAGCGTGAAGGCCACTCAAATTTTAATTATCATCAACGTCAGCAACACTACAACAACAGCAATCGGAAATGAGCACAACTGCTGACGCGGCATCATAAGTATGTGCGTACTTATTTGCGGATGTTGCTGTTGTGACATACACCAAAGCATAGTGAAAGTAATTATGTAGGTAGACGAGTATACTAAATATTTCATTTCAGGTGCTTGAGCCTTGATTGTATTTTACTCCATTTTATTGATTTAATTTAATTTCTTTATTTTACTATATTTTATTTAATTTAATTTTGTTTTGTTTTATTTCATTTATTTTTTATTTAAATTAGTTTAAATTAATATATTTTAATTTAATTTAATATTAGTAGTTTCTGTTTTATTAATAATATAATATTATGAATTTAATTTTACTTTCTCATTTTTATTTTATTTTAATTCCTTTATTAGCTTATATTTTATTTTAGTCCTTTCATTTATCTTAATGTAATCTAATTTAATTTTATTTATTTTTGACTTATTTTAAATTATTTTTATTTACTACAAATTAATTTAATTTAGTTAAGTTAAATTAATTTATTTTAGTTTTATGTTTTTTATTGTAATTTAATATAACTTTGTATAAAATAATTTGAATTTTTAATTTTATTTTGTTTTATTTTATTTTATTTCATTTTGTTTTACTTTATTTTGTCTTACTTTATTTATTTTTTTAATTTATTTTATTTTAGTCTTATTTATTTTTATAAAGTTAATATGATTTATTTTAATTTTGTGTTTTTCAATGAAGTTTAATCAAATTTTATATATTTTAATTTAATTTTATGTTATCTCATAACTTTGAAATTTTATTTGATCTGGTTTTGTTTAATTTGTTTTGTTTTTATTTTTCATTTAATTTATAATTAAAAATTTTATTTTACTTTATTTCCTTATAATTTATTTTATTTTATTTAAATTTTTTATTTATTTTATTTTAATTTGATTTTTAATTTATTTTATTTTATCTTATTTCATTTTATTTGATTTGGTTTTTTTAATTTAATTTATTTTGTTTTGATTCTTGTTTATTTTCTTATGTTTTATATTGTTTGTGTTATTTTATCGTATTTTAGTTTAATTTATTTTATTTTATTTAATATTGTTTTACACGTATGTTTTATTTATTTTGTTATAATTTATTCATCTTGTTACATTGTTTTATTTTAGAAGGTTTTAAATTATTTAATATTTATTCATTTTTAGGTATTTAAAAAATTAATGCTAGATAATTTAAAGAGTCTGCATGTCAGGTCATGCTAATCAGTTAGGTCAGTGGAAGCGCATAGACCTGGCCATACGATTTGCAACAAAACAAATAGTATTTTTGCTCAGAAATATATTCGTTGAGCTTTGAAGAAAAGAATTTATTATTTTCTTTAGAAATTCTACACATGAATGTATTTTTATATATTAACACAACCTCTGCGCGAATCCATGACAGCAGATTATGTGGAAATAGAGCTTTTGTATTGTATAAAAGCCTTAAACATCTCTATTGCATACAAGAAATTATATAGAAAATATCAGTCAATATGCGGAATACAATATCAAAACAAAAAAAAAGGTTCCCTCAATATACATCGAAGTAGGCACTCGCACAGACACATACGTGTATGTATGCTCATCCATATATCTACATACATACGTGCGAAACGGTGCATGCCATGAGCACAATGCGAGCTCCAATCAAGCATCTCTGATAGTTTTGAAGGACATTGTAATTGCGGTCAAAAGTGACTTTTTTAATCCATGCAATAACAAAAAAAAAAATAAATATATATATTATATATTGTGAATGATACAATGAATTGGTTGATATTACTATAAGTATGATGTTGCTGATTGTGTGAAAGTTTGTGTGTGATTTTGTAAAGGCCAAGGATGTTCTTGTGCAGGATACAGCATTCACTAACATGACGGACATAAAAGTGAATAGGAAATGAAAAAAGAGGAGAAATGGCCAACAATAACTGTATTCATCGATAAGTAAAGTGGACGTTAACGTATGCGTACATGTATGGGTGTGTGAGTCCGTTTTAGGCCTATGATTTGGAACATGAAATATTTATAAACGCAATTCATTAATTTATTTCACTTGTTGGTCTTTTTCTACTTGATATGGCCTTAAAGTCGAATTTAATATGTATTTAAAAAAATTGTTAATATTTTCAATTTATTAAGAGAAATAAACAAAAATGAAATGAAGACAAATTTTTTGGGCACACTCTGCCGTCTGGTATATCTTTTTTAATTTTCTTTCGTTCGTTATATTTCAAAGAAGTACAAACAAAAAATTTTATTTTTAAATTTTATTTATTTATTTTTATTTTCAGGATTCTAAACTGCGCCAAATTGTAACGCTTGGATCTCAGGACACATTGGAGGAGAAAACTGTTACCATTTGTCATGGTTGTGATTTCGTAAATGTTACATTTGTGAATTTTTGCTGTACGAAAAGAGAGATTGCACAGGTAAGTTGAACTTTAGCTAAAATGAAATGGCAGATTATCATTCAAAATCTTAAAAACCATTTTTAAAACATTTTTCATAATTTGAAATCTTCTATTAGCAAGACCAGAGATAGACGCTACCCTTGCTATGGTTTAATCGGAAAATAGCCAGCCTAGAGATTAAAAAGTCACGAGGCTCTTCCAATTCTCTTTAATATTTCATTAATCCCCACCGTCACTTACTGGTTCACATTTATATACGTTTCATTCTTAAAGTTTTATACAGCTTACCAGCCTTTTTATTTACCTTTTCCCCGCACTCATTTACTTAAGAGAGGCAACAATTATCGTCTATTATTTGACAATTGACCAAAATCGGATTGCTAAATGTCCAAAAGTTCGTATGTTGCCAAAAGTTGTTAGCCAAATACAAAACTTTACTCAAATCACTGCTAAATTGTCCAAAAAGCCCACCAACCAACCGACCGACCAAACGACCATATGTTTGTTTTGCCCTTTGGCAGCGAGCCAACTAAGTCTTTGGTTTTTAGTTTTATTTACTTAAAATTTTTATACAGCGATTTGTGTATGTCCCGATGTCATGCCATAGTCAGCACTTTTTAATGATTCAGGTACCATGACAACGATATAAAAAATTAAAAGTAAAGCAAAAAAATAAAATTAAATCATACAATACTAAAATAAAAAAAAAACAACATTAAATTAAATATTACAATTTAAAGCAAAGTAAAATAAAATAATATCACAATATCGTTTAAATAAAATAAAATCAAATGAAATATAATAATATAAAGTAAAATAAAATAAAATAAAATAAAATAAAGAGAAATAAAATAAAATAAAATTAAATTAAATTATATTAAACCAAATTAAATTAAATTAAATTAAATTAAATTAAATTAAATATAATTAAATCGAATAAAAAAAAATAAATTAAAGTAAAATAAAATAAAATAAAGAGAAATAAAATAAAATAAAATTAAATTAAATTATATTAAACCAAATTAAATTAAATTAAATTAAATTAAATTAAATTAAATTAAATTAAATTAAATTAAATTAAATATAATTAAATCGAATAAAAAAAATAAATTAAAATAAAATAAAATAAAATAAAATAAAATAAAATAAAATAAAATAAAATAAAATAAAATAAAATAAAATAAAATAAAATAAAATAAAATAAAATAAAATAAAATAAAATAAAATAAAATAAAATAAAATAAAATAAAATAAAATAAAATAAAATAAAATAAAATAAAATAAAATAAAATAAAATAAAATAAAATAAAATAAAATAAAATAAAATAAAATAAAATAAAATAAAATAAAATAAAATAAAATAAAATAAAATAAAATAAAATAAAATAAAATAAAATAAAATAAAATAAAATAAAATAAAATAAAATAAAATAAAATAAAATAAAATAAAATAAAATAAAATAAAATAAAATAAAATAAAATAAAATAAAATAAAATAAAATAAAATAAAACGAATTAAATAAAATAAAAAGATATTAAATAAAGTAAAGTAAAATAAATAAAATCTAAATACAAATTTTTAATTAAAACAATTGAAAACAAATTTAAATAAAGTAAAATATATTTACGTTAGGTTACATTGGCCGGCTGATGCTGCTTACATAGACCCGCTGTTCCTTTATAGTATCGAAAATGTGTTCTAGCTAAAGCTGGCCCGAAACAGATAAGTAATTCTAATGTCTCACTCATCCTCCCTGCATTTCCTACACATGTCACTGCTGCTAATATCCATTTTGCTTGCTGGGATGCCGGTAAGTTATAGCACATCGCTAGTTCATCAGTAATTATGTGACTGTGTAAGCAAAAAACGGGTGTTTCCAGCGGTACTATTGCACATGAGTTCGGTAATTTTGCCTGTCGGTAATCTTCCGTCTCGCCTTAATCTGGTGCCCAGCTCCATTTAGGGATTTTTGGCCGAGTTATGTATTACCGCCTTAACTACTACTTTGAAGAAATTTAAATAAAAAACAAATTAAATAAAATGAAAGACATTAATGTGGTCTGAATGAAAAACGGAAATTGAAATAAAAAAATAATAAATAAATAAAAAAAAATTTCAATAAATTAAAATAAAATTATGCAAAATAAAATAAAATACTGTGAAACTAGAAAACACCATTAAAATAAAAAAAATGAAATAAAAACAAAAGTTCAGATTAATTAAGATTTTTACTCATGACTTAGCCGGATAGAAAACTATTGCTGTTTTTCTCATTTCCCCTGGAATAAACGTAAAAGAATATTAATATTTTCGACTAATTTATTAAAAAGTTCTCAAGTGAGCGCCTTTTAAACAGAATTTAGAATTTATTATCTGTGCACATATCTATAAAGAATCTTCAGCTTGATAGTTAAACATGAAACCTTCTCCAGGCCAGACGGTAATAAATATGAACAATTACTTCCATTCAAGTATCAAAATATTTTCCACTTGCAAAAGATATAATGTATATGCATTCGTCGGCTTACTTCGCAATTTTGATAACAGAAAAAATTTTAAATTTTTTGACGCTGAATAAGTGATACTTTTACCATGAACTTTTGTCTTCACTTTTTATAAATTAGTATATATTTTTTATTACTTATGAGTGCAATGACTTACGAGAAGTTCGCCTCACTATTTTATTTCATTGTTTTTCCGGTAGTCTTAAACTATTTCGCGACTAAAAGAGCAATAACTTTTGTTTATATAATAATGTTTACATGGCGTATACGTAACTTTTTGTGTGAACTAGAGATACCTGCCCCATTTTTCATATAAACGCTATTTTTTTAACTTCAATATTTATGCTTTACACCGAATAGTTATTTTTAGTTAATATCTCTTAAGCTCACGAACAAGCCAATAATTGTATTTACTGCCCCATGAGTCACACAGTAATACAATATTTGGGTATGCCATGTCGTATGATGAACATTTATCTATTCACACACGTATGAACAGTTAAAGAAGAATATTCTTTTATATATTAAATATGTAGGTATATCGAAATTTTTATTTTTACTTAAGTGAATTAATAATAAAATATCACAAATACTAGTTTATACTTTTATTTTATCAAAAGAAAATTACAAATTCTTAAAAAAAAATATTAATGTTTCCCTTTTTTAGCAAATGTAATTCTACGAGGAATGCATATAAAAAGTAATTAATAAATTTTTTTTGTCACTATGAGAATTTCTAATAGCGACTAGCCGGATTTTTTTTAATTTCGCGGATGAACAAGGTTTTACCTCGAACTCCTACCTTTTTACGCGTTTTATTATTATTACTTATTTGCAAAAATTTTAAATGATTACAATTTGTATTGTGCGCGCAAATGCCTATTATAATTCCGATGAACTTCCCATTCTTCCAGGCAGTTGACATATTTTAATTTGCATTTATTACGTTTTCAGGGAAATTTTATTTAAATATTTTACATTTTTTATTGTCAATATTTTTGTTCTCTTGTTGTTGCAGCAATGGTGCGATGGTATTATGCGCTTGGCTTACAGTTTGGCCAGACTGAATGGCTCGGCTAGTATTTTTCTACAGAAGGCGCATACCAAGCTATGTCTGCAGGTTGACAAAGGTGGCAAAATTCCAGTAAAGAAGTGAGTAAATGATGATTTTGTTCAGGAAAAAAAACGCTTTTTTGTTGTTGTTGCTTTCAACGTTAAGTCAAGTCGCAAATCAATTACTTATGTATTTCGCATACCTTTCTTTTTATTATGAAAACAAATATATGCATATCGAAGAGTCCTTTTTCATTTCATTTTCAATTTATCCTTCTTACTTTTTCACCATTTTTACTTAATCCTTTCATTCATTATGAATTCATTTTTCATTTGTTTACTTTATTTACGGTTGCACAAATATACATATTGTCAGGCATACATACATACATTACATACATATGTATGAATATGAAGTATTTTACCTTTTATGCATCTTTCGCTTGCAGCATCATCAAAATGTTCGCCCAGAATAAGGAGGATCGCAAACGCGTGGAGAAGGCCTTGGACATGAGCGGCTTACCGTCGGGGAAAATTGAGACTTTGTCCTTGCCAAAATTTCACTTTGAGGATTTTTTCAATTTATACAAGAATTTAACGCAACGCAGCGAGGTGGAGAAAATATTCGATGGCATGTAAGTACTTAACGGTAATTTTGTGTCAAAATGACCTTTTCACTGTAGACAGACGCCTATTGAGAGGTGTACTCGATAAGAAAAAAAAAGGAAAATATTTTACTATTCACGGCAAGTAGAGTATTTATCTTTTATTAATAAAAAAAAATTAAAATTATTTAAAATATTTTACCGTTAACTTAAAGAATACCAAAAAATGGTTGTTAAAATTTGCTTTTGTGGTCTCTTTCTTTTTCTTAGTGTCGGCAATTCAAAACGCAAATGTATGTGCGTGGCCCAGTTAGTGGAGTTTCTCAATAAAACACAACGCGATCCACGTTTGAACGAGATTCTATATCCTTATGCGAACGCAGCACGAGCCAAGGAGATTATACAAGAGTATGAGCCAAATAAATTCAATGCGCAGAAAAATCAACTTAGTTTAGATGGTTTTCTGAGGTGAGTGGAAATGCTTACCTTAAAAATAAAATAACAATTTATGTTTACTTTTATGTTATTTTTTGATTTTATTTTACTTCTTTATTTTTTTTTATTTTATTTTATTTTATTTTACTATAATTTTTTGTTTTATTTTGTTATATTTCATATTACTTTTTTCTTTATTTTGTTATAATTAATTTTATTTTGTTGTATTATCTTTTATTTTATTTCAATTCATTTCATTTTCTATCATTTTATTTTTATTTTATTTTATTTTATTTTATTTTACTTTATTTTATTTTATTTTATTTTATTTTATTTTATTTTATTTTATTTTATTTTATTTTATTTTATTTTATTTTATTTTATTTTATTTTATTTTATTTTATTTTATTTTATTTTATTTTATTTTATTTTATTTTATTTTATTTTATTTTATTTTATTTTATTTTATTTTATTTTATTTTATTTTATTTTATTTTATTTTATTTTATTTTATTTTATTTTATTTTATTTTATTTTATTTTATTTTATTTTATTTTATTTTATTTTATTTTATTTTATTTTATTTTATTTTATTTTATTTTATTTTATTTTATTTTATTTTATTTTATTTTATTTTATTTTATTTTATTTTATTTTATTTTATTTTATTTTATTTTATTTTATTTTATTTTATTTTATTTTATTTTATTTTATTTTATTTTATTTTATTTTATTTTATTTTATTTTATTTTATTTTATTTTATTTTATTTTATTTTATTTTATTTTATTTTATTTTATTTTATTTTATTTTATTTTATTTTATTTTATTTTATTTTATTTTATTTTATTTTATTTTATTTTATTTTATTTTATTTTATTTTATTTTATTTTATTTTATTTTATTTTATTTTATTTTATTTTATATTATTTTATA
Source organism: Ceratitis rosa (assembly GCA_037013455.1). Taxonomy (NCBI): domain Eukaryota; kingdom Metazoa; phylum Arthropoda; class Insecta; order Diptera; family Tephritidae; genus Ceratitis; species Ceratitis rosa. The sequence goes on along the minus strand of JAWMAG010000002.1, from coordinate 6,575,862 downwards.
TTATATTATTTTATTTTATTTTATTTTATTTTATTTTATTTTATTTTAATTTATTTTATTTTATTTTATTTTATTTTACTTAATTTATTTTATTTTATTGTAGTTTACCTATTTAATTTTGATTTATATTATATTATTTTATTTGTTTTTATTTTATTTAATTTTAATTTTATTTAATTTTATTTTATTTTATTTGATTTTATTTTTTTGTTTTTATTTTATTTTTTTATTTTATTTGACTTTATTTAATTTAATTTAGCCTTTATTTTGTTTTATTAATTTTCTTTACCATTTCATTTGTTTCAAATTAGTCATATAATATTTTATTATCATTATATTGATAAGTTGATATATTAACGACCTTAACTGGGAAATGTGATCAATTGTGTTATATTGGAATATTAATCTATTTGCTATTCCTAAGGTACTTAATGTCCGATGACAATCCCATTGTTGCGCCGAGTAAACTAGATTTATGCGATGACATGGACCAGCCATTATCACATTATTTTGTTAACTCATCGCACAATACCTATTTAATAGGACATCAATTGACAGGCAAATCGTCGGTGGAGATTTATCGTCAATGCCTGTTGGCCGGATGTAGGTGAGTTTCAAAATTAATGCAGAGACGCTATCAAATACCATTTTTAAATTTTGATAGATATTACATATGTATGTGCTCGTACATTTGTATGAATATACATACATATAAATTACATACATGGAATATGAATGCACAAACCGCAGCATCACAGGTTGAGCGCATTGGTTTACATACCTATTATAAATTTAGAGATAAATCACTGTCCATATAATCAATATATTATTCATGTACATGATGTGCTCGTATATTTAGGTATACACTAGTGTATACGTGTATAACAATAACATAACATTTGTCATTGGAAAATAAATATTATATGCGGTACCCTCAGCAAATAACATTGAGTTATTGCAGCGTTTTGGAGAAGAAAGCAGACATTATTGGATAATAGAAAGTTCGATGTATTGAATTACTTATTTACTTATTTATTTTCTGACCTTGTTATTTACGTTTCATTCATTTGAATTCTTCAATGATTTATATTGGGCTGATTACCTTGACTTCGGTCAGATACCAAAGACCATTATGAAAAGAGGACTACTAAAACTAGTGAAATTGCACCGTGAGAGGTGGTAGTGTGTCTTTTTTTATAATATAGGACCTTCTCAAGTATTATACGCGACTTGTGGCAAGTCAAATATTGATTTCCCTTTAGTGAAATATTTCTCCATGAGGAAAATCTATCTATATTGCAAAGCAAGGTTATCTGATTTGTAGTTTCTATGTTTATTTCAGCTCTCAAAGAGCTCTGCGACTGTCTGATACAGTTTCAGAATTTCTTCTTACAGCTTTTATTACATCCAAACTGTCACTGAAAATAAAAATTTATGTTTGACCACCTCCATAGTATTGTAAATGGTTTCCTTGTTACTGACCTTACTGATAAAGACCGATTACAACAACGGCTTCAGCGAAGTGTTAGGCTAGGTTGAACTGGAGAGTCCTATGGAATATCTCTTTCTGAAAGTCTGTATAGAGTCTCCTGTATTTTATTGTCACTTTAAATGTGATGTAATTGTATTGTAGGCACTGATTGTTTTTACCAATGGCTCTCTTGTAGGCATATGAGGCGATAGAAGTCATTATAATCCAACCCGTTTTGCAAACACTCTCAGGAAGATGATATCGTATATTCTGGTATTAGGTGATTGTTTCCCACATTTTGAATTCGAAAGACATATACAGAACTTAAGTCGGATGAGGTTTACTATATTATTTTATTGGACAAGTATATTGAGTAGGTGACTACGAGGAGGCCAATGATTACTATTATCAGTACTTTCCACATCGCAATCTTCCTGAGTAAGATTTTTGTTTCGGAAGGTTTCTATTTTTTTTTCATTCCGACTTAGTGTCTTAATCACGGAAATATATTGAGCATTCATTTATAACTCGTTTTCGCATCATTCTATTTTCTGTAAAAACTTATCTATTGCCGGTTTACTCTTTGTATTAATTGGGCATTTATTTTAATTATAAGTGAAGCCTTAATAATATTTTAATGTTTTCTTAACTTACAGATGCGTGGAATTGGATTTCTGGAATGGTCGCACTGATGAGCCCGTTATTGTGCATGGCTACACACTCGTTCCGGAAATCAATGCGAGGGATGCACTGGAGGCAATCGCTGAGACCGCATTTAAAACATCGGAATTTCCTGTGATATTAAGTTTTGAAAATCATTGCAATCCAAGGCAGCAGGTAAGCGTATACATAAATAGATAAAGGAATGTGAAATATACTCGCATGTGTTTGTGTGTTGGACAACAATCTTACTGGAAAGTTTTTTATTATCACGGAATAATTAAAAATAGTTCAGTAAAAAATAGTTTATGTATTTATGTATCTGTAAGCTATGGTTTTTGAAAGTATTAAAACACAACCACTACAAATTATTTATTAGACCCGCAGCTTAAAATATAGTGGCACTTTTGTCCTATTAAGATCATTTAGAAGGTTTCAGGTGTCATTACAATATTTCGCTAAATCAATTCATTATACGCCATCTTTTTGGCTGTAGAAAAGTAAAATACATTTTTTAGTTATTGGGAAGCGTAAATTTATTTATTTAATTTCTATATTTTATTTATTTACCATAAATATCTGTTTGCTCATTTATTTGATGATTACTTCATTTAATAATTAATTAATAAAGTTGTCTAATATTTTCTTTATTCATTAATTAAATTCTCTCTTAAAAGATTTAAAAAGTATTAGCTTTTTAATTTATTTATATTTAATAAATTATTTATTAATTATTTGTACGTTTATATATTTATTTATATATGCTAATTATTTATTTTACTTAATTTTTTTATTTTCGGAATTAAAATATTATGATTTTCATTTATTTAATATAATTTTTGTGCTTGATTAGCATTAATATTTATTTATTTATTTATGAACTTTTTTTATTGAGTTATTTAATTTTTCGTTCATATATTAGTTTATTTATATACTTACTTAGTTAATTATTTATCAAGTAATTTATTGAGAAATATATTGATTTGTTTATTTATTTACTTAGGCATAATATTTTTTTCTTTTTTTCTAGTTATTTATTTATTAAGTAATTTATTAATTATATTTTTATTTATTAATTAAATAATGAATTTATTTATTTAATTATACTATTATCAAAACTTAATTGATGACTTGGTAATTTAATTTAATATTTTTTTTATTTAGTGCCCAATGAAAAAAGTCGAAATTGTTGCAGATTAGTTAGAACAAAATAACTATTAAATTTTGAATTTAAGAGAATTAAATCACAACTCCTAGAATAAAATTGTGAACCTGAAAATCTGTTCGGAAAAATTTTACAAAGTTTTTGACATATTCTAAAACCTAATTTATTCTTGTATAATTCAATTTATTATATTTTTTTCTAATTCATTCTACCCTTTCTGAAGTCGAAATGAAAGTGATTTCGCAGTTGTTTCTTTTCCTCATACAAATTACGACTTCTTTACAATAAATACGTATATACGTAACTATATATATATGTTTTGCAATTGTATTAGCAGAAATGTAAATGTGGCATTTACAAATAAATTGCAACACTTACAACATTCTTTGCCTGTGCGAAGAAATGTATAACGCTGTAATTCAGTAAAAGTGTTTGAGCATAAAAAATTCCTACCTTTGCATACTTGTACTGCCTTACCTCACACCACATCCCTGCTGCACGCCACTTGCCAAAGTATTACCTGGAAAAGTTAAAAGTTGATAAGAACGTCATTACGTCGGTTATTCAATATGGCAAAGTTTTGCCAAAGCAAAGGTGGAATGAATTGATGAAATAGCGGTGAGTTGAGTGCCGAGGGCGAAGGGATTTGGGAAAATTGTTGAGTAATGCAAACTTTTTCTTCAAACACGCTTCTGTTAGCAACAATCAAAAGTTTGTACTTACCGCCGTTGTCTCTGCCATCACTCACACTTAAAGGTTTGTATATACGAGTATGTTTGGTTGTAAGGATGCAAGTTGACAACTTTTAATCAAAGAGTTACCCATGCAAATGCCAGGAATGAATCGAGTTGTAGTTTAGATTGGTGGAGAGAAGAAAAAAAATCGATTTCCTAACATACTGACGGGAGTAGTATAACTATTAAGGCATATAAAATTGTTTCTAAAGTAAATAGAACCAGGAAATTTTATGGGTTACATTTATATAAGAGAATGTTTGCACGGTAACATATAAAACAATGCTATTACTCTTCATCGAAATGTTGTTTTCACAACTAAAAGCAAGCTAAGTTTGCATGAAACCGTACATTGGATATGTGCTTCTTCTTCTTCTTCCATTTTCATTGCCATTCAGTAGGCTGGAGAAAAGTACTCTCCATAAATTCAGCATACTCTGGGTAGCAGTAACTAGATTAACTCTCTGGGTCCTACAAGAGCTTGATCCGGTCTTGAAACCTTCCGTAAGTCGCTGTATCTTTTCGTAGAATTTTTGAGCGTTGCTCTAGTTGGCCAACTTCTGAAGCTTTTCCTACTCAAGCATTTCGGCCTTTTCCTTTTTTTTTTTTGTATACAAATGCGTCTTGCTTCCCTCTTTAGTTCCCGGTATTCATACTATGCCGCACGTATTGTAGTCGTTCGCAAGGTTGCGAGTTAGACAGTCTGTTTTCTCTCCACTGCAATTCGATATTTTTTTTTGCTCCAAAAATACCTTTCTGCCCACCCAGGCGTTGAAGTTGCCTAGCACAGGAGTGAGTGCCAATACTCGACAACGGAGTCTCTCTCACGACACAGATACGATACCAACTTTGCGCTACTTTACATGACCTTCGGCCGTACTTGTCCCAGTTTACTGAAGAATAAAGAAAGTTTTCCGTATTAGAGAATGTTTATTTAAATATTTATTAATTATAGTTTTATTTTATATTATTTTGTAAATAGTTGACTTTCTTTATCTCTTTATTAAATGTTAAATTCATTCATTTATTTACTTGGTTAAAATCTATTTAATGGACTAAAAACTTAATGAAAAACATTGCTTTAAAGAAACTAAAGAGTTCAAATGGAGGAGTTTTGAAAGTGAAATATTTTGCCAAATGAAATTAGAGTTTATTTTACAACGAAATTGCGATGCGAAATTCTACTTAATCTATATATAATTACCTAGAGATCATGAATATTTCTATATATATACATATAATTTCTACCTCGCTAAAGATAGAACATTAATTATTATTCCATTATTCGCAAACCCACAGTAGACCACTCAGAGCTACCTTCACTCAATGTAATTTCCTTACAGTAATTTAATTTTCTCGCTCTTTCATTCATTCCTTCGAATTTTTTACATTATAAATGCTAAGTGATTTATTCTTATAATTTTTATTTTTTTTTTTCGCTTCTTTTTTTTGTAAATCTTTTCCATTTCCTCCTTTGCAACGGTAAATGTAATTTAGGCTAAAATCGCCAACTACTGCCGTGAGATATTCGGTGACATGTTATTAGATAAACCGCTAGATTCTCATCCGCTAGAGCCTAATGTTGATTTACCGCCACCATCATTACTTAAGCGTAAAATTATCATTAAGAATAAACGAAAACATCATCATCATCATCGGCATAAGAAGGGCGCAACAACAGCAACAGCAACAGCGGCGGTCAGTAAATTGTCGACAGCGAACTCAGGTGAGTGGTGGACATAATCGCATATACACATACGTATATTGTCTATACTTAGATATATCTATGTAAATATATATATATTTGGATGCGTGAAGTTGTGTGTGTTAGATACGCATTATATGTAAATCTTAACAGCACCGCGTAAGCCGCTTAACATAAAGCCTTGACAGCTAATTTACAAATCCAACGCCTCAAATTGAATCTAATGACTTTCATTAAGTTGCTTTCAAAACGCTCATCATTAAGTACTTATGCACCTATGTAGTTAATGACTTTTTTCTTGAATTGCATAAGTATACGTTTTTGATTAAGTAGAAAAGTTAAAAACTCATTAGAAATCAAATTATTATTGTTGCGTATACGCCGTGGTGTACCTAAAAGTGTTTGCAGCTCTCACTTTTGGTTTTCATTTTAAATTAAAAAGTGTGCGAAATTTCTTAAAATGATCAAAATAAAAACTGCAAAGAACCTTTATTGATTAATATATCTTCAAATTATCCACGGGGATTCGAGAATTGATAACACTGTGCAACAAACAATATCAGCCAGGGCTAAATTAATATTTTAAAAAAATTAAGCCGCAATCGATTTCGAAAATTATTGTAGCAAGGATTTTTTATAACCTTCTAAAATTAAAAAATAGTTATCTATGAATATAAAAAGTAACGAGCTATAAAAAAATTTCATGAAAAATAATTTCATAAATTATTTGATCCCATTTGTTTCCACTTACAAGGAGCGCTTTGAGCTTTACTTGAAAATTTTTCTCTAAAGCAAGTACGGAAGTTCATTAGAGGGTTAAAATCTTTCTGAAAGTTATCTTTTCATTAATTTACATGAAAAACTTTAAGGTGTCTAAAAAATAAACTTAAAAACTTAACGCAGAAATATACAAAATTTTTTGATTATTGATCTAAGTTGCTTTTAATTAAATAAAAATTTCACTGAAATATTTTTCTAAAGCTCTTAAGACTTTTGAATTTAAAAAGTGAAAGTGTACATTAAACTATGCCTTAATGATTTAGATCCATAATTAATATTTAGTTTTACGTACTGGAGTAGATATCGATGTGAAGCATCAGTGAATTTTCAAAAATAATTTATCTGGATATCTGCTCTCTCAGACAAATTATCGCAGAAAGGAGCTCCCATACCGCGGAACCTAGCTCTGTTCATGACAGAACAGTCAAGTAATAGATAATTTACCATATCATCTTCCTCGTTTTCCTTGCAGCTTCTGTAACATCTCTTAAAGTAACTCGATCCAACAAGCAGTGGTCTACTAGGACTCTATAATCTTATTTCGCGTCACCATGTCTGATCTCATTTTGGTCATATTTGTCTAGATATTCTGCTGCTAGCTCCATCTTAATTCATCCTGCTCACTAGAAAGTTCATTTAGCAGCTTTTTGCTTGTAAAAAAATGCTTAACAATGTGTACTTTGGTGGAAAGAAATTGTAAGCTCGTGCCTTGTCTGGCAAGTGTATTTTCCTTGCAATATCGCTCGATATTCTGAGACAGGAAACCCAAATGAGAGATAATCTCTCTTGTTTGACCAAATCATGTAGAGATTGATGATAGTTCAGAGCAATTTTTGAGTTTATTGTAAGTTAATCAATCAGTGTCTGAATATTACTGAAAATAAGGATATCGTTGCTCGTAATTGCAGTTCCAATGTAGTATGCTACCTTCACAATGACCAAAATTTCAGCTTAATATACACCACAATCATCGGTAAGCCTAAAAATTACCTCAAAAAGCGAGTTCCTTGAGACAACAGCTTCGCCAACTTCTTCATCTTGTTTCTATACTCTTCTATCTATCTCAACACTGTCGACAGAAGTTCCCTTCGAGGCATTTTTAGGATGTTGGATGTTTGAATCGTGGATTATTTGATTGATTAGGTTAGCTTAGACGAAGTTTAGAGCTTAACGCTTGTCACTCTTTTTAACGCAGCTCATCATACGGCCACCCCATACAATAGTAGTCGTTTCACAATTGGTTTAAAGCTTCATCACAGGTATTAGAATACCACATTTCTTACCAAAAGCTTTAATTACATGTGTAGAGGACGATGGAATATCTACTCACTATGTTGACTTTCCAGTTCAGCTTTTCTTTGTGGACTACGTTGGCTCCTAGACTTAGATCAACATCACTTAGAGTTAACGAGTTTTTTTTCGGTATTTTATACCTCTTAGTGAATAGAACGAGTCCTATTTTATGTGAGTTGATGCCGTGCTTAACGTAATGTTAAACGTTTTTCCTTTATTTGTATATATGTATGTTAAAAAAGTCAGATGGTGTTTGCAATTTTCCTCTCGAAAACACATCTCTGAGGAGATAATTATATTTTTGAAAAAATGTGACTCCTTGAGATAAATCTATTTCTAGCTATCAGTAATTCAAATATATAAAGATTTTTTAGACAGTGCATAACTCAATCCTTAGTACACCCTAATCGTGGGAGTAGGTAGGTAGGAGTGCTGGTTAAAAAGTTTTAAGCCTTGGTCCCAATTAGTCATGAATGAGCCTTTTTAAAGTGCTATCCTTATTGATCAAACTATTCTTCTATCATATTTCCACGTTACTAGTACTCTCAATGCTTTTTGTGAGAGCCGGAACTACGCGCCCAAGTTTATTTTACCCGTCTAAGGATTGTAAACTGTTATCAAGTTCTTATTCCCAGCTAGAGTGGTGACTCTTATAAGGCAGACATATATTTGAGGCGTTTTCTCGGAAGAGCGTTTGTCAGTTTTTCTATTATCGAAAATTTGGAGTTGTCCAGTTGAACTTACTTTGGGTTTTGAGCCTTCCAATAACTGTTGACAATGTTTGTATTTATCATTGCCGAAGTTATTCATTTAAACTCTACATGCATTTTCGAAACCCAGTATTTCCACTTTAAATATGGAAGTTTTGGTAGGCAAAAAAAGAGAAGGTTTTAAAATCTTCGGAGCATACCTTCGCCTCCACCGTGTAGTCCATTTTGAATCCATCGGAGGATGGTGTTCTCCTCGTCTAAGAAACTTCTTCTTTATTCACGTCTAGAGGGCATTCCCACCTGCAAATAACTATTGCAATCCAACTCTGGAAGCATGTAAGGTGATTTAACTAAAGGTGTTGTGAGCTTTGTCTAAGACGCCCTTGGTTCCTACAATACCACTTACAAGCCTAATAGCGGAAACGCATTACTCAGTCATGATTTAATTTAACCTTATAATATTTCTGTAGTGGTCACCAAGCCTAGGCTTAATATTTTTGAAATGGTCTAATAAAGGTCTGGTTCCAGTCCCCAGTTCATGCTATATGTCCTTTTGTAAGTGTTATAGATTTCTTTATTCATCTACCAGCTCAGTTTAGCATCAACTTCCAGATATTTTCTGTAGAAGACAAAGAAATTTTAGTACCATTGGGTCTAGGAAGCTGAAATTGTAATACTTAGATTTTGTTTTTGAATGGTATCTGAGCCGTCTTACACTTCGTCGTTGTTTGCGGTCTATGAGTGTAATCTGCGTAGGACTCTCTCCATAATTTCACTAAGGAAAACAGCCATGTTACCGACAATAAGATATTGTCTGGAGAGAAAGTAGTAGCCCTTCTCCTCCGTTGAGTTCGAGTAGTATTTCATTCATAGAACCGTATCCTTGAAGAGTCCCTTTGCTAAAGTAAATTTTCATTTTTTAAAACTTACCAACGACTTACACACTTCACAGCTGCCTTCGTTATTACTAATTATTCTAATCGATATAATCGCTTGAGTTTAAAGTGTTAAATGTAAATTTGGTCAACACGTGAAATCTTTAAAATATTCAAATCTCAGGAAAAACATATTTGGAAAATATACAAAATTCGATTTTCCTAAATCACAATTGTCTGTTTACGCTCATTTGCATTTTCAGTTGATGCATCTAGCAAAGTGTCAGTAAATCATGCTGCCGCCGCCGCCACACCATCTGCCATACAACAACAAGCCTCTGTTCAGGGTGAAAATGCAACAGCTGCCGGCGGCGGGTCAGTTTTATCGACACCGGTCATGACGGGCAATGGAGACATTAGCAATACAATATATCCGCCACCATTGCAGGTAAGCAGTGCATTATTATTTAGTGTACATATGTAGTTATATAACTTTCCATATTATATTTTTATCTTCGGTAATATATGCTAATATTAAAAATTATATTTTGCAAACACATTATATTATACTATTTTATTTTTTTAATTTTTTTTATCATCATTTTTTTTATAAACTAAAATTTTTGCTCAAAATTCTTTTCATTTAATTTTTTTTATTAAAATTTATCCTGCCTTTTAGCAAATTCGTCAGAGCTCCAAGGATAGCACCGGCTCTTCAGATACCGACAGTTCGAGCGATGATGAATCTATGCCAAATGCGACCCCCAATCCACCAGTTGGCGCTGATCCAACTGCCGAGAAGCCACAAAAGGAAACTGAAGCAGCAGCTGAACTCTCAGCGCTGGTCAATTATGTGGAACCGGTGCATTTCTATACATTTGAAAGTGCCGAAAGTAAGTAGAGGAAACTAGAGACAGTTATTAAAATATGTATCTTGATACATACCAGGTGTGTTAGTTGAAGTTTGCCGGTTTTTCCGATAAAGAAAACACTTAATTTTCAGAGGAATCTCAAAATTTTTTATTCAAAGTATTGACCATTGGTTTCTACATATTTCGCCCATCTCTCAGGCAAATTATGGATACCATTCCAAAAAAACTTTTTCTCTTTCGAGGCAAACCATTCGAGGAGCCATTTTTCGACTTCTTCAAAATTAGCGAAGCACTGCTCTACAAGGGAGTGTCCCATCGATGCGAAAAGGTGATAGTCGGACGGGGCGAAGTCTGGAGTGTACGGCGGGTGCGATAATATTTCCCAATTAAGTGTTTTTAATGTATCTTTCACCAGTTTAGCGGTATGAGACGGCGCATTGTCATGTTGCAAGATAACTTTGCCATGTCTTCGGGCCCATTCCGACCGTTTTTCGATCAACGCATGATTCAAATTGATCATTTGTTATCGGTAGCGATCCATGTTCACCGTTTCACCAGGTTTTAACAACTCGTAGTACACCACACCACACTGGTCCCACCAAACACAGAGCATTGTCTTACGGCCAAAGCGATTTCGCCAACTTCACCAGGGGAAAGCCATGATTTTTTTCGCTTCGGGTTCTCAAAATAAATCCATTTTTCGTCCCCCGTGACAATTCGATGCAGAAAAGATTTCCTTTCGAATCGTTGAAGCAGCATTTCACAAACGGTTTTTCGATTTTCCATTTGTCTATCGTTCAGCTGGTGTGGCACCCATTTTCCATACTTCTGGATCTTCCCCATGGCTTTTAAACGTTGTGTTTCTGTGTTTCTGCCAATTTTTGTTGCGATCCGGTTGGATAAACATGCAATTCCTCGTCTTTGAACTTTTTCGCTGCACCAGGATGTTCATTGTCTGTCAAATTGAAATCTCCACTTTTAAATTGACGAAAGCATGTCTTTTTCTTTAGATGAAATAAGAAAAGCAACGAATGCCGCAAATGCGATTTACTTGGAACGAAACTCGACATATTCACTGAGGTAAACAAATATGACGATATTATTTTGGCGGAATGTGACTTGTGTATTTTTGTAGGTTAATGTCAATAGAAAAAAATTACATACATGCCAAATCATAGAAATTTATACATATTGCTAGCGACATCTACTAGTAAAACCGGCACATTTCAACAAACACACCTGGTATACCCTAGCTCATATTCTATCCTGCAAATTACCCCATTTATAAAGCGCACGGCTGCACTGGGGTACTTCTAAAAAGCACTGCATCTTACAGTAGTACAAGCTACCTCTGTGATCGGAGGAATATACCCGACTTAACAAACTTTACTGTCTCACGAAAAATCGACTGGAAACTTATATCAACCCTGGAAATTGAAAATGCGACTCAGAAATTGAACCCAAAGAAATATCCAGGCTATGACCTTATTACTCGGCACTGCTCTCTAAACTCCTTAATGCCATTCTGAGACAATGCTACTTTCCAAATAGGTGGAAAAAGTATAAAAAAATAATGATAGCCAAATCAGGTGAAGACCACACACAGGCGTCTTCTTAAAGACCAATAAACCTACTACACTGTCTGATGCGGCTGCTGATCAACCCCAGCACACTTAGGCCAATAGGCCCATTGTGATACCGCTGAGGCTCCTGCCTTCACCTTCCCAAATGATGGAACCATTTCGTGTGACCTTATAAAGGCAATGAGATTTCCAATATTCACTGAGGCGAACTCAGCGAGACAGTCGAAGAAGTGTTTCTCAAGAAATTTGTGTCGCCAGATGTCAAGGCTGGACAGTGGCAGAGGTAGTGCTCGATGGTCTCTTCCTCCTCTTCGTCCCTACAGCTGCGGCAGAAATCGTTAGAGTAATAGCCCATCCTCTTCCCGTGAAGCCCCATTAAACAGTGTACAGTTATTATGCCAGTCGTTGTGTCCGGTCTACAAGGATAAGATATTTTGATTTTTTCGCATCCAACTTTGGCCGTATCTGTCTGGTCACGTTGCACGTGATCTCGTTCAACCATCTTGAGTCAGCTTCCCTGGTGAAGGTTAGTTTAAGCATGTACTTAGCCGTAGGCAAAGGTCAACCAGCATCGTGTGCATGTTTTATCGTAGATTGAAGGGCTCCTTCCCTTGCTAGTTCGTCTACCATGCAATTACTTGGGATGTCCCTGTGTCCAGGTACCCAGACCACGGCAATACTGTACTTCGTTGACAGTTTGTTAAGAGAGTTCCTACAATTTATGGCCACTTTTGACGTGGTATCGTTTCATTGAAGAAATCTGGTTGCAGCCTGATTGTGGGAGTAAATTGTAACCGATGTAATTTCTTTTTAGAAAAAAACCGTTGCTACGAAATGTCGTCATTTGATGAAAAACAAGCTACCGCGCTGCTCAAAGAGCGTCCCATTGAATTTGTAAACTACAATAAGCATCAGCTATCCCGAGTTTATCCAACAGGCACCCGCTTCGATAGCTCCAATTTTATGCCGCAGGTGAGTATTTTCTAAGACTTTCGATTTAAGTTACTGTTACACTAACAATTTTCCTTCATATTTGCACAAACAACAGCTCTTTTGGAATGCCGGCTGTCAGCTGGTGGCGCTCAACTATCAAACTTTGGATTTGGCTATGCAATTAAATTTGGGCATATTCGAGTATAATGATCGTTCTGGATACTTACTGAAGCCTGAATTTATGCGACGCACCGATAGACGTTTGGATCCGTTCGCGGAGAGCACTGTATGTTAATTTTTCTTTTATTCCTTTGTGTTGAGATGAGATTTGATGTGTTTGTCACCATTTAGGTCGATGGCATTATAGCAGGCACTGTGTCCATTACGGTGCTGTCGGGTCAATTTCTAACAGATAAACGTGTGGGCACATATGTGGAGGTGGATATGTTTGGACTGCCGGCAGATACAGTGCGGAAACGTTTTCGTACGCGTATTGTACGTGATAATGGCTTGAATCCGGTTTATGATGAGGAACCGTTCGTCTTCAAGAAGGTACTGCGAGTTATTAATCGATTTACTTAGTTTTTGGGTAATTTTTATTTTCTTCTTTGTAGGTGGTACTGCCCGAGCTGGCTAATATACGTATAGCGGCCTACGAAGAGGGTGGCAAATTCCTTGGCCACCGCGTTCTGCCCGTCATTGGCTTATGTCCTGGCTATCGTCATGTAAATCTGCGCACCGAACTGGGTCAGCCCATGACTTTGGCATCACTCTTCCTCTATATTGTTGTTAAGGATTATGTGCCAGATGATTTGTCAAATTTCGCCGAGGCACTAGCCAATCCAATTAAATATCAAAGTGAACTAGAGAAACGCGACAAACAATTGGCCGTACTGACTGAGGGCACCGAACCGATCTCTTCGGACGAGGACATAACCAACTCATGTAAGTACCTAGAGTACGTACCTATAAGATACTTATTTATATAAATTTATATAAGAATGAACTGTTTATGTGTATAGTTGTAAGTAGATGAGCATGAAATTGTATATCTCGGTGTGGGTTCATCCTCAATTGGTGGCGTAGTTTTATTCTAAGTTTAGTTATATTTCCTTATGATAATTTCTAGTAGTATATTTACAGATTTATTTATGCCTTCTTTGGTTATTTGAACTGTTTGTCTCTATTTCTTTTTTTTTTTCTTTTTAAATTTATTTAAATATGTATAACCTTCCACCACTACAAACAACTGTTGGTTACCGGACACTGCAACATTTTCCTTCTCTGTCTACAACTAATATATATATATGTATACGCATATCTACACTTTAACAACACTTCACACACAACAACAATAAAAAACAACAACAATACCTAAACACCTAAAACACATACGTTTGCTCGCAACCTCGTTAAATCGTTACCCCGTTAACCTTACGCCTGCCTACGTGTCCATTAAACTTGACAAACAAAGTCGTTTTTGTACAAGTAGGTGGCCAGAAGAAGGAACTCCGCCCCGTCGAGTCAACGACAATGAGTCCGAAACACCGTGCCAGTATTACCGCTGCCACCGCCACCAGTGTAGACGCAACATCTGGTATGGATCAAGACACAGCAGATTCGGGCACTGCCGGCGGTCCAGGCTTCACGCATCAACATTCACTCGACTCAACAGCACAAACATCTATTAGACAGGTGGAGTCGTCACAGTTCGATGTAGATCTGGTACGCGCTGAGCCATTGGATAAGATACTCGATCACAAGATGGTGCGTGAGAAACGTTTCGAGATGGAAAAGAAGTTGGAGTCATTGCGTAAGAAACATGATAAGGAGAAAATTAAGATCGCTACACAAAAGTCCAGTCCCATGGATGGTAATAAGAAGCCGATGTTCAATATTGCCAGCAAATTGAAGAAACGTCTGAGCAATAAAAGTCTGTAAGTATGTCTTTAAACGCATTTCTCCGCTAGTGCGCCTATGTTTATACTCCCATTTTCACATTGAGTATAGTATTTGTCTTTCCACTAGTGACACGGGTGTGGAGGTACCCGCCTGTATGCCAGATATTGGTGATCTCAACGATGAGTATGTCGATGGCGCCACCAGTAGCGGTGGTGAGAGCCCCGCACTAGTCACACGCTCTCAACATGATCGCATGCTTACCTCGTGCCGGGAGTACTCAACGCAGTATCGAGATATTCAAGAGAAATATCATGAAATCATTTACGCTTTGGCCGATAAGGTTTTGCGCAATTCACAGGCAAATCAAATGAAGCAACTGAAAGCGTCACTGGATCGCGTCACCTCTGAGGTAATGCATCAGCTACAGGAAGCGCGACGTACGGAGGTGAAAAACTTGTCATCCGTTCATCGTGATCGCGATGAGTTAGTGAGGTGAGTCAAACAGTTGCATGCTCGTCATACAAATTCAATTTTTAATGCAAATATTTTATTTTCAATTTGGATAGAATGAAGCGTGAAGTAGCCAGCTCGGTTGTGGAGCGTGGTGTTGCTGAACGTGTGCGTCTGAAGCAAACATATGACAAACGAACCGATGATCTACAGAAGCAACACGAAATTGTGCGTAATGCGTTAACCGATCATCGAAACAAGGTAATATTTGTTTAAGAAGAGTACTGCTGAGCTTAAAAGCCTTCACAGGTACTGTTATAAACTAACTCGCGATTCTTCCTAGCTTCCTAAGTAATTAAGTATTAACGCTGAACTCGTTTCATCGTAGGTAATAAAGTAAAGCGCTGGTTTGTGAAAATGCTGCTGTAGCCGCCTACAGCTCATTTTTATGTCGTCATCACTAATACTCAACACTCCTCAGAAAACTTCTAGTTCCACTTCCATGCCGCTCCCTTACATAGGGCAACGAGCATATCTTGCAACTCCTTTTCGTATATAACCCAGCTCGACTACGATGCTATCGTAAGGTTTCACAGGGTATGTGTCCAAAGGGTGGATCCCTCATACGTGTATGTGAAAGACTCATAGATATTGAAATTCATCAAAATTAGACTACTATCTCTCCAACCCTTCATGCTTCTTGACCGCCAGAAGTTAACAATTATCGTC
>JAWMAG010000002.1:6385000-6555000 GCA_037013455.1 Ceratitis rosa | reverse complement strand
TGTAAGCCACTACTTTACTCTCTAGTTTTTTTTATTTGGAATATTTCTTAACGCTTTCTGTAAGACTTTTATTCTCATTGGTGAGCCAGATGAAAATTGGTTTAAAAAAATATAAGGGCTTCACTTTCTTCATTCATAAAACGTTTGATATGTCAAAATTCAATCAACATCATAAATGATTATACAATATAAGGCGAATTCTTAAAACCTTTTTATTGGCAGCATTCTTATTAACTAAAATAAGTATTTTTTAAATCAAAGCACTTTTTAGTTTTATCTCGCATGATACAATAGATAAATCTTATTTAAATAAGCACAAACAATTATCGCACGCGATTTTATTGTTAAGATTTGCATATATATACATATATATATCTATAGTTGTGTTTAAAATAGCTGTGCACCATTAATGGAATTATCAGTTTGTACAATAGTTAGTGCGAAATTTTTATTTATTTTCTATCGTAATTTATTTATTATATTTAATTTTCTGTATATTAAATATTTGAAATAAAAAAATCTCAATGTTTGAATAAAATTGTTTTTTATTAATTTCTTTTCTCTTTTTTGAATATTTAAATTTCTTTATTTGTTATTATTATTATTATTATTATTATTTTGCTATAATATTTCTCTGCGTATAATACTTTTTTATTTTAATATATTTTTTGGGTATAGTCCACAACAACTTACACCTTTACAACACCAGTACAACAGTGACTATTTCATATTGTAAAAAGAAAAACAAAACAAGGAAAAAATTAATCAAAATAACTGCTTTAAAATAACAAAATACTATAAAATATTAGTATTTTGTAAACTAATCTAAAACTGACAATCAAACTTACTCTTACATATTTATAAGTTCCCCCCCAAATAAACGGTAGTGATTTTAGGGAGATATGTTGGGAGATAAACTTACTTTCGTGTATAATTTAAACTTTTTTAAATTTATTTTCAAATTGATTAAGTTATTTAAATTATAAAAGTCAATTTCATTTAGTTATAATAATATAAATTAAATCTGAATCAATTAAATAAAAGGGGTTGAATTAAGAAAATAACTAATTTTTTTTAAATACAGAAACAAATACATTCAATTTTTTACTTTTTATTAAATCCGAAATTGGAGTTAAAAATTGAAATTAATTCAAACAAATTATTTAATGAAATAAATTGGATCAATCCTATTATTTATTGATAAAATTACAATTTTCAAAGTCGGTTGTCTAAATTTCTCAACCGATTGGTATATAGGTATTATATAAATCAGACAACCTACCTATTCATGCTTCTATTATGGACCTTAAATTATATTCTTTGAAGTTCTCTTCCAACACTGAATGGAAAATGAGTCATTCTATGTCAAATGGATCAATAGTTTGGATTCTGAGGACCTTTGATCAGAAATTTTCAAACATAACCATATTTGGCAAAAAGTAAAAATAAATGTCAGAAGAAATAATTAAAAAGAAGTCTCCAAATTGATTACTGTTGAAAATACTGACTATAAATCATTTAAAAGGGAGAAATTAATGCCGCATTTGAAAAAACCGTCAACATTAAAGATGATTATGAAATTTAATATTTTTCATAGCCACCTGGGCAGAAGGCAATTGAATGTGGATTAAGACCTGAACAGGTCTGTCGAGCCATGTTTGAGTTCAATAAGAGTCCAGATGAGAGAGACTTGAAGCAAGCCGGCTACAAGATGTTGCATCGTTGATGCGCTTACACTATAGTTACCTAATGAACTAAACGGGGTTAGGTCACGAAAATGGGGATAGCCGTTGGCCGGATAAAATCTGGGCCGATTCCAGTGCGTAAACCGAACTGTTGTGAAACCCCCTATTGCAAAGGAGACCTCGGGCTGCCTCCAGATTTTACCCCGACATACTCAACGGACAATAAGACCACCTCTTTTCTTGCACCCCTAAGCCAAATCATCTCACCACACACTCTTTGTGGCCTAGTTGAAATTTGCCGGTTTTTTTCGATAAAGAAAACACCCCTGGTATGTATGCTTTCTATAACTGCGATTAGATTTCGCAAGATTTCGTTAGAAATATGATATTTTGTAAAACACTTCTGATCACTTAACTCAGTTGTGTTTGAACGTATGTTGAAGATGGACACCAGAAAAGAAAAATTACGCTATCTTCTACAATTTTTCTTCGATAAGGGCGAAAACGAAAGTTAGACAGCTGAAAATGTGAATAGCGCTTATGGTCCTGAGACTGTAACAGCCAATCATTTACAATTTGTCGGAAAATGTCGAGATAGAGTAATAAAAACGTCTTGTTTGGTTTTCCCAGGTGCAAAAAAAATAGTTGGACACCACTTGAAAAAGGCTGAATCAACAAAGAAGCTCGATATATGGGTATAACATGAGTTAACGGGCAAAAAACTCATGAACCGAATTCCCATCTTCGAATCGCTGCTAAATCGCACCAAACTCGAGCCATTTCTGAAGCGGATTGTCACTGGTGTTGAAAAGTCCATCACTTACAGCAACGTTAAACCGAAACGGTCATGATCCAAGGGCAGTGAGCCGGAACTAGGGCTCTCCAAACCAAAATTGACGGCCAAGATGGTTTTGTTGTGTGTTTGGTGTGATTAGTAAGGAATCATCCAGTATGAGAAGCCTCGAGTGCTTGGTTTCGAGGTTCTTAAGCATCCAACTTATGGTCCGGACCTCGCACCAAGTAATTTCCATCTGTTCCTGTCTATGGTGAAAAATTTGGCTGGTGATTGTCCTGTTTTTTTTTTTTTTTTTTTTGTTAATAGTAACAAGGGTTTCTATAATAAAGGCATAGGAACATAATCTTCAAAACGGTGCATATGCGACATGAATCGGATAATTCTAACTGTGGCAAATAAAGCTTTCAGTTTAATGCAAAAACAACGGATTGCTTAATGTGAGACCTAAATAAATATTTCTTTAACAACTGTTTCGGACAAAATTCTGTCAAATAGAAAGGGGCTGATTCCAAATATTGAACGATTTGGCATAGAAATATATAATATGATATGCATGGACCCATATATATTCGGTTGACCCTAAAGAAACCGGGGATTTTTTAAAATAATGTAAATACATTTTTTTTCAATTTTATAATGAACTTTAATCAATTATGTAATTTTCATTTTGTTGGATGACCTTTCGCCATCTTTCCGGCAACATTATTATTCCACGCTCATAGAACTTCAGGCCTTTATCTGCAAAAAACTGAACCAAGTGTGATTTTATAGCCTCGTCATTTTCGAAAGTTTCAATATTTAATAAGTTTTGCAAAGATCGAAACAAATGGTAGTCTGACGGTGCAAGGTCAGGGCTATATGGTGGATGCATTAAAAGTTCCCAGTCAAGCTCTCTCAGTTTTGGCGAGTGACCAAAGATGTGTGCGATATAGCATTGTCCTGGTGGAATATGCCACCATTACGATTGACCAATTCTGACAGCTTCTGGTTGATGGATGTATTCAGTTTGCCCAGTTCTTCACAGTAGACATTTCTGTTAATCGTTTGGTTCCTTGGAGGCAGCTCAAAATATACGACACCCTTCCAATCCCACCAAACTGACAGCATACTCTTCTTTTGGTGAATATCAGACTTTGAAGTGGTTTGTGGCGTTTCATTATGCTTCGACCACTGGACCGCTTTTGGTTGGAGTTATTTTAAATAATCCATTTTTCATCTCCAGTTATGATTTGCTTCAAAAACGGATCAAATTCATTGCGTTTAAAATGCAGATCACAAGCATTACAATTGGCTTGTTAGATGAATTTCCTTCAATTTATGTGGTACCCAAATATCAAGTTGGTATTCTTAACTTCTCTCCAATTTCACGCTCAGTTACATGACAATCCGATTCGATGAAAGCCTTGATATCGTCATCATCAACTTCACTTGACGGACCTGAACGTGGCGTATCTTTGAGTGAAAAATCTCCCGAGCGGAATTTTACAAACCAACTTCGACACTGTGTTCCTCTTAAGGCCAATTAAATAGTCACAAGCCGTTCAAAAAAAATGCCGTATGTATGAGAAATCACCGGTTTCTTCTGGGGCAACCCGATATATATGTAAGTAAAAAATCCTTTTTAGTTTCTCTAATAAAATCACACAAATATTTTTAATTTAGACATACTTTATACTCGTAACTCAAACTCCCTACGATTATAGTAAGATCAAATCATTTTGGAACTTATAAAAAATATTAAAAAAAAAACAAATTTATTACAAGTATTATTATTATTATCTATAAGTATAACTGTAAACATACATACTTAAGAGTAAGTAGATACTCTTAAATGATTGATTTTCTAGAGTGATTCAGCTGGAAAACACCCAACACCTAACACCGAACAACTAGTACCAAACTTTGGGCTGAGCTTCGTTGGGCGCCGTTGATTCACTCGATATCTTTCTCTGGACGGACAAACCACCTTAGATGTTGTAATTCGCTTCTACTTACATATGTGTATACTACTTGTATGTGTATGTGTTTTACTCGGACTCAGTATTTGTGGGTCATATAAAATGGCTTTAAATTTTGATGTTCAAGATATCGATGTTATATGTGTGTGTATTTCTATTGTTGTTCTTGTTAGCATTATCTGTGTCATTATTATTGCTGTTGTTGTTATTGTTGTTGTGTAAACGTAAATACAATACAATAAATTTACATACATACATACATACGTATCTTCGTAAAAAAAATTAGCAAATGGTGAAAAGCAATGTTGATGTTTAGTGAAAAGATTAGGAAGAAAAAAATTTGAAAATTATATAGAGTTGATTATTGGAAAGTAAGGCGTGAAGTATGAAAAGCAAAAATTAAAGACTGAAAGCGGAATTTTTTAAAACATTGGCGACTATCAAAGCGATTTTTGAAAATTTTTATTTTAACCTTAACTCTTATGAACAATTCGCGATCATAGATCGTATCGATTATATATAATATATATACCTATATATATATAGCAATATGTGTGCCATTGTTTTTCACCAATAAATAGCAACTTTTATGTGTCATTTGTTCATAGAAATACCTATGTGTGTGTATATTTAAATGCCAACGAGTAAAAAAGAAAAATTTCAAAACAATTTAAATCGGTGTC
The DNA here is from genome assembly GCA_037013455.1 of Ceratitis rosa. Lineage (NCBI taxonomy): Eukaryota > Metazoa > Arthropoda > Insecta > Diptera > Tephritidae > Ceratitis > Ceratitis rosa. The sequence goes on along the minus strand of JAWMAG010000002.1, from coordinate 6,549,878 downwards.
TAAGTGTGTGTTTAGATGTTTAGTAATTACAGTTAAACGTATTATATATTTTAATTGGCAATAGAAAAATAGCAATAAAAACAGAAACAAAAAGAAAACATATTAATTGAGTCAGTTGAAAATTATGGCGTACGCCTGAAAGTAGGCAAGAAATGCGCATATTAAATGGGCACTCAAAATTCCAGCAAATCATGGAATTGTATTAAACAAAAAAGATATTCATAATAAATAAAAAAATTAAATAAACTAAATTCAAATTAAATCATTGTTAGTTGGTGTTGTAAATGTATATTGTTGCTGTATTTGTACATAGCAATTGAAGTGAAAACTCAAAAAATTATCTAATAGTTATACTTACTATATGTATACTCTTAAGAATTTAATTTGAATTATTGGCGCAAAGCTTTAGCAATTTATTTCTACTTAATATTACAATATATATGTAAACTAGCTACATACATACAAACCTACAAAAAATACTTAACTATCATATGACATGAATTCTAAGGAAATCATTACTATAGTATAATATTTATAGCTCGTATGTTATTTTAGACAGTAAATTTTTTCAAATTTTCTTCTATAAAATTATGTTTTGATTTTGTATATAAAATGTTATTCAAATATTACTAAAATATTTATAAAAATATTTAATAGTTTTACTTTCTAAATATCTTTCTATTATTATTAATCTTCTCCACGGCATATAAACTCCTACTTATATACATATATGTATGTATATTTTAGAAAATATTATATTATTTTATTTACTACAGAAGTACCAAATTAATTTCCAATAAATTAAGTACATAAAATTGTTAACAGTAATTAAATATAAAACAATAAATAAATTGTGTGTAAAGAAAAATAAATTAATTGATTAATTTTATATCTTAGCCGAAAATATTTCCTCAGTGGGATCGCTTTTTAGTCGGATTGCTTCTCCTTTTCGCAATGTGAAGTCTGGATTATTTCCAGTTGAGTGCTTTCTCTGCATTCCAGTTTAGTTCATTTGTCAATCTCAGTCATAAATGGTCTGCAGAGTCACCTATCGGAACAATACTTTTCGAACGCAAAAAAAAAATACGTGCTGCAGTACTAAAAATAGGAGGTATCATGTTATATAAAAGTTTACAGGTATTACAATATTGGCATACGTGTATATCAGCGAATAGAGAGACAGTAGCTACGCTGGATACTGATGGATGAGCGAAAAATATAACAGACCAGTGGCCAGGTATAGTCCGGACTTCACTGAATAAAAGACAGGCCGGGGAAGATCTTAGTTACACTTGTCTCTTACACTAAACAGCTACAGATTTGATCATCAGCTGCTATAAACCACAGAAAATTATGAAATGTAGAAGGCGAAGGAGAAAAAATTATCTATTTTTTAATAACTCCCTGAAAATATTTTTTGTTTCAGAAAGTTTAAAGTGTTTAGATGACCTTAAAGGGCTGCTAAAGTTAAGCTCGCTAAGACAGCGAACTGGATGTCAACCCAGCAAGACCCAAATAGTATGTCACTCCTACTAAAAGGCGTGGAGATCACTCCCTTTACCGGAGTTAAATATCTCTGGATAAACCGAAGACATAACACTGCAAAACGTCCATTTGCAAACTGGATTGACACTACGAAAGTTAGATCCATCCTATTCTATGGTGTCATCATATGATGCCTGGCACTTGGAAAAAATACTTTCAAACAAACTAGATAGTTCAACGATCTGCAGTTATCCACATAACAATGCGCCTTTAAAAACTTTAAAAAGGATTGTAAGCTGCCCTCAATTCATTTCTCTAATCCTGTAAGATTAACCACAATTGAGCTGCAGCGCAATAAATTTGAACCCAACTCAAGAGGAAGTATGTGGATTAAACCGTCTTCAGTATCTGCTTCGGCAATATCTTTTGCACAACCGTTCCAAACAGGAGCGAATTACAAAAACACAAACCTCTTGGGTCAGAAAGCCATAGCAATGTTTACAAACGACTCAATACCATACGAACAGATCATTCTAGCATTTGCCAAGTTCTTGTTGTTATTGTAACCGCAAAAATATTCCCTAAAGTAGTTTTTGGGGAATATTGCGGGAGTGACAGTGCTTGGCCGGAAAAAAAATTCGGGTCGTTCCGGTATAAGGACCCGACTATCGCAGGAACTATTGGATTTTAGTTCCCTATTACGACAGACATGCCTTACCGCGGGTAAATTCTTGAACCCCTAGCCCGCAGGGCGGTTCTTGAATCCTGGCCATCTCTGTACTCTAACTAGAATGAGTTGTGTTTTGCATTCTCTGATTGCATTACATTGGGGAATAAAGGTTGAGTTGCTTCTTGAACCCCTAACCCGCAGTGCTTACCAGAATCTAACCACTAAAGAAATCTAGCTTTCTAGCGAAATTAAAGTTTATTTATTATTAGTTTATTTATCCTTACCGAAGGCGGCATACCATGAGTCTTCGCATGGCACTAACCATCTTTTACTTGACCGTTAAGCTAATTAATCTAACACACCTGGGTGTTTTCCCCGAAACTTTGGAAAGAGCTGACTGCTATAATAACAAGAATAACTTCAACTCATGTATGTTTTAAGTTTTTATTAGTCAAAAGACAATTTATTTTATTAGTTATTTTAAGTAATTCAAAATTTATCTATATGTTATATAAATTGGTATAAATTTGAATAAAACTTATATTAATCAGTTAAAATGTATTGCCACTTTTAAAAACTTTATCTTAAATAACAAACATAATTTCAGTTTATGCAAATAACTAAATAGAAATCTTCGAAATATGTTTATATAGTGAAATTGCCGAAAACTGACAGAGAAAAAAATTTTTTTGTCGAATTTTAGGCAAGTGCAAAAATGTTTATATAAAATAAAGCGTGATAAGTGAAATGTTTGGCGCAGAATTTGACTTATTGTATAGAAAAATAAAATATATTATTAAATAAAAAAAAAATTAAAAAAATATTTGAATTTCGGCATTGCTGTTTTTCTCCTCTTCTTAAAATAATATCATGATTAAAATATAATTCGTTGTTCGTCAACTAATCTATGTACTCGTATATATGTATGTCTAGTGTGTAATTTACAAAAAAAGGCACTTAGGTTTGTGAACCGCACACTCAATATTACAGCATTTGTACGAAAATCATACTAAGTAAAGAGCCTAACGCCAGACCCAAACTCAGACTCGCAGCCATAATGGATGAAGCCATTTCCTTTTCATGACGCTTGACGGATCTGAAATATTTTAATTTTAAATATTCCAATGCTTTAATGTGTTAAATATGTATGAAATGCCGTACTTACCTGGGTGCCATTATTAAGCTGATATTTGCCAAATAACCGTTAGTTATGCCAAATGTAATTATCATTAAAATAAATGTTACATCGGTATGTACGAGAACGGGCAAAAAATTGTGCACATTACTATTTGCACATAAGAAGAGCGGCACGTAGAGCAAACGTATCACAGTCATCAAAAGCACCGTATGTGGATTATCGCGTGGCTGAGGAGGTTTTAAAAAATAGTTATTAGTTCTTACTTGATTTTAGTTCTCCACTATTTCAACTCACCACTTCCCACAAACCGGCCAGTATCCGACCGAAGTAATCACCCGAGTTGAAGAATAAATAATTCACCACAGGCATGTAGTAAATATCTTTAAAGATGTATGATTTATACATGCACTTTTTGTTCTTATTACAAAAGCCCAACTTACCATTCCACGCGTATCCCTTGCCATAGTTCTCCGATTGCATGAGCTCTGTCACCGAAGGATACACACTGAGTGTCGTGGCAAAAAGTAAACATATATTAACCGCTTCAACGAAAATTTTACCAAACACCTCCTTGATATTCGGTTCCAGATCTACGCCACTATCAACACTACGACTATGTGAAGGTGTATCGGCCAAAATTTTAAATTTATCGCCACCCTCAATGTAATATTTGAAAAATGGACGACGTGACATAATTACATAACAGATTATCGATAGCAAAATCAATACACTGCCAATGATGAAATATATTAAGGCAGTAACATTAGGCGCAGCACCGAATGCCAGCACAAAAATAAATGCGAGTGCAGACAATATGCCGCCCAGAGCTTGACCACTCACCAAGGCAGTCATGTAATGTGATGGAAAGAGACCCGCAACGCCGAATATACCGCCTGACATTGTGGCTGAACATACTGTAATTGAAAAGTGAAAATTAGTTTACTAAAGCTTAACTCAAAGGTGTTCACAATCATACTGACCATTAATAATTACGACTGTAAATAATGTAATTAGGAAGAATTGTTCTTGCCAATGATCTGTATTGACTTCTACGAAACTCGTTGTTATTATAAAAATGCCTAAAATAGTGAGCAGCGTGGAGAGCATTTTAACTTTCAACGAAACGAGATGTCCATAAATTGCATTTAGAATGAGAAATGTTGTGCCCGATATTGATGCAGCGAGTGTGAGATCACAGGTAAAGCTTTTTTGCATTGGCGTTAGCTCCGGTATAATATTGGTGGTATCGTTGATAGTGGTGTTTCGGAATTTGTACATCCAGTACTGCAAGAAAATAAGCAAAAAATCGGCTTAAGAAAGGTGTTTTTCATGTAAAATACTTAAAGGGGTTAACGGTTGTCAATCGATTTTTTTTTGTGTTTTATTAAAATATAAATATTCTGGAAACCCTTTCGAGTTTTGCGCCCTTTTGGTCTCTCTGGTGCTCCGTGACTTTAACTGCGCTTTTCCAAAAATAATATTTTTTTTTGAAAAAGTGATCACCGTAACTTGAAAAAAAAATTTAATAGATTTCAAAAAAAATTGTATAATTTAAAACCAAACAAAAAAAAAAATTACTGTGTGATCAAAAAAAAAACTTTTACTAGATTTCAAAAAAATTTGTATATTAAAAAAAAAAGAAAAATTACAGCGTGATCAAAAGATTTTTTTTAACCGATATTTATAATAAAAAATAAATGTTTTCCCAAAAACTTGGAGACATTTTAATTTTTTTATTGACTTTGACTTACACTTAATTATAGATTTTTTGTGCATAAATACTTATGCAACTGTAAATTATGAAGGTATTAAAAAAAATAATTTTTAATAGTATTAAAAGTTTTTTAGTTAAAATACAATCCACATTATGCAGTTACATTTTTCGGTTCTTGATGTTGTTTTTGTTGTAGCGAATTACCAAATCCGCTTAGGAACATTTAGTCTAAATTATCGAGGTCATATAATGGGAAGTATAGAAAACAGAAACAGCTCTTTCGATGGGTTTGTTATTTGTTGCAACTTTATAAATTTTTATTTTTGTTGTTGTAGTCGCAAAAATATTCCAAAAAGGAGGTAGGTTTTTGGGAAATATTGTGGGAGTTACAGTCCTTGGTCGTAGAAATTTTGGGATTTTAGTCGCCTCATACGGCAGGCGTACCCTCCCGCCGGAAAATTCTTGTACTTCTTTCCCGGGATGAATTAGATTTATTTTTAATAACCTAAATGGGGTTAGATCGCCGAAAGGGTGACAGCCCTTGGCCGGATAAAATTCCGGTTTTTTGTTTTATTATTAATAAATTTTGTGTGTAAGAATGTATTTCGATCGATTCTTTTTTTCCTCTACCGTAAAAGAGTTTCTAGCCATGATTTATTAATTTTATAAAATTTTCAACAAGTAATTAATACATATTTATAATGTAATTATTACCTTGTATTTTACATATATCACGATGACAGCATTCTATGTACATCTTTTTATAACAAAAATAATAGTAAATATATATATATATATATATATTTTTTTTTTGATATTTCATATATTGTGTGGACTAAGGTTCAAATTTCGAACCTAGGCCGTTATCACATTAGTGAGTCATATCCAAACTCCTCGTTTGCCTAGATCAGCTTTATGAAGCAATATTATGTCAAGGCACTTCCATAAATCATGTGCATGTGTATGTATATAAACGTACACAATACATATATGCTTATCCATGCAATGAATACAAAATATTCCTACATAACTACATACAGATGTATATTCGTAAGAACGTAAAATGCTTGTAGATGCAAAATTAGAAACTGATAAGCTGTGTACGCTGAGAAGCCACAGAAGCCAGTACAAAAAAGTAGGATCCAGTTGTTTAATGTTTAAATTTGATAAGGATTGTAAAGAAATATTATAAGTATTAGTTTCCACTAATCATACCCTTGGTAAACGCATAATAGAATTTAGGTTAATTATAAGAAGAAAAATATATCTAATAAGGAAATTAAAATTACCATTTTAATTACTTACAATAACTAGATGTAATATAATCAAACATGTTGTCATTTACAACAATTTTGCTGTACATAATATAGTCCCAGACATTTTTATCAATAATTTTCCATTGAATACTTTATCACTCACAAAGCATTAATACAAAAAATTAAAAAAACTTACATCTTCTGCTGTTACGAAGAAATTCCATGGCGTCATTGTAGCGATACCCAGCAGATAGAAGACAGCATAGGTATAGTTATAATGATCAGGTGGTGCGTCTGTCATTAATATTTGTCTATTACTCCTTATTTGTCCCACGTCCAGCTCGTTATCCATTGTTGGTAATACCGCTGGACTAAATTTGATATCGTCATCATCGCTGGAATCATCATTCCGTGCAAATCTATTTCTATTTGTATTATCACCAAAGTTGTTGTCTATGACATTACTAGGCTGTGGCACCTCCTCGTTTTCGACTAACACCTGTCGATCTATTGTTTTGTTCTTACGTCTCAACGGCATTGTATTCCTAGGACTTCGTCGACACTATTTTCTTTGTCTTATTAATTAAATTACACTGTTTACTTCTTTGTCATTAATTCATTGATAATGCGTCTTGCACAACACGAACTCTATCTTGAACGAAAACTACTTATAACATTCAGTTTGTGTTTTTGCATATGTTTGTTGTATACTATAACTTTGGATTTGTTAACACATTATTGTTGTTGATAGTCGTATATTATGTGCACTGTATTTTTGCGTTCTTTATTTATCAAATAACCAATGTCAGATGTGCGATTATGAGAAAATAAATAAACAACAGATCCAATTATTTGTTATCGAAATGGGCACTACTGCGATTAACAGATCTGATGAAAGTCGATAACTGCTACGAAACCCTAGAATTTTAATTCAAAATTGTTTAAGTTAACATATGCATATATATTCATATCCTTCGAACTATTAAATGTATAAAAAAATATTTCTCTCTTTTATTAAATCTCTACAAAAATTCAATTAGCAAACAATATCAGTGATAAATAAATTGAAGAAATGCAATTAGGTTCATCAGCTGTTCGCTGAAACATATAAAAACAGTACTGGTTGGAAGCATTGTTTGTCATTGAGGTTTGTGTATGAGATAGGTTGAAATCTATAATGAGAGTGTGTCTTAGATACCGAAATATTGCACAATACTAATTGATTTTGTGCAGTACATTAGTTAAAACAACGAAATGCCCATTAGACGACGCACTGGGAAAACTTTTCTAATATATGTACATACATTCACGCATATATATGTATGTATTTCGTTTTCCGGACGAGCTCCTACTCCAATGCGTGCTGTGCATCTTAATGCTTTTCCAACAAATGGATGTACCTACAGTTTATTCAAACCCTTTTCGAATACTGATGTGCTGCGCTTCTCGAGTTATGTCTCTGGATAAAATTCTTCCATCTTCTTCGGAGATTAAGGCGGCAGTTGCCAAGTTTTAACTCTTTTCAACAGCGTGTAGAAAATTGGGCCGTCATCGATATTTGATTTGAAGAGTCTAGAAAGAAGCGTTTGCAGATGACTTTGGCCGAAATGCGTAAGTACGATGAATTTGGCCAAAAGACCAAAATTCTACATAAAGTTGTGACGATTTACAGAAGTTTTCAAAACTGGCAAATATAGAAATGTTCGTCCGACGTTTACAGTAAATTTCGAATTTGGAAGGAGCTTCCCCAATGGCAATTGAAATTAAACACAGGGAAAGGCTAGGTTAGGTTGAAGTGGCTGCAGAGCACCAACTTGCTTGGGTTGGAAGAACTCTAAAACCAACCGACGCATCTTTTCTCCCGCTATTTCGCTCAAGTTTTTGAAGGGTGTCGCCCAAAGAAGACATTAACTTTGTCAAGAGAAAAGCTCTCTTGACCTTTTTTTATCCCTTATCGCCCATATTATTTTGGTTGAATCGCAACAATTGAGTAAGCATTTGCAAATAATAACTTTCCTAAAGTCAGCTCGCAGGTGGAAAGCTGCATGCTTGAACTCCTCTATGATCGTGAAAGGATAGTTGCAAGCTCGCTTGTCATTTCATTAGCCGGTACGATACTATGTCCCGACACCCATACCAGTTTGAGAGAAAGAGTTGCTTTGCCATCATGGTAAGTGATCTGTTGCAATTCTCCGAAGTTGATGATTTAACTTTTATAAATTCCGGTACCCTTACTGATGCCCTGCTAGAGGAATAAACGTATTTATAATGTACCGATGGTACTCTTAGACCCAAAAATTCACAGCTTCTTGAATGATCACAAACCGACTCGAATGGATGGTATACTTACTGAAGTATTATAATATGGTGGAGAAGGACTGACATTCTTTGCCTGGCGAATGGAACCTGATTATTTTATTCTCAATCCCAAAAAATTTGATTAGGCAGTCTGCGCAAAAAATGCTGCTTTGTACGAAAAGATAGATCATAACAACCGCATATATGTATGCCCACACTGAGAACTTTATTAAAACATTTAACTGGGGGTCCACTAATTAGAAGTGCATATACGGAATGGTGATATCTGCGTTCAAGTTGCGGACGGAGCTAAGAGCTTGTGGTACTTCCTGGTAATAACTGCATAAGTCACAATCCGTTCATGACCCGCTTCGGGCTTTTCAAGTCCATGGTATCTAGCGATTTCTGCGTCAATTATACTATTGGCTACACATACTTATCTATTTAGATTAGAACTCATAATAAGAGAAACTTCCCTTCTGTGTCTAATTAAATTACTGCGATCGGAATAAAAGTAATTGTAGGTGTGAAGGGTCCGATCTATGATCCCCGCGTTACCGTTTAGCCATATTTGATGAGTGACGATATCGCCTAGTTAACCTCGTTACTTTGGAATGAAAGGACCTCTCAATTCGCTGTTTGGCGCCAATTGGAAATACTAAATACAGTCTGGTACTTTTTCACCTAGTTTTCCTCCAGGTTTTTCCTTCTCCACCTGGTCCTTTCAACGTGGAAGTTTTCCTTTGCTTCCGCCAGTGAATGCTGGATCGAAAACTTGCAATGCTGGAGTAATCTTATTCATCCGGACTACATGACCTAGCCACGGTAGCAGTTGTCTCTCGATTCACTGAACTATGCCAACGTCAACGTATATCTGGCACAGCTCATCGTTTTATCGCCTACGTAATTCGCTGTTCCCAACTCGTAGAGAACCATAAATCTTACGCAAAACCAATTTCCTTAAAAACTCCCAAAGTCGACTCATCAGACAACATCGTTCAAGCTTCCGCACCATATAGCAGGACGGGAATGATGAGTAACTTGCAGAGTTTGGTCTTTGTTCGTCGACAGTAGACTTTAGTATTCAGTTGCTCACTCAGTCCAAAGTAGCACTTGTTGGATTTTAAAACTGACATTTCTGTTATTGTTAACACATAAGACTCCGTCTCGGGAATTATGAAGGCTTGCCTGTATGTATAGAGTAAGAAGTGTTGGGCTCTTCGATGTCCAGTGAGGTGTCCTTCTAAGCTCTTGTGCGATTCACCAATTTCTGCTGCATAGAGAGACAGCCCTCTCATTCTGTGACTTGGGTCAGTAAATACGGTACAATCTTAGTGAAGCGTTCACATTGGCATAGGCTAAACGAAATAGGGTACCAATGAGCTGGGTTTCAAATTACTTTCAAATACAAATATATTTCAAACTTTTAGCGTTCTTTTCAGGGGTTTTCTAAATTTAGTAGAATTATTTGGTTTTAAATTAAACTCGACTGAGACTTTTACTGCTTTTTTTGTGTTATTTTCCAATTGTATTGCCCATACGTCCGTACGTACATAAAGAGAGTGTAATTTTTGTTTTTGTACATTCGAATTACTCACAGAAGCGCCTACGTCATAAATTGCTAGAGAATTGCCACTTTACGGTCGTTAGGGTAAGACATAAAGAACAGGAAGGCCAAGGATAACAACCAAAAAAACCAAAAAGAAAAGAGAGAAAAAATCTAAAATTTAGGATGGAAAAAGGGTTAAAAAAAATATGACACCAACAGATGCCAAAAACTGCCGGACAATATTACAGACATAAATACTCGTACATATGTATGTACTTACCTATGTATGTGCCCGTATGTATATGCGTATGTGTTGCATAAATATTTTAGAAGTCTCCCTTTGTAGGTGGCAAACGCGTTAGGCCACAAATTTTAAATGCGCCTCGAAGAAATGGTGTGAGAAGCTTACAAATTTTCCACAGATGCCGACAGGAAGTGCAGCAATAAAAACTGGCATAAATAACGCATAAGAAAATGAAAGCAGAAGAAGCAGAGAAGGAAGATGAGTGTCTGAGTAAATTATAATAGCAAACACAAGGCATGAGTACTATAACCCTTCAGGCAGATCGTCATGCGCTTCTTTCTACTTCCCCTTCCCCTTCTCCATCTCGGACGCAAACGCCAAAAGCATAATAAAAAGAACCGAATTTCCCCAGAACCAATGCGGCGGTGTAGGAGGTGTTTTGTGGCATCCGTGATTGGTTTCGTCGTCATATTCTCTCATCGCTATTCCACGACAGTGATGACATTAGAAATTCTGCATAAATTTACACCTAATAAAAGCCACAAAAAAAGGATTGTTCAGTGGCACATTGCTGCTCCGCAATACACGTGGCCATTATATTCAGATTCACATTCACATTCAAACACTGCAATCATCCATCATTGTGTTGGTATATGGGGGAGGAGGTGGAAAGGGGGTATAGCTACTGGAAAATGGGCTGACTTCAGGCATTTGAATATCTTCCATCCCACATACACGTACATACATACATACACGTACACATACATGCAAGCAAATGAATTTGTAAAGAACTGTAGTCGTAGTTTGCACCATAGGCCACCACCGCAATATGCTGCTTCGATTTTCGTCAAATCTTTTCCCACCTGCAATTTGTATTGTGGCAATGACTGGATTGTTGGCGTGCAAAGACGTGGATTCATTGAAATTTGATGACTTTGGCCTTTTCATATTTTGCATTTGAATTAGCCTGGAGTTCTGACTGTCGCTGTCGCTGGTAAATTAGACTCAAGAAAAGGTGCTGAGTCATTTCGAATTCAAAGCGCTGATTGCATAATAATAATCGTGTTTTATTTATTTTTGCTCTTAAGGCATGAGAGTTTCCATATATATTAAAAAATATACTGCGTATTTATATTTTGTGGTAATTTTTGTATTTTAGTTTTAGTTCCCTTAGGTTTGGGTAAGAATAATTTCATGACTTCTCCTTTCCAATGCCATATTTAACGCCGAAAAGCCGAGTAAGAGCCCACAACACAAAAACAGCTTAGACGTTATCCCACCTAAACAAAACTGATACAATTTAATAGTCGATAACACATTAGAGTTCCGGATCAAGATCCTTCCTTAGTTTTAAATGAGAAGAACAGTCTAGGAGGAGGTTCTGAAATGATTTCACCTCAGAATCAAGCAGATAACACCTACAATAGGGGTTAACTCCATGAGTACAACAAAGATGTACTCGTTACTAAGGCCGAAAAAAATTTTGTGATCGCGGACAATGTATTACTTTCAGTAGGCTTTCCAGAGTCAAGGTGCCTTCTATACAATGTTTGACAACTCAACTCTTGCGCTCATCATTAAATCGGCTGTAGTAAAAAAGAATGTGCTCTGCGTTCTTCTTCATCTTACCATTTCAATGCAATAAATATGCATGTATTGATGAAAGCAGCCATGCTCGGTGAGGAGATGCATGCGGTAATAGTTAGTTTCATCGTGATGTCTTTCGATCCATTTGCTTACACTTGGGATGATCAGCTTCTTCCTTCATCTTCCTACTTTGTTGCATAATATTTTCTGGCTACTAATCTACTGGACATTTTCCAACAAGCAGGTTTGCGGCTTTGTCACGAAAGCACTACATACCCTTACGGACGCCAATCTATGCATGAGCTCGTGCTCTCAGGTACTCCGGTATCAGTTTGGCATTAGCCCAGATTGGTGCAGCATACATTAGAATGGACGAACTGATGCTAGCAAGCAACTTTTTTCTTTGTTGCCTTGGGCCTCCAATATTTCGCATGAATCTTGCCCCAGCCGCTGTGGCACACCCGCTCTTCGGTCGTTGATTTGTAATGGCAAGAATACACTTACCCACTTGCTGTCCAGTGATGTCGAATCGAAAAATATTTTCACATTATTTGACTAACATAGACCATAAAGGCAGCTAAGAGCAATATAGCCGCTCTTCATTGCAGTCATTTCCACTTGAAAACGTTACACTGATATGAAAACATGAGCCATGAGGCGATTGTGACTTCCCGAAAGAGGACTCAAGTACTTACCTTCCATCTAGATTTCATCCATCTTTTACAGTTTGACAGTTCCTCCCCTTCAGGCCTTTTGATTTGTATAAATACTCGTAGAAGAAATAAAAACATGCGGACTCTTCAGCTTCCGCTAATTTTACACTAATTGAATGGCCAAATGGTTGAAGCTCATGTCGACAGTTATTTAAAATCAGTACTAACAAAGTTCAGTAATATCTGTAGAGTGAGTTAGATCTACGCTATGGTGGATGTTCTCCTACAAAATTAATAATCTCCTCGACGATCTTCATTACGAACACCCGAGTCTCTACTCTACTCCGAGTCCTTGCGTAAGCTTAGCAAATAAGAGTTGACATGAAAACTCTGGCCTAAAAACATCAAAAATTGAAGATATAATACCAAAAGCTAGGGAAAGGAGGGCTGCAGAATCGCAAAAACAATGTGCCAAACTTACGATACCAAATTTTCATAGTTTTTATTGGTAGTAAAGAGGCCGGAGGATACCAGGCTGACGGTAAGACGCCACATGCCTTTAATATAGGTCTGATTGAGGATAGCAAGTGAAGGAACCGTAGGGAATGTGTAAAAACAATAGAGCACGTAATTTGTGAATTTTCAGTATACATACTTTAGTTTGCAAAGAAACAGTAATGTTCTTCAAACTATAGACACAATAAAGAGTGTAGTGCAGTGCAGCTGGATCGTAAAAGGTGTGTCTAGCAACACTATGGACGTAGTATCGTCTATCCTTAGTTTAAACTAACCCAACCTGAGAAAAGATTAATTTCGTAACAGCAACATTAGCATCGGTGAAAAATGTCACAAAGTTAAGAAACACAAAAAAATTCCAGGATAAATTTCGAATAGCGAATCGTTAAAGAAATCCCGATCGATGAAACCTACCCTATCTTTTTTATTATCGATGAACATCTTGAGTTCTGTCGCGCTCACTTCCATTATATGTTTCCCTTGGATATTGTAGTGGGTGAAATATATTTCCAAGCTTGAACTCGACCCACGCAAGAGAGCAATACCATGAAGATAATACATCTTCACACTATTTAAAACTATTTCTTCCAAACTTTATTGAAACAGTTCGTTTCTTAAATGCACTACAAATTGACGAACTGTTCGGTTGGAAATCAATTAAACGGTTAGAAAGCGCCAACTATATATATGAAGGGCGTTCCGTTTCGAGATACTCTACTTTTTTAAGGAAAAAACACATCAAATTTAATAGGGAAAGTTTATTATCACTCGGAAGAACATTCTTTGGCATTTAGTTTTTGAAGATTATCTCTTTCAAATATTGGCCGTGGCTACGTCTCAAATGGCCCATCCGTTGAGTCCAATTTTTGATGATTCGTTCCAGTATTTCGACTGGTAACTGGCGAATGACAAGCGTGAGGTTTTGCTTCAAGGCCTGAATCGAAGCGGGATTGTCCGCATAGATACAGGAAAAAGTCTAACAATGTGACATCACACAATATTGGTGGGCAATTCACCGTCTCAAAACATGATATTATGGCAGTTCTTGCATCTCTTCAGGTTGCTTGTTTACATACCCTTTGAACCAGAAATGAGCCCCATCGCTGAACAAAATTTGGCTCGAAAACGTCGGATCTTCTTGGAACTTTTCAAGAGCCCATAGTTCTTGCACAAGCTGTATTTTCTACGCTTTCACTCTCAGCTTGTGCAGCAATATTTTCTTCACTGCATGCTGGATGTGGTTTGTTCGGTCGAATATTATCTAATAATGAATGCTGGCCGATAATGTTGTTGAAGCGCGCTAAACACATTCTTTACAGAACATGAATTTTCGTTGTTCAGCCGTAAGTCTTTCCATGATGAAATGCCAAATAAAACTAAACAAAAATAACATGACAGCTTCACACGCGTGATCTGTGAAAAAAAGTTATTGAAAAAAGTACCTCTGCTTGGGTCACCCGTTATATACCAGAATTATAAGCGCAACAGCTAAAGTAGTAATTTTGCCAAAATTCATCTTCGAAAGAGCTGTACAAACCGTTATTATGAAAGCTGCAAAACCATTCGTTAAACAACTTAGGATAAGGCGCCGCACAGTAGGACGTTGTGGGTGAAACATTTTTGGAGGATATAAATTTAATTTCTATATTTTTTTTGGTTGAAAGTAGCATACAGCAACGCATTCATGCGTAGAGGAAACAAGCAATATTGCACTTTGTTATGCAACTTGTGGGCTCTCCGAGCGTGCATAGTACATCCTACGCCTGACTTAAGTACGCAGCGGCACGAGAAGAAAAATATAACACAAATGCGGCCAAGATGAGTGAAATAAAAACGAAAACTTTTTGGAAACTTATAAATTATGCAAAACAGCGCAAAGATGGCAAAACCATTGTACAAAAGTATGTGTGTATATATGTGTGTCGGTGCATGCAACATGATCCGCTTATGTGTACAGACATACAGTACAAGACGTGAGATGAGTATGATATGTCTGAGCGCCGGTTGGATGGGGTAGTTCATTTCATATCCTTGATATGCGAATGATTGACGTTATGATGTGGTATTAAAAAGCAAAGATGGTAACATAAATTCTGTGTTGCTTTTCAGCTTAGCGCTGGAATATGGCCACAACGCGTTGTTGGAGTTGAATATGGTTTTGTGCTTTCGAAGTGGATGCCACGTCATAATATATGTTTGAAGACATTTTTTGGCATAAAATATCACATATATGTATATGGTATGCATTCTCAGCTATATCGTCAGCTTAAATTTTTTAAATTTCTGAGAACAAAGTACGAAAGATTCAGTTCAAGATTAAGTTTGCGACCAAGTTCGGTCGAATTTTCTCAGCTGGTTCATGAAATTGTTGACATCAAGAGCAACCAGGTCCCTCTGCACTGTCATTTAAGACTCTGCATCATAAGCAAGTCTTTCTTCGTCGAGAGAAACTTTACATTTCATTTGACTACTCCACAATAAAAAAACTCTGAATGAGACTTCAAGGTTGACATAATTGTTGGTATTGTGCTGCTTCTCGGATACGGAATTGCCTTTGACTTCAAAGGTATGACTGTTAATAGTCAATAATCAATAAGACCCGTCGAAGTCGCAACCTTGTCTAATTCGGAGTAAGCCGCTGTGGCGCTTTGAAGCAATTTTTGCCCGAGCTCTTCTTCCTTGCGGTGTGCTTCCTGCAGGTTTTCCTACAAATGGCCTACAGTTTATTCTGGCTCCAAATGGAGCTTTTTTATGAGGAGCGTTATTTTAATGTCAGAAATACACTCGGAGGCTTTGACATTCTCTGCCAAGAAAACTTAATTTTAGATGTTGATCGAAGCAGGACTTGAACCCTGGCCTCCCGAGTAACAGTACGCAATGCTATCCACTCAGTTACTGCAAATGATATCAATATATATATTTTTTTATAACTTAAACATTCGATGTAAGGATGTGACGAATTTAGGGCGCGTCCTCATATTCGCTGACGTTCTATGATCAAGACAGTTGAAGAGAGGGGAAGCATTTATTCACTCCTCTGAAAAATGGCCACGGTAGATAAATGACAGACTCTCGGAGAACAGTGTCGACATTTTCTCTCCAACCTCCCATGACTATAACTTTCCCTCACAGTGAAGAACTACCACGACTTTATACATTTATAGAAGAATGGAAACGGTCATAAAATAGAGAGGAGATAAAATTGTGGTGCAAATTCCTAGAACGTAGCTGCCAGAACAAGGAAAGGAAACTCTGGAGGAGACGAAAATTCAAAAGTATCTCAAAAGTTGTTTGATGGACATTTTTTCGATTAGAGTAATTAAAAAAAACAAAAAAAACAATAATAGGCATTCTTTTGAAGACCCGACACCTCATTAATAACGGAGGTAGAGCGGTAGAGTAACTCTCTCTGTTCTTGTTGCCGAAGAGCGCGTTGTCCAGCCATTTGTCTCGGCCGTTCTCACCAGCGTCGTATCGTTGCTAGTGCAGAAACGAGTATCCATTGTTTACTCTAGCATTAGTGAAATCTTAACTTCTCCTTGCTCACTCACAGTGTACCTAATCCAATTTAAAAGGAAATTCAGAATTCTAGATCAAAACAAAGATGGGAGAGACGATATAACAGCTGAAAAAACACTAAGTATTTGGGAATTGAATTGGACAGCAAGTTCTTCTGGAAGCTCAGTATGCAGGTGACAGTGAAAAAGGTTCCAGAAGCTTTCGCTAGATCTTCATTGCTACAAGAAGATAGTCCGTAGATTATTAATGAACATAATCACGAGAGCACTTATAATAACACCAGCTGAAGGGCTTTTTGAAATTGGAAAATACCACTGGGGAGCTAGGCATCTTAACACAGGATACCATAACTCAAATCAGCTAAGAATAAGGATATAATGCCATATGAATTCCAATAGACTGCAGTGTTCGAAAGCCCGTCTATTGGCAAATTTTTGACTATTTCAATAGAGGCAGATGGATGGATGGAAAAGAGCTAAGTCTGCAGATGAGGCTATATAGATGATATGAAGGGAAAAGTGGATGGGAAAACTATACTTTCATGCTGCACGAAGGCGGTAGTGGTTGTTCTATGTGCTGTTCTAAAGACAGACGAAAAAAGGAAAATTCTCATTTAGTGGGTACCAAGGAAAATGGACATCAAGGGCAATGATATATACGTTAAACTGGAATAAGGAGAGTACACTCACAACAGAACGTAATTATATTTTTGGCAGTTCCCTTATGGGATACAACACAAGCGATAATTATATAAAAAAATTATGAAGCTAAACTCTAAGTTTCTCTGAGCAACAAAAAGGTTAGACCCTATACTGCTGATAGAGCTGCTAGAGCCGGGACATTGCTTGTTGGTGTCGCACGCGTTCAACCTAAGTCTGTTTGAAAATAAAGAGTATTTCTGTAACTACCGATCTTACACATCTTACAGCAATAAATATGTATGTAACTGCCATTCGGAAGGCTCGGGTTCAAATCCTGGTGTAATACTACTATCCAAAAAGTTATAGAAAATTAATTTAAATAATAAATTAAGCTAAATTTTCTAATTGCGGTCAGCTCTAGGTAGGGAATGTCAACCCCTCGGAGTGTATTTATGACATGAAATAAAAAGCACCTATATAACTTGCAGAATAATAATGAATAAATTCTTGTTCCTACACGGAGTTTAGGGTTTTCCAGGGTCAAATCAGTATCGGTTACTATAGAAAAGTACTATGGGAAGGGTCAATGGCTCGTCCCTTCAAATGTTTCTTTAGTAAAAAAATAATGTGTCTTTTAAACTTTTGAAACACACTTTCAGAAAAGCAGGTTATAAACATATAAATTTTGTAATTAATTAATTTGTAGAAAATTTTCAGTAATTCTGGAAATTCCAAAACTAGCATTATAAGATTCATATGTAAATTAAAGAATAAGAACGAATAAAAACTTTTCACAACAAGACATTGATCTTAAGAAAAAGACTTTTTCCTCCGAGTTGAAGCATTTTGGAGTATCTGTTGAAATGAAAGTTTCAACCTACCAGACACCATAGGCAAGGTTTCTCCTACTTAAGTGTTTCCCTACTCTTCTTTTGATATCCTTTCAGAATTTATGAATAAATCCTTTGAGTATCACTTTGCATATAGGAAAAATCATATCAAAATATATTCTCTGTTGGTAGCACTCTGCTTGGTTGTACTCGTAATACAATCTATGTAGAACTATCCAAAAAGTCGAACAGATTAACCTAACCTAGCCTCTGTTCATCGGTCATAACTGCCTATATATAGGCTTTGGAGAGCTATCTAAAGTTTAAAATTATCAAATAACTCTCTACAACGTTTATTCAGCTTTCTTGAGATGAGAACATTATATATGTACATATAAATATTTAGCAAACTAAATACGATTGTTGCACCTACGAGTATACAGTTTGGTCATAATTCGACTTGAGCAATCGTGACTTTCAACCGCTGACATATCCGCTATCTTCATACATACATAAATGTGGGAAACTCAATGCCATAAGTGTTCATATGGGAAATGGTTAATATACTCGTGTGTACATACACATTTGTATATGGTATGCGTTACCACTGCACAACAAATATCAGCAGGCATGTTGCCACCAAATCTGGCTTCCTGTATGTGCGGCTAAAATTATGTATATTAGCTAAAGCTAAGCCTACAAATGAGCTGATTTAATCAGTTAATGTGCATACATGAGAAACACTAATACATACAAATGCTTGAGTAAACATCACTGAACACATACATACATGTAGTATGTAACCACATATACAACGACAACACACATTTGCCCCCAACGTAACGTGGAATGCATTAAACATACGAAATCCTTTATTTTATATCAGTTTGTAGGCAATGGCAAGTTGTTGTTGGCTGTCGAGCTGCAATGTAAGTGATCGCTGCAAAATTGTCACTCAAACAAATTAGAACGCATTAAAAATTTGCATATGATTGACGCCTGTGTGGCAGGAAGTTGCACAAAAGCAATGCACAATACAATTATATACACATGTATGAGTACATATGTATGTATGTATATGTATTTGCATATCAACATTTGTTTCAGCCTATGCATTCATATTTGCGGTATAAGTGTGTGGAAAACACCCATTACTGCTCAGAGATAGCAAACAGCATTGGACATCAATTCTGACATTTGCATAGATAGAATCGGACTGCATTGAAGGCGACCACATGGCGTTTGATGAATGCAGTTTGTTTGTGGCTGTAGCAGGAGCCGTAGTGTGGCATGCTGCAGGAAATTCTTTTCAAATATTTGTTAACTTTCAAGTAGAGAGTGAGTGTGGAATGTAGTTTTAGAAAAAATTTGGAGTTGAGAGCGCCAAAGCGATTGAAGGCTGCAGTTGAGTTCCGAAACCCTTTGCCCATTATGGCTCTACAACCTTCCGTCGATTCGGGTCGAGTACATCAAATTTCACCAATATCTTCTTGCCAGAGTGAATTTCGATCATTTATTCAGACCAAGAGCAGATAGGTCCTTCTTAATTTGGTCCTTGCATGTTGTTTGTGGGCGTTCATGCTGTCGTTGTTCACGCCTGAGTGATCTTTTCTCTTTATCATCTTCATCCGTTGACTATGTTCATGTCATTATAGGGTTCATACACTTCGTGGTTCCATATTCTTTGACACCCTTCCCTTACGCGGACCATAGATCTTACATAGAATAGATCTCTCGAATATTTTTAGATTATTCTTATCTTTGTTCGTCATCGTCCATGTTTCTGGACCATACAAAGGAAATCATGGTCATGGTCACATATTTTATTATTAGTTTATTATTGGCGGTTTTGATGCTGGATAGTTACTCACGCATAAGTTCTATCGAGTTTTTCGCCAAAATTAGTAACTGCTCAAAAAGATTTAGTACTCGAGTGGTTTGTAGTGCGTGCTCCCAGAGGGCCATGGGTTTTAGTCCTGTCCAGACTAATACGAGAATATCAACAAAAGTTCGATCAGTTAGTGACTTTCGATTTGTTTTTGTTAAATCTAAAAATACCAAATTGATTGCAATTGTTTTGTTATTCTTCCTTTAAAATTTTAGAACGATCGGCTAAAATGGAGACGAGAAAACACCAGACAGCTGAACATGGGTCAGACGAAATTCCCGCATCAATGTAAACAGAAATTCGCCATGTCATTCTCTTCGGATTTCGACATAATTTACATCTAATACAAATATTCAGTGAATGTCAAATTGCATATGGAACGCTTGCACAGTCATTTAAGACTATTTCTAAGTGGTTCCGAAGATTCCAGACCGGACAATTTTCCATAAAGGACGAGCCCAGAGACCAAAACCTTCCACTGATGACCTCACTGTAGCTCTGGTGAATTCCAAAATTGACGACGACCCACGATTCAAGAAATGATTGCTAATGAATTTTTCTTGAATGCCATGGGATACACGAAGAAATCTGCTCGATGGGGACCACGAATTTTAAATGATGTACAAAAGGAGCCTCGAGTGTATTTTGCTCAATTTTTCCTAAATAAATTCTAAAATGGTCAGTCTAGCAAAATTAGAAAAGTCGTTACTGGCGTCGAATCTTGGTTCTATAAGTATGATCCAGAAACCAAACAGCAGTCCATGGTATGGAGCCCAACCCACTCGTAAAATCTAAACAACAAAAACTCAGCAGCAAAAGTAATGAAATTTTTTTTTTTCTGGTTAACTTACCGAACTTATTTTTACCCCCTCGTATGAAAAAAAATTTAAATACGTTTTTGAAAGCTAATTTCATTATGTACAAACCTATTTTGGTCATACAAATAGAAAATAATAAATTCGAACAGAAAATGATCCATTCTCTTCTGTCATTTAGCCGCATCGTAGGTCAGAATTCAAATTTAGAATAATACTTCCAGCTTCACGAGATAACAGTAAACCTGTGAAAACAATATCATACCAAATAGCACAAATACAATCATTTTACTCCGAAAGTTAAGATAAAAAACTAATGCTGACGCCGGGGTAAAATCTTCATCTCATTGAGTAAAATCTTCGTTAAAACAAATATAAGATTCCGTAAATTTTCCGAATAGCCAAAGAAGCCTTATCTGCTGAATATATAGTTTTGCAATAAATAATAAAATCTTAAACTAAATTAAAACCTAAAACCCATTAGTAGTTGCACAATTGACTTGAATGTTTTCCGAATTCCAACTAAACCATGATTTTAAAGAAAATAAAAAAATAGACCTAGTCTAGTCTTGGGAAGTGATATCATATCTGAGAACTTACTAGCTCAGAATATAATATTTGATTAGATGCTAAGTGCTCCGTGAAAGTGGTTTGCTTTTCCATCCAGATAAGTTACAAAATAGAAAAAATTATTTATAAAATTATATTTTATTTAGAGTACTCGTATATAACACAATTACTATGCTAGCCTTTATTCCAATCCGAAAAGCAGTTCTGAAATGCACTTGCTGGAAAGCCATTCCGCTTCTCTCGGAGATTTAGTTTTTATCTCCTTAATCGAGGCCAAACAATGTCTTTTCTTAGGATTCTGTAATCTTGGAAACATGAAAACAATCGAAGACGAACAAATTCGGTATCGATTTACCACATCCGTGAAAGATCAGACATCCGAAAGCAGAAAATATTAAACTCTCTTCCTATTTACAATAAATTTCAAGTTCTACTGGCATTTGGATCATTAATTCATGTCACTGGAAATTCCTACTATTTATTTAAAAATTAATTAATTTATAATAAATAAAAAGAAGCTAAATATCCCACTTTAATTATTATATTTTAGCTCAGAAAACTATAAAAAAATTAACCAATAAAAAAGTGAAACACGTAAAGATGAATTCTTCATTAATGAGCCTTTATGTGGCGTCATCAACTTCATTTGGAAGGATACCCACCACTCAGCTTGTCAGAGATTTTGCCAATTTAATTTTTTTAATTAAATACAAATGAAATGAAATTTTTTTTAGTTGCCAATTTTTAGATGTTTAGATGTTTTAGATGCCAATTCCAAATAAGCGTGTGTATCATTGGGTAATTTTCGACTATTTTTTGGCACATTTTGGATGTTGGTTTTTAAGTGCTCAAGAGTTTTAAGTTTATCCGCATAAACACGGAGTTTCGCGTAGCCCCACAAAAGAAGTCCAACCGTGTCAAATCGTACGCTCACTTTGGCCAATTGATATCACCAAGACGAGTGAATACACAGTCGGGAAATTTGTAAATCAATAAAGCAAAATTCACTCGTATTGTGTGGCATGAGGCAGCATTTTGATGAAACCACATCCAAGTTGTGTTCTAATAAGACCATAACGCTCCGAATTGACAGTGACAGTCTCGCCGTAATCGTTTTAAAAGGAGTATAAGCACTCCTCCGAACGAAATAGCGCATTAAACAGTAAATTTTTTTGGGGTAAACACCTCTATTCAATTATTTGGAGATTCTTTGAGCCCCAAATGCAATAATTTTGCTTATTTACGTATCCCTCAAGTGAGAAATGTGCCTCGTCACTGAAGAAAATTTGTTTTCTAAAAATTGCCGTCCACTCTTTGTTGTTCAAGCATCCAATGGATGTATGCTCCCAATCGGCGTTGTGAATGGTCAGCTGGCTTTATTTAATTGCTATAAGAAAGACCCAGCTCTTGAGAACGTCGAGAAATATACCGGAAGATGGAATGAACGAAACGATGTTGCATAGGACTTACAATATCTGTAACAGATCCAGTCTCTTTGAATTAAAAACTCATTCCATTAAAAGACAGGGACATGTGTAGAAGTTCATGAAGAAATTAGAAAAGATTTTGACTGCCCTTTACCTGGGAGTGGCCAGAAACGATAATTTTACATATCGTTCAAGTAGCTTACGACTTGGTCTCTGGGTAGCCAACATCCGTTTTAAGGCGAGCTAAAGTGGGAAGACGAATTCCTCTGCGGTTGTGCGTAGGGTTTGAAAACCACGATATAAAAAATTTACTCCTTTTGATGATGACCCCCGAAAATGTTTGAAGGTTTACGATTTGAGGGAATCCACCTGGAATGTCCAGTCCCTTAATTGGGAGTTGCTGCTATCCAGCTTGTTGATGTCTTAATAATTAAAGACTGGACAAGGACGGAAGAATGTGGGTCCTTGTGAAATATACCAAAGCAGTTATATAAATTGGTAGCTGATTTGTGGTGGGAAAGAGACTACATCGCTGAGTACTCACCACAATCCGCATCAAAGCAAAATTATTCAACATGCCGCTGACTTGCGGCCATGTTCCGATGGAAGAGAACAATGATTTGACCAAGTATGCCATTTATAAGTGCCTCGAGCATTAAGTGCGCTGCCCCGGAAAGATGTCCAGAACTATACTCCATCGAAAAACCAATTAAACTTCGTATTAGATACAACAGATGCTACTTTGAACTGAGTTGGCAACTGAATAATAAAGTTCTCTCTGTACGAATCAAAACCAAATTCTATAAATGACTCATCATTCCCGTCCTGTTGCATAGTACATGAGCTTAGATGATGTCGACAACCGATGAGTTGGCTATCGGAGTCTTCGAGGGAAAAGTTTTTCGAACGATTTCTGATCCTTTAGACATTGGCTACGGAAAATATCGCAGTCGATGGAGCGATGAGCTGTACGAGTTATACGATGACATTGCTATAGTTTGGCGAATGAAAAGCCAGTGGGTACGCTGACTAGGTTATGTCGTCCAATTGAAAAAAAGCCCTACAGCTTTGAAAGTTTCTATTGCATCTACGCCGTTGAAAGCAGAGGAGGACGGTGACCTTCACTCCGTTGTAAGGATCAGGTAGAAAGCAACCTGGCTTCACTTGGTATTTCCAGCTGGAACGAAGAGAAGGAATGAATGACGTGTTGTTGCACAGCCAGTGAAAAAAAGAAAATCAATCGAAATATTAAAAAAAAAAAATATTTTATTATAATTTCACACCTGACATTTCAAAATACGCTGTTTATTTGATTAGTGTTTTAGTGAATACAATAAAAATAATTAGCAACACTTTAATAAAAAAACTTATTAAACAAAAAGAACTTTCTGATCGTGTTTAAATTTTCTTACTGGGTCTTTCGCATACATACCATAAATATGCATATCGTATTTGAATGATATAAATGTGAAAATTGCGGTTTATTGCTTCGGTGACGTGTTGCAGTGGTAGTCGCATGTAATTCACATACTCATATACCGCAAATTACAATCATGGCAATCATGGAAATTATACTTCTCTATGCGGACTTGCTACGGACACTGTCACACACACACACACACACACACACACACACGTATATATACACATGGGTAAATGTAGGCGTATTAATTAACAATTGGCAATATTCCAAATAACATTCAACTTCATAGCACAGCACAAACATGGATTGCATGGATTCATTTTGCATATTTGTATGCATTTAGCCGTGATGAGTATGGCAAAGGCGTATGATTCTGAGTATGTATGTGCGTGTGTACACAACAAATTTCGAATTACGTAAACTCTCATTAGCCTAATTAAACATGAAATTGAACAATGTGCAAATATTTTGCATACTCACATTCGAAAATCGACGACGCTGACGCTGACGCTCTGCGTTGCTCTCCCCTGCACTGGCTATTGACCGCAACATACATACACGTATATGCAAGCATGTGTGTGTGCGTGTGTGTTTGGTGTTGCAGGCGTGCATGCATTACTGCCGCAATTCGTCACTTACAATTGAGCCAATAATTAGCAGCTGGGGCACGTTAAGCAAATACCAGACATCGTTGTCGCACCAACAAAATTAATGACTACACACATGTAAATATGTGTGTGTGTGTGTAAGTAAGTGTGTGCGTGTATATTTGCAAGTTGCATTGTTCAATGAGTGATTTTCATTGAATATCCTGTATTCCAGAACGCTTCCGAATGCACACACATCAATGTCAGCCGTCAGGTGCCGGTGGTGGTGCTGCCAGTTGGCCAGGCTGTCAAAGCTTTGCTTACCTTGCCAATGCTCTACTTGACGATGCTGCTCGGCTATGCTACGCTTTGCTGATCTCCACAACAATGAGTTGCTGGTATTTGGAAATTGAATAGAAAATTACACTGGCTTGCCACAATGGATGAAACCACTACAACCATTCTGTCCGTCCAACGGTGTGGGTTTTGCAAATTTGTTTTCTTTTTTTTTCTCCTTTGTTTGAAGGGGGGATATCAACTAATGGCACAATGGTATATATGAAATTTTAAGTTTCGTATGTAAATTGTTGTATTTTAAAATTGTATACACACATACATATATATACGCACACACATGGTTTGCTATAGAATGCATAGCATGCATTTTTACATGCAAAACCCTCGAGTCATATACGTAGTTTGACAAAACTGGTAACGCAAAAACTTTTTAATGGACATTTGAGTTTTGAATATCTCCGCCTTGGACCGCAAACGTACATATGTATGTATGTACACTTAGCACATGTACCATATATTTCAATAAACATACCTTTAAAACATTCTTATGCATCCCAAAATATTCAACATTACACAAAAGGGGAGATTTTTTTTATAAAATATGCATACATACATATACATATATACGCACTCATAAGTCCTTAGAAATGCATATATAGATGTAAATACATCAACTTAAAACCCAATGTGCTTTTGGGGCTTAAGCTCAATTTGAGGTTAAGTTCAGAATTGAAGGTAGCTCAAAGGAATCTCAGTTTGTCCAAAAAATTCTCAGTTTTAGAGAGCGAAACTTTATTTTCCACCTACATAAATGTAATGCTCTAGTAAGACCACCATTAACTAGATAATGATGCGTGAAAGAAAATCGACAAAAACACCGCATCTTCCTTCAGTCTTCGTTATGTCTGAATTTGGTATCCCGCAAAATTCCGTAAACTGACACGTCAAGCAACACCAAAAGGTCCGTCAGTATCGGGAATTTGTCAGACAAAGAAGTGATTCCTTATCGTGTGCTTTGTTGAATGTGTTACTGGAGACAACAATACGAGCTTCATAGCTGAGTAGAGAAAGTAAAGTCTTTTCCGTTTTCGTCCTTGTCCCGTCCATAGCTTTTCTTGGACGGCAGTGGTGGGTTACAAACCCTACACTCAACTACATTGAAATTCGGCTTCTCACTTTAGCTCGCCTCCATAAGGATATATGTTGGCTACCCAGAGGACAATTTGTCTAATACCGGAAGTCGTGAGCTGTAAAGGGAAAGCTCCTGGTCACTCCCGAGTGAATGGCAGTCAACAACTTACCTCACTTGCGTTAAATCCTACATATGTCCCCTCCTCCATCATAAAGAGATAAATATGGTAGATCGACACACATCCAATTTGAATCGATTTCAAACTTGCCTTCCACAGCACACAGGACTTGCCACTAAGTCATAGTGTGGTTATCTCACAAAACTTATAAAGTTATGCATGCACCGGGTTATAGTTGAGGCTCGCTCGTTGGATAACAGGCCATAAACAGGCCCTAGAGAGGGTGTAGTTCCTCGCTGACTCTGGATGAGAGAGTATTCGTAAAGGTGTAAAGCAGTATCCTCCTAGAGCCGGCATTGACCTTTAATTGCTTGGAATAGAGAGAAGTATCTACTTCATCTATTTGGGTCACTTTAGCAAGTGACGCACGACTTCTCTGTACTTGGTATGATGTATGTCTGGCTTTGGATTTGTTACAAACAATTTCAAAAGCTCTGCCAGAATTGGAAAGAGCTTTTCCGAGCCGTTCAATATTAGCTGAGGTTTCACAAAAGGTGACCCTCTTTCGTGTGTCAACCTAATAGTGGAGAAAATAAAACACCATAAGTTTGAAGTCGTAGAAAATTTCATATAACAAAAATGCCAGCTTTCAGATCGCTTGGGGGCGAAGGACAGGCTAAATCAATATTTATCAATATTTAATTACTGTCATAGATCTCTTCAGGCGGCGGCTGAAAAGGCCGGACCATCTCCCAACTTCCTGTTTACTGAGATTTGAAGGCGATTTAAGGCAGAAATTTTGGAAGGAGCTACAATGGTATGAAAAGTGGTTTCCACCAATCAAAATCGGATTTTAGTTAGAAATCTACACAAACTAACAGAAAAGATATCGTAGAAGTGATAAGACATATATTGGATGACGAGAGAGACAATTATAAAGTTATACTGTTTCTGTCCCACAATTATTTGGTAGATAGGTTCAATTCAATATACATTCCTGGAGTTTTGAGAAGGATAAGATGGATAAGGCTATATCTCCTCTCGTTTACTCTCCAGAAGCTTACAAAGTTCCTTGAATAGTGGAAATGGTCTAGTAATCTAGAGACAAATCCGGAACTCTGTATTTAGAACGGATGTGAAAAATTTGAATTTATACAATTAAAAAAAAAATTGATTAATATAAAATAAATACTCACAATAACAACATATGGAAAAAATATATTTTAAACTACTATTAAAGTTTTCTTTTCGCTTCACTTGGTAGTTAATACCAGTTGCCGCGCCATCCAGTTGTCGGATCAACTTCCAGATGACAGCCTCAACCTCAGCTGTCAACTCCTAAGGCATCCTTCTGTACATCATTGTTGACAGCGAACGGTCGCAATGTTATATTTTTAATAAAATTGTAAAGGGTGATCCATTTCGAGGCTCCCAACTTTTTTTAAGAAAAAACACAGAAAATTCAAATTAAATGGGGAATGTTTATTATCATTCGAAAGAACTTCCTTTGGTATTTATTTTTTGAAAATTATCTCTTTTAAATATTGGCCGCAGCTACGTCTCAAATGATCCATCCATTTAATCCAATTTTCGTTGACTCGTTGGAGCATTTCGAGCTTCAATTTCCGGCATCAAAGAGTCCTTTATCATGGCGTGATTGTAGTCGTCATTGACGGCTATGCTTTTTGAAGAAATATGGTCCGATGATTTCACTGACCCACAAAGCTTTTTTTGCTTGTTTACACAGCCATTGGGCCAGAAATGTACCTCATGGCTGAACAAAATTCGGCTCGAAAACATCGGATCTTCTTAAAACTTTTCAAGAGCCCATAGTTCTTGCAAAAGTTGTATTTTTTACGCTTTCAATTTAAGATCTCGACGTAAAATGTTCCCAGTCGTTCCATACGTCATTCCGACTTGCTGCGAACGGCACCGAATCGGCTCTCCACGGTCTTCGCATCCATTCCCAGCTACGGCCGCTATGTTTTCTTCACTGCGTATTGGACGTGGTTCATTCGGTCGAGTACTATCCCATAATGAATGCTGGGCTTCAAGATGGCTGATGGTGTTGCAAATAATACGCTCAGTAGGCTGATTATGTTGCCCATAAGTTGAGCGAAGTGCGTTAAACATATTCTTTACAGAAAGTGAATTTTCGTTGCACAGACGTAAGTCCCCCATGATGAAATGCCAAACAAAACTAAACAAAAATAACATGACAGCTTGACATGACTCACGCGTGATCTGTCAAACAAGGCTACTGGAAAAAAATACCTCTACTTGGATCACCGGTTATAAGCGAAATTAATTCATTTAATTAGTAAAATTTCAATAAAATGGAATTTTTAATTAAAATTATGTGAAAACTGTTTATCTACGAACTGTGTAAGCTAGAACAATTTCTTTTTGGGAGAAAACAGTGTACTCTTCAAAGCTTGAAGAAACACACTTTCAAAGCTCGTTGGGCATTCGCACACTTATAGTGCTCGAAGGCGACAGGCAGGTACACCGCTGCAGTGCTGCCCCTTAATACCAACGTTATCAGTCCACTGCAAGTAGATTTTTATAGAGTTTTTGTGAATTGTGAAGTTTTGTTAGGAATTTTCATTTAACTCTTCTAACTCTCAACTACCATACATAAAGTCACATTCAGTTGTGGAATTTCCCTACCAACTCATGAATATTTAAAAGTTTCACTACTCAGCACAAGAAAAAGTTCCGCACGCTGCTGCATAAATCATACACATCAACACATATCGATATAAATGGTACGAGTACATCCAAAGGCGGAGGTATGGGTGTAACCCTCTTAAAATATAATATATAAAATATTCTCTTCAAGTCAGAAATTCATCATTAAAAGTTACCTTTTTGTTAGTTTTACTACACACATACATACATACCATAGAGACAGATATACTACAGACATACATAAATATTGTATTATACGAATATACGTGTATGCAGTGCGAATTGCTGGCCAAAAGCCAAGGTCTAAGGGAATGCCAAAGTGGCGCATGAGGCTGTGTGAGTTTTTCGATTTGCATGCATTAAACAAATTAGCAGCACCAATTAGAAAAGTTGGTTGGTTAGCCCTTCGAGCGTTTAATATGCATATTAAAATTTATTGCTTGGCTGGTGCTGGAGTGATGGTGATGACGATGACGCTGACGATGATGAAAGGAGGATGGCAAAAGTGCTGTTATTGTAAAAATGGAATCAAATGCAAATGCAAATATGCAATTTAGGGAGAAATTTCTTTTTAATGAGATAAGTTGCTGACCACAAACAATTAAATTTTTGTGCTGTTTAACTATTGGGTTGCCCAAAAAGTAATTGCGGATTTTTCATATAGTCGGCTTTGACAATTTTTTTGAACGGCGGTGACTCTGTAATTGCATTCTTTCTTTTGTCAGTTATTAGCTGTCACTTTTAGCTTGCTTGAGAAAAAAAGTGCGCGAAATTTTGTTTACATTTGTTTGTTTGGCGTCAATTTTAATATGGAGCCCACAAAAGAGCATTTTCGTCATATTTTACTTTATTATTTCCGTAAAGGAAAAAACGCGGAGCAGGTTGCTAAAAAGTTACGAGATGTGTATGGTGATAAAGCCTTAAAAGAAAGACAGTGTCAAAATTGGTTTCGCAAATTCCGTTCTGGAGATTTTTCACTTAAAGATGAGCGATATCAAGGCTTTAATCGAATAGGATCGTCCTGTAAGTGAGAATGAGATTGGAGAGAAGTTAAGTATATCAAAATCAACCGTTCATAATCGTATACGACGCCTTAGGCTGGTAAAAAAATTTGATATTTGGGTACCACATGAATTGAAAGAAATTCATTTAACAAACCGAATCAACGCTTGTGATATGCACCTTAAACGAAATGAATTCAATGGAGATGAAAAATGGATTGTTTACAATAACGTCAATTGAAAACGATCATGGTCCAAGCATGGTGAACCAGCTCAAACCACTTCAAAAGCTGATATCCACCAAAAGAAGGTTATGCTGTCTGTTTGGTGGGATTGGAAGGGTGTGGTATATTTTGAGCTGCTTCCAAGGAACCAAACGATTAATTCGGATGTTTACTGTCAACAATTGGACAAATTGAATACAGCTATCAAGGAGAAGCGACCAGAATTGGTCAATCATAAAGGTGTCGTATTCCATCATGACAACGCCAGACCACACACATCTTTGGTCACTCGCCAAAAACTGAGTGAGCTTGGCTGGGAACTTTTGATGCATCCACCATAAAGCCCTGACCTTGCACCATCAGACTACCATTTATTTCGATCTTTGCAGAACTCCTTAAATGGTAAAACTTTCGGCAATGATGAGGGTATAAATTTGTTGGGAAGATGGCAAAAGGTTATCGAACAAAATGGCAATTATATATTTGATTAAAGTTCATTCTAAGTTTTATTAAAAATGCGTTTACTTTCTTTTAAAAAATCCGCAATTACTTTTTGGGCAACCCTACAAAACTATTTTGTTTTGATAGAAAAAACAAAAATTGCCGAATTATTTATGGTGAAATCAGAGTACAGGTAAATACTTGAATACATACAATACATACATATATATGCTTAAATATGTAAGTATGGTTTAAACAAAAATTGTTAGGGCAACACTTTAGACTAATTTGTGACGATCAGATTTTTTTTAGAAAAAGTTTTGTTATTGTTGATACTGTGTATGCATTTTTTGTACGTGTTTTGACATAGGAAACCTGCCAGTAAGTAGTAAAATTTTAAGGCTGACAGGCTGGTCCTCTTCACAGGAGGGCAACTTGTGTATAAGAAGACAGTAAGGGGAATCTTAACAAAGTCCAGAGCAAACCCATGGCAAGCTCAGCCTTCGCTTCATATTTTTCCTAGGGAATAGATATTCTTCCCCTCTTCTATCACCTTAAGAGAGTGCTCTCAAAAATATTTGATTCGCTGTAGTAAATCAATGTGACTCGTGGCCGTCGCTCAAAATGAAAACTTCAACGCTCACGTTCTATAAGTGCCAATGAGAACAGTGTTGATCACTTAACTCAGTAGCATTTGAACGCATGTCAAAGAGACATCAGCAAAGTGAAATTTTCCTTAAAATAGACTAAAAGCAAGTCAGGCAGCTGAAAATCTGAATAGTGTTTATGATTCTGATACTGTAATGGTCAATAATGTACAAATTTGGTTTCGTCGATTTCGTTCCGGTAATTGTGATGTAAAAGCTGCTACACGGTGTGGAAGGCCAATTGTCGAGAATGTCGATAAAGTTGTGGAAATCGTCGAGTTTGACCGTCATGCGAGACCTCCTTCGATGGCTCAGAAGTTAGAAATTGCGCAGATAATAACTTGGAACCACTTGAAAGAAGCTGGACACACAATGAAGCTCGATGTATGGATGCCATATGAGCTAACAAGAAAAAACCCTAGTTAACGAATTATGCAAATCGCTGCTGAATCGTAACAAAATCGATCTATATCTGAAGCGGATGGTGTTGGTGATGAAAAGTGGATTACTTACAGCAAGGGCAGTAGGTCGGCACAAATAATCTCCACGTTAAGATTAGCGGTCAGGTAGGTTTTATTGTGTGTTTGGTGGGTGAAAGGAATCATCCATTATGGCCTGCTTCCCTATTCTCAATTCGGACCTGTACTGTTAGCAATTGAAGCGTCTGAAGGAAGCAATCGCCCAGAAGCACAGATTTGGCTAACCGGAGAGGAATTGCGTTTCATCTGGATAACGTTAGACCACACAAATCGACTCGACCGAAGTTCCGATAGCGTGGTATAGAAGTTCTTATTCATCCACTATTTTGTCCGGACCATGTACCAAGTGCAATTTGACATAAATCGGATAATTCTAACTATGGTAAATAAAGTCTTTAATTTAATGCAAAAGTAATGGATTGCTTTAGCCAAGACATAATACATAATATACATAAATATATTTCGCTAAGTTCGACGATATTGTAAAGCTTTCTTTCATACTCTTCCCTATGCTTCAAAGGGCAGTCGCTATTCCTATCTTGGTCTTTTACAGTCATAATGTGTTCTCTAACTATGTCAAGTGTAATTCACTTTCACTCCCTTCTTATTAGGCATCTCTCGTGGTTATGTTGGGGTTAGGTACATCTGGGTAGTGCTTGCTGTGAAAGAAATAATACACTTAAGCCATACCTTCTAAGCGAATACATATAACTATCGGGAAGAAAATGTTTGGTCATACCATGCATAAATAATTCGTCTGTCCTATAGTTTCTCTTTTTGTTGCTGTCACCGGAAGCTCTAGTGGGAGACAGTCTGTTCTGTTTGACCTTCCCTCATGATAGCCATCATATTTGTGACTCCTTAAAGTTCACTATCCTAATCCAAATTTAGCTAAACAATAATAAAATAAGTACTTTTTCTTCCACTACGTCACCATATTCAATAAATGACACAGACACAGTGTTTTTCTTATTGTTTGTTGTAAAAAAAGTAAAAAAGCTTTTATCGAAAATAAAGGAAACGAGCACTTAATTTAAATGAGTTCGCAAGTTTTGATAGGAAGAACGTACGTACGTCAACGCGTTTTCTTTGTGTTTTAATGTGATGCGTTAAGTGTTGCTTCCTGGGAGAAATGAAGCCAAGCGGATGGTTATAGCTTCACATCCTTATCAGACCAACTGTAAAATTATAGAAAATTAAAGAAAAGAAAAAAAAATATTTCTTTCAACAGGACAATGAACTGCAACACTGTTCTAAACTGGTGAAGGAATAGCTCAAAAGTCATACCTCAAAGCCAAGACTTCAATCCGATAGAGAACTTATGGTCTATCATGAAAAGAGGGTTGGGAAATATCTCCAAGCAGCATTGTAAAGCTTTGGGTTAGAGTGCAGAGATTTGGGCTGATATACCAATCAATTTGGGCGAAAATTTTGTTGAATGCCATATCGAATTAAAGAGGTTCTGAAGAACAAGGGAGGCTTAATTAAATATTAATGTGTGATTTTTGTTAAATTTCTGCCAAATAAATTTTTAGAGGTTTTCTCAACGAAATTTAGTCCATTAGCAACTTCAAATACCGCAGACGATGGCACGATGAGCTGTACGAGTTAAACGTCATTGACATAGTTCAGCAAATGAAGAGACAGCGTTTATGCTGACTAGGTCATGTGGTACGAATGGATGAAAGCACTCCAGTTTTGAAAGTATTTGATGCAGTAACCGCTGGTGGAAGCAGAAAAAGAGCAGGACCTCCATTGGAAGGACCATGTGGAGAGCGACCAACTGGCAGCAAACAGCGAAATGAAGGGAAGAATGGCGGGCTATTGTTGATTCGCCAAGAAATAAGAGGAAAAAGAAGACTTCGCCAGTCATCTTACGCTAGAATAAGTGTGGCTCTTAGCGGACCAATTTAAAGAAATATGGTACACACCGGAACAGAATCATGGCAATACAACAGTCTTCAGCAAGTTTAACCCTCAGGTAGACTAAGAACTAGGCTTATCAAATTTTTTGCTGTATTTTGATATGTCCAGATTTTCTCATGATGTCAATAGATCTCGAGATTAAAAATTATTTAAAGCTAAGATGAAAATTTTTGTAGAAAGTGTGCCTGATACTGTTCTCTATTTATTATATATATAAGTCTTTATTCTGAATGACTAAAACTTGAAAGATGTGTTCAGCGTATAACATATGCACCCGATAAGTAAGGATTATCGGAGAAGTGCCTTAGAATACATTTTTAAATTAATATAATATTTCTTTTTTTTCTATAAAAAGTAATAAATATTAAAAACCGAAAAAAATATTTTCAGTTTTTACCGATTTTTGCGTTTATTTAGTGCTTTTATACCTTAAAATTCCGCCCAGTCCCCAACATTACGTAAAACTAAGTTATTGTTGTGCTAAATCAACACCGTCATCAACGCTAACCTTCGTGGTCAATTACTCAACATTCGTTTCATTAATCTGGTAAATAAAATATAACACCCGTTATTAGCATTTTCACACTTTCACCATTCGCGTGACTTCCCAAGATTTCGAGTATAATAAATAATAAACAAAGAAACAATTTTACCGGCCAATCTATCGTACGGACGTGCAATGAAAAGGAAAAAAATTATTCACACTTACAAGTTGGCAAAACATATACTATATACATACATAATATATGTACTCGTATGTACAAAAGTTTGTATGGACATAATCAAATCACTGTTGGCTTCAATCGACACGCTCCGCTTCCGTTGCCATATCAGCCAAAGCCACAGCTCAAGCGTCATACATACTCGTACTGCTATTATTGTTTATATTTGTATATTTGTACATATTTATAAGCTTCATATTGACTCTGAGGATATACTTTTCACACATGCGAATGCGAATAATTGAAAGAATAAACTAACGAACAGCGGACGGAGAGCTAAACCATTGACCGAACCAATAACCAATAAATACCTAGAGCACAAGCGGGGTGTTGTGTGGCTCATCGACCCTTGCAAGGCATGGCGAAGAGGAAATAAGTTGTTGAAAGTGGCCAAAGTGCCACCATCTGTTGTGTGCTGTGTGTGTGTGCGGTCGTATTGTGTGTGTGTGTGTGTGTGTGGTGCAGACAGCGTCAATCAAAACCAATTAATGTCAGGTGAAGCACTCACACGAACAAAGTAAAGAAAGATGAAGTGGGCAATAATAGAAGAAATGAAATAAAGTGGATTTATTGAAGCTTTGAGTGGCTCCGCTTTTGGTGACTCGGGTTTGAGTGTATAAATATGTGTATATTTATGCGTATGTATATATGTATGTACCATATGTAAAAAATAAATAAGCGTGCGCGTCTTTGTGTTTCAGCCAAAGGTGTCAAAGTCAAGCGCTGTTAGTCAGTGGTCAAGTGGTCAGACAAAAGGTGAAATGACAGGGAAAATGAAACAAAGGCTGTGAAAGGAAAAGGAAAAATTACTAAATTTAGATGTCGGGTCGACAGTGCACGTCAAAGTCTA
The DNA here is from genome assembly GCA_037013455.1 of Ceratitis rosa. NCBI lineage: Eukaryota > Metazoa > Arthropoda > Insecta > Diptera > Tephritidae > Ceratitis > Ceratitis rosa. The sequence continues at coordinate 6,514,540 of JAWMAG010000002.1, read as the reverse complement.
GAAAAACAATAGAAAGGAAAATAAAAATGAATGAAGAATAAATATAAATTTTTTTTGTGTTGAAAATCGGCTGCCAAGGTCTGATAAGTTAATTAAGCTTAATAATGGCACGAGTTCGTAATGATCGCATCATTAACGTTGAAAGTTATTTTACGCTGAGAGATATTTTTATTAAATTTTACTTATACGAGTGTGTATGTACTACATATATAATTAGAAAGGACCCCACAACCGTTAAGTGCAATGATAATAAGTACAAGTTGACCTTTATAGGAAGCTGTAGCTTTGGTAAATTATTATTATTTTTTTTTTTATTAAAAATTTAAAATCAGAAAACAAACTTTTATGAAGTTTTTGAATTTAAAACAAAAATTTAAATATTGGATTAAATTTTAAAAACCAGTTTTTTACAGTTAGTTAAAATTTTTTTGATTTTTAAATATTTTAGAGTTCATTGAACATTCTGAAAAATATGGTACTTTTTCTTCTTCTTCTTTACTGGCATTTAAGAACATTCACCAATCATTCCTTTCTTTCGCTGTTTGGCTCCAATTGAAAAAACCGAGTACAGCAAGATCTTTCTCCACGCGCTCTTACCAATGGTTTTCTTCTACTATCACCGGCGGTTACTGCATCGAAAACTTTTAAAGCTGGAATATGCTTTTCCATCCAGGTTATATGACCTATTCAGCATAGGTAATCGTATAACTCGTAAGACCCATTGTTCCATAAATCCTCTCGAAAATTCCAAACGTCAACTCATCAAATGTTGTTGAAGTGGTAGTGAACAAACCAGACCCATACGTTCCCTTTTCTCATCTGCCTGGAGAAAGCAGATTTTACGGCGCAGTGGCTGAGCTCAATGATGTCAATATAATCAGCGTACGCCAGCAGCCACTCTGTAATTAGCTCATTAGCTCGTATTATTTTCGACAGCAGTAACGTCAGTTTACATAGCCGTATAAGTTTTGCTCGAGAAGTGGTATGTGTGTCGATCATCTTTTCACGGGTCTTTTCCAAGATTTGGCGCATGATGAATAGGCGGTCAGTGAAGGATTTACCAAGTCTTATGTCACATTGAGAGATGGGGTCATGTGCAGAAGTTCACGCAAGTGAGGAAAGTTTTTGACTACCGGTCCCTTAATTGGGAAGGTGCCGCTGCCCAGCTAGTTGATGTCCTCATAAAGTTAAAGGCTGACATCACTGCTGTCTAAAAAATGCGATGGACGGGACAAGGACGGAAGAAGATGGGTCCTGCTGAAATTTACTACAGCGGCCATATAAAGGAGCGCAAATTTGGTGTCGGATTCGTGGTGGGAGAGAGACTGCGTCGCCGAGTACTGGCATTCACTCCGGTGGATAAACGTCTCGCCACAATCCGCATTAAAACGAAGAGAAGGACGATGTGACCACGGATGCCTGTTACGAGCGCCTCGAACGCACTTATGAGCGCTGCCCCCGCCACGACGTCAAAATTGTGCTTGGCGACTTCAACGCTAGGGTGGGCAAAGAAGGTATGATTGTCGGAAAGTTCAGCCTTCACGACGAAACATCCCCTAATAGGCTAAGGCTGATAGACTTCGCCGGAGCCCGAAATATGGTTGTCTGTAGCACTAGATTCCAGCACAAAAAAATTCACCAAGCTACTTGGCTCTACCCATCTCGAAAAACTTTCAACTAGTGAAGTGTTCCTCCCAAGCAGCAAGTTTCTTTGGATATCGGTTACCAGAGAGAGAGAGAGAGAAAGATCTGGGAACAGCCAAGTAGCTTGATAAATTTTCTGCAACCATAAGTCGGGCCCCGGCGAAATCGATCAGTTTCAACTCATTAGGGGGTGTTTCGTTGTAGATGCTGAATTTCCAGATAGTTGAGCCGAAGATAACTTCCGTGCCCACCTTGGAATTGAAGTCGTCAACTACGATTGTGACATTCGCACTCTATTAAACAGCTGCTGTAGTAAGCATTATAAGGATTTATTCCTTTCCGTTCTGGTTCCGTACATTGCACTTCTTGGACGGAGGTGATGTAGGTCATCATCCAACTGGGTAACGGCATTTTGCCAATTAAGGGAACGGACGTTACAGGTGCAACCTCTCAAATCGTGATCCTTAATTCGTTTGCAGTGGTCATAAGTAGGGAAGTATCTCACCCGAGGTGTGATAATTTTTTCATTGGAGTTTGTTTCAACGTGGCGGATCCCAAATCCTACTGACAACCTCGCTAGGCAAGTAAGTTTAAATTCTTTACACATTCAAAAAGCGAGCCGCTTGTTCACCTCTGGTGAACAGACGCTGTATTTAGACTTTAGCGAATCCTTAAACCGAATGAGTCAGATTGGCTCCACTGAAGCTCCCTCTCTCATTAGACGTGACCCAAGATTTCAATGAATAGTCAACACCAAATTTTTTATAAAGCTTAGAAACAACCATAGCCCCGAGCTTACCCATAGTGTCTTATCGAGCGTTACAAGAAGCAGTTTATATCAAGAAATATCCTGGACAAGCTCACAATGTCAAAAGTAAATCTGAGTATATCATTATTTAGGTTATTTTGCTTTCAGGATACGATATTTTCTAGGAGTGAATGGAGGAGAGGTCAGATCGTACAAAATATTCTGCGTTATGTGCACGGGAAATATTCCTCCTACTCGGCTAGCATATTCCTACCGGAAGTATCAGTAATAAAAAAAGCTTTATGTTTAAGAATAAAAGTGGAAACACAAACAGGGTGTTGGTCTTTTTGAGGTATATGGTGAACTCCAACATCGTCGAAAATTCTAAAAAAGGGTTAAGATCGTTGTCGTGATAATTCGACATCCCCATCACCTGGGATTCCGGTCATAAGCACATAAATGGTAATGAAAGAGCTAACGACGGCTTGAAAAAGTGAGAATCTTTTATTGTGCTATGTTCTAAAGATAGCGAAGAGCTTCATTTTCAGTAGAAAGCTTACTTATATGAGCATCCGGAAAGCTCCTTAATATTGTTAAAATTTCTAGGTTAATTACAATAGAAGTAGCAAAATTATTCTTCCAATGGAAATTTCCTTTCTTTTCATTATTTATGCAAATCGGCTTTTCGCAGAGAATTATTTCCACAAGTATGAAATGGAAACTTTGAGACAATAATATAATATTATTGCCGCTCATGTGATTGCAAGTAAAATTTTAATTGGAATATTTACAAAATGATACACATACAAGTATATGTTTTGTTGAATCTCTATGTGCAAAACCAAACTAGACTCAGTGGAGCATTCTTATTCAAACATTTGCAGTTAAGGTGAGTCCATTCTAAGCTCTATTCTATTTTGCTGCGGTTCACCCAGAGACTTTGTGGTTGAGCTTCTTCTGGTCGATGATGTTTAGAAAATGTCCAATTATAGTATTTCACCATTTGCACTATGCACATCCGTGTGTGTGTGTGCGTGTGTGTATGCCCACTTGTATGTATGTGGTGTTGTAGTTCTTTCTCTTGGTTTATTAGAGAGTGTGCCATTTTTACTTTGTTGTTTGCATGTTCAGCAGTTTATTTTGTATTTACAGTGTGACTTTGTCTCATCATCAATACATAATTATACACATAGGTAATGCATGTGCATATGTTTGCATTGTATGTGAGCTGGTGAGGCGTTCATAAGTAAAAATAGTCTTGCGGATACTAAAACTTAATTGAAAGCTGGGAACCTGAACATTTGTAAATTTAAAGTCTTAAATGTGGAATACATATACATACATATATATGTGTATGTAAACCCAATAAGCGTAAAAGTGTCGAGTTCGATAGAGAGTGAGGACATATAGATGCATTCGGCTTAAGGGTTCATTAAAAGCTTATGAAGCGTCTGTTATCTAAGTTGCTAAAGGGGAAAAAAAATCTTCTGAACAAGGTCGTGATCTGAACTTAGAACCGAGGTAGTAAAATTTACACAAGAGCGGTGATGGAAGGATGATCTTTGTGACACAGCAGTCTTGTCTTAGGGGCACGCATACTGAAGGTTCTATTGATGGTGTTTTTGTACAAGTTTTTGAAGTCAAGCATTTACTCCAAACTGTTTTGAACATAGAACCAATTTTTGATTTCGATCAAATGGAAAAGCGTGTGAACCTTGATTCCTTCAGTCCAAGCCTCTCCACATGAATTGTGGCTAAGGGTCTTTGCCAGGTTCCATTCCAGCTCAAATTACATAGCTGCCTCTAGGTCGAAAGACTTGTAATCAATAAACTACAATATATTCCGATAAATATCGGCTCTAAAGTCATCATATCGACTCTTGCAGCAACAAATTACGCCCATCAGCAAACACAAGAAATGGTCGACGTCAAACAACCTGCAATAAAAACAGAGAGTCAAACGGATTTCCTCGACTTAGGATTCGGCTCTCTGAGACGCCAATTCATTACCTTTAACAGAGAAAAGATTGATTTTCGACAAAGTTGGAAAAAGAGTTGATACGAAAAAGATAGAAAATGAGGGAGACCGAAATATATATTTGAATAAAAAGACCATACTCATTACTTGTCTAATGAGTTACACTCAAAAATTCTATAAAAATATTCGACAAGTTACAGAAACCTTAAGACCAAGACATGCGTTCATTCATACAAAAACCAAGTAAATGATTTGAAAACAGTTCTCTTGCTTGGTTGAGTGCGGACTCTCAACTGATACGAGTACTTATTGAAAAAATGTTTCGTCCACCCAACTATGATGAAGTTTCAAGGGCGATTGCCTCCTAGAACAATAGCAAAGCTAAGGGAGCGGATCACTTTCCATGGGGCATATAAAAGAGAATTTATATTTCGGGATTTGATAACCCTAGTGCCTGGCAACTGCCAACTTTATCGTAAAATTTGACATTTCTGATGTTATACTCGTACATATTCAGAATGTTTCGAAATCCGAACGCTGTTTTTGTTCTTTACAGTAACTTAAAATATTTATCGCTGCCAAAAATGGTAATAAATAGCGAACATCTTCGCGTGATTATTTGTTACAATTTTCAACTTGGGTTAGTTCAGTAACAGTGCATTGATGTACTTAATTAAATTGTTGGCGATGAAACTCCAACAAGGACCAAGGTTTATCGATGATATGGTGAAATTAATCGTGGTCATAGATCTCTCCAAAACAAATTTCGCGAAAGTCGTCCAAAATCAGTTGTTGTTCTCGAAACTCTCGATGCTGCTCACAAACTGATGTTTCAAAATCGTCATATAATCTATTGTGAGATCTCTATTGTGAGATTAAGGCAACTACAGGCATTACTGGGACTACCGTAAATTTAATATTGCCTGAATATTTGTCTGTAAAAACCTTTGTTCACGTTGGATCCCACATAATTTGTTATTCGCTCAAAATGAGAATCGTGTCGGTTGGACGAGGGAAGTTTTAAAAAAACACGATAACGATGCTTTGAAACATATCTACTCACCGTGGATTTAAGTGTATAAGCCCGAAATGCAAATCGTTGCCCGTGTGACAATGCGAACTCTCACACATCGACTGAAACATTGAATTTTTGAGCACTCAAAACATCGATTTGATGAGTCACCCACCATATATTCTTAGCTTGTCACCGAATGACTTCTTTTTATTCCCGTACTTTAAAATAAATTCAGAGATCAACGTTTTTCTGCACCGGAAGACACAGCTGATGCGTTCAGAATGCATGCTCAAAGCCATGGAAAAGTCTATCGATCTTTGTTTTTTTTTTTTAATTGGCGCTTTGTAACCGCCATATGTAATATGGTTTTGCGTCTTGATGTTTTTCCAACAGATGGAGGGACCTACAGTTTATACTAAGCCACCTCCGAACGGCTACCGCGTCCGAGTGAATATTTTGAAACACCAATAGAGCAGTTACTTTTAGTTTTTGTTGTTGTTGCTTTGCGACTTTTCCAACCCCGCTTTGGGGCAGACTAGTTAGTCTAAGTCAACAAGGTTATCTAACGGTAGGTCCAGAATACAAACTGTTTTGTCGGGCTCGGACTAGACGGAGAGGGGGGTTTAATCGGTATAAAAAGAGGTGGTTAGTGTATTATCGGGACTTGTTACATGCTGGCATACGTTAAGTATGTCGAGGTTGAGTCTGGTTAGGTAGGAGTTTAACCTGCTGCAATATCCAAATCTAAGTTGCACCAGTATTACGCTGGTCTCTCGAGGCGGCTCGAGCTCCTCATCTGTTATAGATGGTGATTTGACTTCGAGGGTACCATTTACAGGGAGGAAATTTTTGAAGGTGTTAACAGACTGTCTGCACACGGTCCTATCCAGTGCTTACTTCGGTCGCAGTGAGTGAATTTTCCAGTGCAAATGGTAGGTCGAAAAAAATGTCCGGCGATTGGAAACTGAGGGTCTCTCTGCAATTTAAAAGAAGAGAGACCTCAGAGTCTGTAATAACGGTACAAATTCCGGATGCTTATTGGGATTGAGCGCCTATTTGATGTTTTGTATGTATGTATTTTTAATTTATACGCACGTAACTATACACCAAAGCACATCTACATATAAATATGCAACAATAGTATTGGTAAATACAAAGCAAATACTGCGTAACTGTTTTCCGGTAAATTCGGAAATCAAAATTTGCATGCATGTCCAAATGTATGTTTGTGTGTATGTGTGGGATGTACATGAGAAAATTTATAACTGTTCACACTTCATTTATGCATCTTCTGGTTTTTGATTTTCCATAACACTTAGCAGATACACGGAGATATGTATGTGTGCAGTATTGTATAAACATATATGTAAATATGTGCTTATTCATGTACTAGTGAATTATATATCAGTATATGTCTTTAGATGCACACACACAACTAAATGCTTTGGTCAAAACCTCATGCTGAGTGAGGCGTAACTGAGGAATTTCAATTACATTTTAATTAAGCTGTCAACTTCATGGCCAAGACACTGTATTTGTTACCAGTTCCGGCTTATGGTTTAGCATCTCTTGTGGCAGTGTATGATTTTGCAGTACGAGTACGAGCAGCTAAATTTATCGCTTTTGAATGAAATATGAAATGCAGTGTCTAAGTAAAAACTGAGATTTTGGAAAAATTTCATATTAATTTTTAAAATTAAATTGAAAAAATGAACGCCTTAAAAATCATTCAATGGAATCAATTTCTTATAGTTTTTCCATTTGTGTCACAAGGAATTATGTGGAGAGATAATATGTAGGTATGTATATATTTCATTTAGAGTGGCCTAGGCTTTACGATGACTTTAAATTTAACTAAAATTAAAAGGAAAACAATTGAGCGGAGTTGCGAGATTAGAAATCATGAAAAGTGATTAAAGATCAATTGTGTAGGAAAATTGTCTGCCGAGAGTGCATAATTGACTGCAGCATGATCTTCCCAATATTTGTAACATTCCTACAGGCATAAATCTGAGAATTTCAAGAAAACACTCCAAAATTTAGAATTCAGTGGGCACCCAATCTATGAACGAAGTATCACGTCAAAGGATTAATGATGACTCGTCAATAGCGTGGAAAAATGGCACCCAATCTGATTAAATCTGTCAGAAAAAAATCTTTTGAAAGACCTCCATTAAGACAAAAGACGTACACTTTAATGTTAATTTGAAATCATACAAGAAATGAAGCCGCTCGACCTTGCCTTGTAACTAATTGACGAAAGTTCCGAGAAGGTCCCACGTTTTCAAGCTAAAATTTGAAACCCATTTAGGCTCAATGGGTATGTAAAAAGTAAAATTGCCGCATTTGGAGCCTTAAGAGATTTAAGAGCTGCCATTTCATCCAAAAAAGGCAACGGTTTGGTGTGGTTTATGGGCCACTGGAATCATCAACCATTATCGCGTCATGATAACCGACTATTTGATGCCTGAAATTGAAGCTCGTAAACTCCACGACATTTGATTTCAACAAGACGACGCCACTGTGTGGGTACACATCGCATCAATCAATAGATTTACTGAGAGAACCCTTTAGTGAGCAGATAATTTCACTTTTTCGGCCGGCCGATTAGCTACCAAGATCGTTTGATTTCACACCGTTACACTTTTTCCTGTGGGAACTGAACTATTTTTTAATCGGATAAATGCTGTCTACGTCAGGAAAGAAAAAGTAGAAGAAGAAATCGGTGCTTTACCTACTAAATTTTATATTTGTAAAACTATTGTAAAAACGATATGAAATTTTGTAATTCTTCTGACATGTTTTAAATATTAATTCTTTTTAAACGTATCTATTTGATTCCCAGTTTTTATCAAAGATCTCAATTTTTTTTTCTTTATCCCTCTTAAGTTTGATATTTTTATTTTACTTTATTTAATTTACCTTAGAATTTTTTTAGTTTAATCATCATAATTTTTAAATGTAGATTTCATAGATTTGACAGCACAAGTTTTCTTATGAAAAGAAAGGTGAAAGTGAAAAAATTTTTTAATATTTTAATAGAAACATATGTATGTATGCATGTGTAGGGTTCTTTTGTAAAAATTATAATATTTAAAAAACACCGTTAACTAAATGTAATCACATATAAATGCATAAATAAATGCCGTTTGACTGCATTTTTTCTTTCTTTCAGTTTTTCATTTCTGCATCGACGCCTTCAAAATGCAAATTAAGTGCACAAGTCAGAAGTCAGGGAAAGGCAAAATATGACGACTTCATATGCTCAAGTGTGTGCGGGTATATATGTATATGTGCAGTTAACCAAAAGCGTAACCAAGTGTGGGAGCAATGCATATTGCTTTGCACGTACCACAAAAAAAGAGCTGAGAAATCTGAAGATTTCAATTTTTATAAAAGTCAAAGTGCTTCTTTTATGGCTTTGACTGTTAGTTGCTTGTGGCTTCGCGCTGCCTTCTCATATGCGTTCTGCATATGAATATATAGTATTACATATACCTATACATATGTACATTTGAAAATGCATTTTGCACGCGTGAGTTAGTTGACACTCAGACGTACATTAAGCTGACATCAACTGCTGCTCCGCTATCTCTGGCTGCCTGAGTTGATTGCGCAGCTCCCGGACCGATACAGTAGTACTCGCTTGTTGAATTTCTTGGAAGTCGACTTGCGGTATCGTAACATTTCGCTCGTTGCCATTGTTATGGTCGGTATGCGATGCAGCGCTAATGCTTAGTGCCCCGAATCATTTGTGTAGATATTCGAGATGCAAATGACAGAAATTCTTATAGAGACACACATGCTCATGTTTCTTAATGTTTATGTACTCATATGCTTATACTTCATATGCAATGGGATTCTCGCTGGTAAAACCAGGTGGTGGTGTCGTGCAAAGTTGTGCATAGAAATATGGAAATTAACTGTGCGTAAGAGAGCGAGACAACGTTTAAAATTACCATACTATGATTTATGCTAATGGCAGAAAGAAAGCACTTAAGACTTCTTTTAGAATGGCGAAAGGTAAAAAAGAAGAAAATCTCCCTACTTGAGAGTTGTGATACTTTGAGTTTTGCTATTATTTATATATATATCGACTAGATAGTAGTTCTACTACGAGCAGGATGAACCTTAGTACGATCCTTGCCCAGTTCAACATCTACAAATTTTTTTTTGTCTTAACGTAGATATCTCTCTGTAGAGAATGCTAGCTAATATCTCAGTAATCTCGAACAAAACATCATTTCATAAAACCATATTAGTTCTATTGAGTTGGGCGCTGACTTTTAAATCCCAAATTTCTTCATCAAAAGTAAAATTTTGCCTCCAAAAAATGGTCACAGTCAGGACCACTTCATTTTGATTGCGGAAAGTTCTTTAAGAAGGACAATTAGTTGGTGGTCTTGGTGACCTAACTAACGGATAGATACTTAAAGGGACGGGACGGCTTGGTCTTTTTCGCTGATATTCACTGTGACTCTGTAGTAAATTTTTATTTATTCCTCTTCGGCGTGACGGTAATTTTTGTGGCACGAAGCAGAAAACTCTTTTAGGATAGAGTTGGGATGGAAACTAAAAATAAAGTTCATTTGGAAAGTTCTATATTGAGTGTTCGTCGCCAATCTGAATCTATATAAGGACTAAAGTAGACACAGTTAGTCTGTGGACCTCGTGGCCTGATCGGAAATCTGAAATAATCTGATACCTCGAGGAATAGGAAGCCATAGAAACCCCTTGCAGTCGTTTGCTCGACATGTGGCTGCTTTTATCAAAATTTAAAATAAGAGGAGCCAAAAAAGAGGCGAAGAGGTCTTGCTGGAGCGTATATAAACTGCTTTTACTTAGTATTTTGCAAGCTTTTTTTGGTAAAATAATGTAAGTGGTTCCATATAAAAATGCAGGTGGGCTCGATATTGCATTACAACCGTAAGGTAGACCTCGGCAGAGGTTAATGGATAGCAAGAGTAAACATAACATCTACATACATCTGTCCAATCGACAGCAAAGTAAATAAGGCTGGTAATGTTACAATTGTTGGTGTTATATTCGGAATACTTAGATAGTGTGATTTCAACAGTTTCATTGGAGTTCCCATCTTGTACTAAACATTTGAGAATCTTCACTGGGCTAACTTTTTTATTTCTCCAAACTTCGCAGTTTTAGCGGATTTGTTCTATGTTGTTCAGAATTTTTCCTTTATACCTGTGCAAGGATGCCAGGCTGGATATCCTTTTGCTCACCTGGTTTGCTGGCCACCTACTAAGATGAGCCATTTTGGTGGCGCAAAATCTCTGGCGGCCGCGATAACCGAGTGGTTAGAATTACGTACTGACATTCGGAAGGCTCGGGTTCATATCACAGTGCCAGCAACATCCAAAAGTTATGGAAAATTAATTTAAATAAAGAATTAAGTTAAATTTTCTAATTGCGGTCGCCCCTCGGCAGGGAATGTCCACCCCTCCGAGTGTATTTCGGACATGAAATAAAAGGCTCTTCGTAGAAAAACCATCAGCCGTTCGGAGGCGGCTTAGTATAAACTGCAGGTTCCTCCATCTGTTGGAAAAATATCAAGACGCAAAACCACAAATTGGAGGAGGAGCTCGGCCGAAAATCGCTTCAGCGATTACAAAGCGCCAATTATAAAAAAAATCTCTGTGCTGCAGTAAGCCGATGTTACTCCCGGAGGTGGACTGGTATTCAGAAGTATCCGTTAGAATTCAGTTGGACGCCCCTGACTGCAAAATATCTAATGGGTATATTCAACACACTCCTGGTATAGGTTCGTTGTGTCTTGGCATGTGAGCGGCTAGCTGTCTTGCTTACGATGTAGTGCTGTATCGCTCTTCATTAAGAGTTTAAAACTCATTCCATTTTGTTAATTTGCTTTACAAGCGCAATACTCATACGCCATGTACTACGCAGACAACAACTTCATTAATCAAACAATTAATCTCATGGATTTATTTACATTTTATACATGTCTCACACATGCTTTTGAATAATTAATTCTCATTTTTACATGATATTCATGATATTTTTTTAATTTTCTGCGGCAATTTGTATCTTGAAATGTTACTCATACGCCCCCCACCACCAACAAGTTTTAGAAATTACTTTCAACTGCAAAGGCAATTTGAATGCGAATAAATTCTGTTGTATTTTTCTTGCAAAGAACTCGCAATGATTTGAATTTTAAAAACTGCTGAAAAAAAATATACTTAAGTACATATGACTTTAAAGAAGTACAGTGAGGAATTGCTTTCTGCGCAGACAGTATTCGTATTATTCAAAGTTTTACGCACGAAAAATTTAGACACTCGCAGCATTTTATTTGCACTCATCGCAGTTAGGTAAATATGTTTGCGAGATAACGAAAGTTCAGTTCAAAAGTTGCATTGTTCAGTGACACAATAGAAAGTTTGGCATGGGCAAAATACTACTTGCAAAGGCTGAGTGCTTAGCGCTGACGAATGGACTGACTGGTTTGACGGTGTAAATGGGGTTGTTGGTTGGTGTTGTTGTATAGTTGGTGTTGAGAATGTTTAAGCTTCCAGGGAAGTGCTTTATTTGCTATATCCTTTTGTGATTTGGTGATTTGTTTTATGAAGCTACGCACAAAAGCATCTCTCTTTTCGCCGACTTACTTTTATTTAACTCTCACTCGCTTAGAGAGCATGAATTTTGCGTTTGCGCCTTTGTATTTGTATTTGTCTTGTGTCGCAGTTTTCGAATATGTGTGTATGTGTGTGTATGTGAGGGCTTGCTGTTGGTTTATTTGTCTTGCGTAAAGAAAGTTCAACTTCTTTTTGTTGTTATTGCTTTTATTTATTGAGTGTATTTGTCTTTCTAAACTTGACGGCACAATAGTGCAATGTTATTGTTGTTGTTCTTTTATTATTATTTTTGTCATAGCTGCTACAGCTACTTCCATCGCCACATAACTATTACTTAAAAGTATTAGCAAATGATGTCTCAAAAGACTTTCAAACGTCAAGCAATGTAAATACTTAAAGCAGAGCAGATAACATGCGCTTCCTGCACATTCACGACACGCACATACATATAACCTATATACCACGCAGGAAGTTATACTATTTAAGTACTAGAGTGTTACTAGTTTGCCTTTGTTTTGTTGTACGCCGAGAATCAAGAAATATTTATCAAAGGACTATTTGCAGAGCACGCTTAATCAAAGGCGCAGGACTTCAAACTCAGAAGACTCAAACCCATCGTTAATTAAGTAAGACGCGTAACTCTATTTCAACACTAATACAGCGACAAGAAGTTCTAAACCCCTTTAAACAGTTCAAAGTTGCCGGTACGAATGAATGCTTTTGCGACATTTTGTAAAATAGTGCTGACTTTTTAGCTTAGATACTTTTATTGGTGTACACTGCTTGCCACCGACTGGTGTATACACCGAGTAATTGGCAAAGAGACCCAAGTAATTTTGATACCGAAGCATGGTTAAGAGAATACCTCTGTACGGAGGTCCTATAGACTGTTTGGTATGGTATCCTTTTTGCCAAAAAACTATGAAAGGATCATCGACGATTGAATCAAAGACATATACCTTCTGAACGGCTCTTGTTCCTACTGCACGCGTACGTCGAGGTTGAATTATTCGTTACTGATCTAAATAAAGCAATAGTAAAATTTAAAAAATTCACAAAGAGTACACTTTCCTGGCATTCATAGACCTGGAGAGAGCTTTTGTTAATGCTTTATTAATTAAAAAATAATAATTTTTGGTTAAAAATCAAGTTCTCTTGCTTGAATCGTGCTAAAGACGGACCGAAAATTAATGTGGAAGAGTTAAAATTATCCACGATATCGCTTGTAGTTCTCTTCAAGAAGCCATGTTTTCTCAGTTACTTTTGGGCAGCTTGATAACTACTTCAGCTACTAACAGCCGGAAACTTAAAGACAGTAGGCTATGCATATGATCCTGTTATCTCTCGTCTATCGTCCATTGCTGCTAATAGATATGCGAATAATAAAGAAGAAACTCAGTTGATTGGGCTGAGAGACAAAAACAAGCTCAACAAAGATTATGCAAGACATCCCTTCAATCATACCAATTATAGATAATGTACGAAGCAACACTAAAAATCGTAGACAGTTTGTACGTCTCAGACTGTGAGGACTTAGAAGGATACAGAAAATTATTATTACTTTGAAAGGTTGTGTTGAGCTCAGTCGATTCAGAGTCTAATGAAGGTTCCACTATATATTGGATGTATGCATTAATTCGTGCGGTTTTTTAAGAGAGGGCTCTACTAGTATTATTTCGCGTCGTCTTCAGTAGATGTCATTTGTTTTAGCGTGAACAACAATTTGTTTCATTCCTTTAAAAATATCGAAATTTTTACCAGATAAAGTGTTTTTAAGGGGAGTTCTTCTTCATTACTTTAACATGAAGAAAAGTGCTACCGAAAGCCATCATATTTTATTGGACGTTTATGGTGACCATGCTTTAGCCGAACGAACGTGCCAAAAGTGGTTTGCACGGTTTAAAAGTGGCAATTTCGACTTAGACGACAGACAGCTCGACGCAGATGCATGTCCAATGCAAGAAGAACTTGCAAAAGTATTAAGAGTTGATCAAGAAAATTTTTTCACAATAAAGTATTAATTTTCGAATATTTAATTAAAATTCAGAAATACAATTTTTTGTCAGAAATATACTTGGAAGGCTTGATATTCCCTAGTACCTGGCGTTTCGAAGGATAGTACGCAATGCTTCCGCCTAAAATCTTCAAAAAATAGGGAAAGATGAATCGACAGAGTGTAGAGCCTGTATAGAAGAGAACGAAACAAGGGATACTATCCTAACGTATGTACGGTCTTCAGCTCTCACCCTCCAGAAATAGCAAGACTTGGCATCTATGTAAATTTTTGCATAAGGCAGTGTTAGGTCTGTGTTTTTTGAGCTCCCTCGAATCACAAATATTGTACGAACAAAGATAATACTTATGCAATGAACTTTAAAGGCAGGGCTGCGATGGCTGCGACTCCGAAAGAAAATCGACAAATCATAAAATTTCATCTAACTTTGTTCTTTATACTTCCAAAAAAGAGGTTTATGAAATAACAGTTAATTAACAGAGCCAAGGGCTATAATAAAAGTTCTGAACTTGAAAAAATTTCAAAAAAAATACCTTTGAATGTATGTATCTAGCAAGCAAAATTGCCTCGAATGCCTAGTTTGGGGCACCTTTACAATCGAAGTGGAAAAGAGTTAAATTTAGCTTTGAAATTCATTCAATTTAAATGGTAATGGAACTTTTATTTTTACAATTAAAAAAAACACTAGAGTCGACATCACAGCCATTATGATATGGTGTGGAGCGATTAGAAATGACAGCTACAAAATGCTATTGCTATCCGTCCTTTTCGGGAAATTTGGGAAATATTTAGTCCAATCAACTGTATTTTTCAATAAGATAGTGCGTCTGCACATCATGTCAGAGTGGTACAAAAAGTCGCAAAAGGTAACATCTTTAACGTGCCCACCATGTTCTCCAGACGTCATATAATTCAAACCCTATGAAAGAGGTTTGTAACCAAGATTTATGAGAATGGACAACAATTTGAAACTAAATATGATCTAATTCTAGTTATTTTTTACGGAAATTCTTTGAAGAAAAAATGCTGCTTTTACAACACATCGATTCAAGAGGTTCTCGATTTTTATCTGGTTTCGAAGTAAGAAATTGAATGCATAAAGAAAATTACAAAACAACAATGAACTAAAGAAATTAAAATGTGTTAATTTTAGCAAATATGCCACATTTTGGACGCCCCTCGTACTTCCTTAAATTTATTTCATTTTGCCTGTGGTTCGATATACATTTTTGTATGCGAAATCTTGCGAATCCTTCAGATAAACTTACGTAAATACCTACACAGTTCCATCTAGACACATTACCCATGTACAAACTACAAATTGTAAATATTGTATTAAGTAAGAAACTAAGAGCATTCGAAGGACACTTGATATTTACATTCGTTTTTTTTAAAGATTTTAAAGTTACTACGCACTTAAAATTCATGACATGTAAAAACAAACAACGCTTACGTTAATACTCACATAAACAACAGAGTAGTGAAAAGAGTCTATACCAACTAGTCTCATATTAGTTATAAGCTGAGCTAGTTACAGAAGCTATATTATAGACGTATGTTACATAAAAATATTTATTTAATTTTTTTTAATACAATAAAAATTTAAGGAAAGTTTTGTTTATGGTAGACTTTTGGCTACTAAGATAAGGATAACGGTAAATTCCAAGTCACGAATCACAAATAAGAGTACGAGTATTCACAATTAATTCGAGTTTTCTTATGTAAATATGTATGTATGTATGTTTACTTCATTTAATGCAAATATTGACTCTTATACGCTTAAATTTATGCATATGTATGTTTGTTTAGTGTAGCATGGGAGTGTTGTCCTGCATATTTATTATGTTGTATTTTCTTAACAATTTTCATTGGAAGTTTTAAATATTTTAGTTAATTCTGCTATGTTGTATTTGTGAGATTGAGATGCTTGCTTGTTGAGGGATTTATCAAACATTAAGTGACACGAGACTTTAAATACATATGTATGTATGTTTGTATGTATAAATATATGAATATACACAAAAATATACCATGCGCATTAAGGTCAAACTTTATTATGCAAAATTTTTGTGTAGAAAACAATTGGTATTCCTGTAAATTAAATGATTTTTTTTTCTATTGGTCACAAATTAAATCGGTTAATTTTCAATAAAAGACTTCACTTGCAATTTGCGGCCGATCTTCGAAGCAATTACCTATTTCATGAAAATGTTTCCACATTTATCAACAATAATTAGAATGCACCAGCCTCTGGTTCCAACAACAACACTGTTTTTTGCCTCTTCGAAAATGTCCGAATTTGTATTAAGTCAATAGTATTTAAGGAAAGCTTTGATTTTCTATTTTAATTGAAAGAAAAATGCAGCTGAAGCTCAAAGAATTCTTTGTAGAAGTTTACGGTGAATCTACGTCGAGCAATAAATGATGCAGAGGCTGGTTTTAACGCTTCCAAAATGGTGCTCTGAGCGTTTAACACAACAAGTTTACAATTTTTTTTTTCTAAAAAAACACCTTTTAAACACACAAAAATGGACCGAAATAGTTTGTAAATCCGATATTTGATAAATTGTCAGACTTTTAAAATGCTAAAGTCCAACCATTTTTTTCTAAAACAAAAAAAAATTTACATAATTAATTTATCCCTTACGACAGTATTTAGTTAAACGTATATATTTTTGAAATACTTTAATTATATTATTAAATACTTACTGTCGTTCAGTCCTTCCAAAGATTTTACCCCAGAAAACTAATTAATTTTTGAATTTTTTTTTATATAAAAAATTTAATATTTTATAAGTTTTAGAACGGTATTTATGAGCAATTTATTCTATATTAATTAATTGTTAATTATTTCGTATGAAATATTTTTGGGAAACAATGACAATTTTAAAACTTAACAACCCTAAGCAATTTTATTTAAATTCACGTTCTGCAATAATTTATGTGAAATCTTGATTGCTTTACATATACATATGTATTGACTCTGAAGAATACTTTTGAATAGTTATAAATATGTTTATAAATTTTTTATGCAAATGTAAATAAATCTGCTTAATCTGTGTAAATAGACTCAAGAGTCTTTGGTTTTAATTTACTGCTTTTTTTCTATAAAAAAGAATTATTGTGAGTCTATAATGAAAAAAGGAATATTTTTAGAATTTTTGTATTTACTAAAGGGTGGTTAAATTTTCAAGGGCCAATGTTGATTTTGAATAAAACACAAACTATTTAGGAAATTATTGAAATTTTATTTTATTATGATATATTGGTATTACTTAATTATGTACATATGTAACAAAATATCGGCCAAATGAGCGCCGCGACCTCGGCGGCACACCTCCATACGATGTTCCAAATTTTCGATGACGCTGAGGCATAATGGAGTTTCTATGACGTTAATGTGCCGAATTATCTCATCCTTTAGCTCTTGAATTGTTGCTGGCTTATCGACGTACACCTTTTCTTTCAAATAACCCCAGAGAAAAAAGTCCAACGGTGTCAAATCACATGATCTTGGGGGCCAATTGACATCGCCATTACGTGAGATAACACGGCCATTGAATTTGTTGCGCAAAAGAGCCATTGTTTCGTTAGCTGTGTGGCAAGTGGCACCGTCCTGCTGAAACCACATATCGTCCACATCCATATCTTCCAATTGTGGCCATAAAAAATTTGTTATCATCTCACGATAGCGAACACCATTCACAGTAACTGAATGACCGGCCTCATTTTGGAAAAAAATACGGCCCGATGATGCCGCCAGCCCATAAACCGCACCAAACAGTCACTCTTTGTGGGTGCATTGGTTTTTCGACAATCACTCTTGGATTCTCATTCGCCCAAATGCGGCAATTCTGTTTATTGACGAATCCACTGAGGTGAAAATGTGCCTCATCACTGAAGATGATTTTCTTCGAAAATTTTCATAATAAGTCTGGATAACTTTAACACGTGTTGGATTGTGTATCTCTCCATGGTTCAAATTGAGTAAGTCTGAAATAGAGAAATGTCAAATTAAATTCGGAAAAAACTTGGCGTTTAGGTGTGGTTCACATTCAACATCGGCCCTTACAATTTAACCACCCTTTATTTATTGTGTACTGTCGTTCGGAAGGCGCATCCTATAGAAAACTACTTTCTCTAATTGCGGTCGCCCCTCGGCAGGGAATGTCATTCTGTCATTCTGTCATTCTGACATGAAAATGGGAGAAAGTCCATCAGACGTTCAGAGGCGGCTTAGAACAAATTGTAGTCACCTCTATTTTGTTCTAAAACACCAAGGGTCACGGCTAAATAAGAAAGTGAGCTTTGGTGAAGCACTTCTGACATATTCGGTTAAAGAGTTCGCTGAAGTCTATTCACCTGAGACGCTGGTGCGAGCAGTCGTTGTTCTCAAGACAACCGACCCGCTATAAAAATGTTTTTTAAATATAACCCTTCTAGCGTAGTAAGGTTCTCTAATGAAAACAATGCAGCAGCCTCGGATAAGATATTCAGCTTTCGATGACAACCATGATACAGGTATTTTTTTTCATTGCCGTGGGCACCCGATTATAGCCGAATCAGCAATAGTGCGCCGTTCGTTCGTTCTCTTTGCTGTTTGACATCAGCTGGAAATATCAACTGAGACCAGATCGCTCTCCATTTGATGCTTCAAACGGAGTGGGGGTCTTCCTCCTCCTCTGCTTCCACCAGCAGGTACTACATCGAATATTTTAAAAGCTGGAGCGCTTTCACCCACAGCCAATGCGCAAAGGACCATTAATCATTCGCCAAACTTTTCTCTCGAAGATTCCCAGGGCCACCTCATCCGATGCCGACAGTGTCCACGATCCTGTACTATATAAAAAGAGAGGAATGTTGAGTGAGAGGCAGAGATCGATTTTTTATTTTTGATTGCCTACTCAGTTCAAAGTAACGCCCGTTGGCAGGACATATTCTGTGTAGTATTTCATGGCTGACATTTTTGATGGTGTTAATGCTGGTGTCTAGATATATATATATATATATAATTGGCGCTTTGTAACCGCTGAAGCGATTTTCGGCCGAGCTCCTCCTCCCTGCCGAAGGGCGACCGCAATTAGAAAATTTAACTTAATTTTTTATTTAAATTAATTTTCCATAACCTTTGTATGTTGGTGGCACCGCGATTTGAACCCGAGTCTTCCGAATGTCAGTACGCAATGCTAACCACTCGGCTACCGCGGCCGCGGTGTCTAGATAGATGAATAATTTATCTGCGATATCGATGTTATGACTATTTACAATGACATGGGTGCCAATCCGTTGACTGAATATTTGATGATAGGAGTTTTTTCGTCTTGCCCTCACTTACTAACAGACCCATTCGCTACGATTCTTTGTCAAGCTCGGAGAAGGTAGAATTAAAGGCGCGCTAGCAGCTGTACACCCTTGTAAAAGATTGCGCCTTATCTAGTTAGCTCGCAGCTCATCAAATGGAAATAATTGCACTTTAAAAAGTCACCCTATCTGAAAGCTCGTTTGGAATCGAATGGCTCGGAGAAGTGCTCCCTGATCTTGATAGAGCGTTTGGTGTTATTTAACGTCAGTGTGCCTATAGCAAGAATATCAAATTGTATTAAGGGCTACGAGTTAAGGTCCTTAATATAATTCATGAAAACAGATGATAGTTGCATCATATTTAGAGGTCATATATACTAGAAAATATCTGACAATCGGACTTTTCAAGCCACGTAATTTAAAAGTTTGCCCTTTTCATTTTTAATCACACCTTCTATGGATATGTGCGTGTATATATAACTAAAAATGTCAATTCCATTAGTGAGAGCTTCGCACCTCCAATAGTCAAGCAACTGCAAAATCGAAGAGCGAAACTGCCATCCCATCCACATACAATCTCTCTTTTTCCTTCTCTTTCACCTAGTCTTTCGCCTTGGCTCTCTCACTCTCACCTCCATGCCCTCGACATCTCCAATACCGACCACTTATCTTTGTATGAAAACCTGGTCAGTGGACAGTCAGTCACTTGATAAGCGATTAATGCATTACACTGTGTCACAAAGTTTTTACTTTTTGTGGATATAATGAAAGACTCTTAAATAAAATTTGGTGCACCATGGATATTGAAAGTAAGCAGTAAGTAAGTATAAGGAAGGAATACCGATTATACATAATAAATTCAGTCGGCATTCTCAGTTCTAGATCTCTTTTCCGCTAAGTATAATTTATTTTTTTGAGAGGCCCAAAACTTACATTTTGTTTTCCAGTGAAACTCAGCAACAGGGTCGAGTGTGCGATACCAAACAATCCTATGGAATGATGCACTGTCCAGTAAAATGCTTTCTTCTCAACACAATATGAGTGTGCATACTCGTACATACATCCTCGCATATGCTCAAAAGGGGTGACCGATGAAAACTCGGGTTGCAGTGAACAGTGACATTACGCCAGTACAAAGAAAATTGATGAATCCATGCAGCAGCAGCAGCAATAACACCAATAGCCACACTGCTTCGTAGCGGAGATGACCGCCCACATACACACACACACAGTACCATAAACACTGTTCGTATGGCATGCAATTTTCATTGACTCTCGTTACTATAATTAATAATGTCGTGTCAGGTGCATGAAACGCGTGCCGAAACCTTTGTACGCCGGCAACATGTTGATGACGATAATGATGATGATGAGCATATTGTTTGTAATTAATTCGCAATCACAACCATGGTGAGAGAGTATGCACATACAGATAGATATGTGTGGCTATGTGTGAGTGTGCGTGTGTAGTTTCGTTTGATGCCGCCGACGACGTGGGTAAAAAATGAGAAAACATTTAAGAGCATTAACAACAAATATTTCATTAATTACTTTCAATGCTGCTGTTTAATTAAAATTTCTGCCGAAAAATATTAAAAAGAAATTACTCAAAGCTTCGTTTCACAAGCAGCTTTCATTAAAGTATTTGGAAAATTTTTTCCTTGAATCCGCTGTGAAGAATTAATAAACACGTATTTATTTGTTTAATTTAATTTGAAGCAAAGAAAAATAATTTCTGAGAAATTTCTTTTAATTACGTATAATAAAATAAATACTTAATTTTTACTCAATTTACTTTTCCTCATTCACGTATGCACTGCTTATTCGATTTTATCCGAGTCAAAAATAGCAAGCCAATCGTGTCTTATCTTCGTACATCGTAGCAAATTAGAGACACCAAGTAAAGGCCAGGCTTTTCTCCACCTGGTGTTTAAACTGGAGAGCTTATTGTATTATCGCTTCATTATTTACCATAGTCCACACGCAGAAGACAACATTTGTACGTATGTTACTGATAAAAAGTAATCCAATAGATGGATTTAGTGATCTGTATCTTGCGTTCTATAAGTGAGATTGAATTTCCGCTGGATTGCGTGAGAAAGATGATATTTTGAAGACATGTTGATCTCTTAACTCAGCAGTGCAATATTCAGGCAGACGTAAATTTGATTGATATTTAAGGTACGGAGTTTGTTCTGGTAATTTTTATGTAAATGATTCTCCACGGTGTGGCAGGACCAGTGTCGAAAATATCTATAAAATAATAGAAATCGTCGAGTCTGACCATCATGCAAGCCCTGTTTCGATTGCGGAGAATCTAAACATTGTACAAAAAACACTTTGGAACCACCTGAAAAGGGCTGGATACACAAAGAAGCCCGATACATGAGTTAACAAGAAGAAACCCCAAGTAACGAATTTCCATCCGTGAATCACTGCTAAATCGCCCCAAACTCGACCCATTCCTGAAGCAGATGGTAACTTGCAAATGAAAAGTGAATCACGTACATCAGGGTTGAACGAAAACATTCGTGGTCTAAGGGCGATGGACTGGCACAAACGGCTTACCAGCCAGCATTGACGGGTCGCTGTCTGGCGCCAGTTGGAAATACCAAGTGAAACTATGTCGCTCTCTCTTCAAATGGAATGGAGGTCTTCCTCTTCCTCTGCTTTTACCAGCGGGTACTGCATCGAATATTTTCAAAGCTGGAGTGATTTCAACCATTCGGATGCCGCTGTCTCTTCATTCGCTGAATTATGTCAATGTCATCGTATAGCTCGTACAGCTCATCGTTCCATCAGAGAACTTATAATAAGTTCTCTGGTTCCATCGTCTGCGATATTCGAAGTTGCCAATGGACAAAGGATCATAAATCGTTCGCAAAACTTTTCTCTCAAAGACTCCTAGAGCCGGCTCATCAGATGTTGACATCGTCCACGCTTCTGCGCTATATATTGTAGTATGATCGGTATAATGAGCGACTTGTAGAGTTTGGGTTTCTTTCGCCAAATGATACTGGTCTCTAGATAGATGAAATTGTCTTTGACTTCGAAGTTATGACTGTCACCAGTGACGTGGGAGATATTTCGTCTTGCCCTCATTCACTACCAGACCCATTCGCTTCTTTATCAAGTCTGGAGAAAGCAGAACTCACGGCGCGGTTCTTGAGGCCAATAATGTCGATATCATCGGCGTACGCCAGCAGATGTGCACTCTTATAGAAGATTGTACCTTCTCTATTCAGCTCTGCAGCTCGTATTATTTTCTCCAGCATTAAATTAAAAAAGTCACACGATAAGGAATCAACCTGTCTGAAACCTCGTTTGGTATCGAACGGCTCGGAGAAGTCCTTCCCGATCCTGATGGAGCCTTTAGTGGGGCTTAAGGTCAGTTTAGACAGCCGTATAAGTTTTGCGGGGGCTGTCATGAATTCATAGCTGCGTAGAGTCAGCTTCTTTTGTTCTGTCGAAGGCTGCCTTAAAATCGACGAAAAGGTGGTGTGTGTTAATCCTCTTTTCACCGGTCGTATCCAAGATTTGGCGCATTGTGAATGCCTGGTCAATAATTGACTTACCAGGTCTAAAGTCACATTGATAAGGTGCAATCAGTTTTTTGATGGTGGTCTTCAGTCTTTCACACAATACGCTTGATAGGACCTTATATGCGATGTTAAGAAGGCTTATTCCACGGTAATTGGCGCAGACTGTAGGATCGCCTGATGCATGCACCTGATCAGTTATTCACCGCCGTATTTGAATAATCCATCGGTCCCCGCCGCTTTGTTGTTTTTTAGGCGGGGATTGCTATTCGGACTTCGGATGCAGCGAGCCTTACCTATCTATATGTTTCTGTTAAAGAAGTCACACGATAAAGAGTCATCTTGTTTGAGGCCTCGATGAGTACCGAATAACTTGGATAATTTGGCTCATGACCTAATGGTGGATTTACCACATTTAAAGTCAAGCTGACAAAGTCCTATCAGTTCGTTGAACCAGGGTTTGAGACTTTTCCACAATTTGTACGAAAGGGCCTTATATGAGATAATCCTATGATAATTATTGTATTCTGAGTAAAGCACACTTAAGTTGATCCATACACCTCGGCAGTTCTACGCCGCCATATTTGAATATCTCGGCCGACAATCCATCGGATCCAGCTGTTTTGTTATTCTTCAAGCAGATAATCGCTGGTGAACTTATGTTCTATCGTTAACAGTTACTGTCTAGGCTGTCATTAATTCTCTCTTATGCAATCACATTACCTCAAAGATGGCAATAAAATGCAGATAATTCTTAATCCTTAACAAACTCTCTACTGAATCCGAAACGTCCGTGGTTTGGTTCCTTGGTCATAGGGATGGCCCATGGAACTGAGTAGCCGAGAGTTTACCACATTACGTGGGCAGCGCATTTTCTAAGACAATCCTTCACCAAAAGGGCCCACCAACAAAGGTGAAATAGTCATTCCGTTCCACCTCCAATTTCTCACCCGGAGCTAGGTTACAAGAGGCCTCTTCTTACCACTTTTAATTTTTTTCTATGGAGTTCCCCCCCCCCCCCCAAACTCCTTTAAGAGCCCAACGGATCGAAGAATAAATTCAAGGGTTTTATATAATATCACCTTTTTCTTAGCCTAAACATTCTTTCCCTCCTAGCCCCATGCTTAGACACCTTTCCGTCGCAATTCTTGGTAGGCGGTGGTGTCATCCTTTGGTCTTACAAGGCTGCGCAGCGGCACTTCGTACGTTAGTCGCTATATCACTATGCGTAGGAACTTTCAGAAGAGATAACTTCGTACAGAGGAGAAGAGAGAGGGAGGGTTTTTCAGCTCCTTCGAGGCCAGCATTAGTTATCTCTCAATTTATTACGATAAGTCTAGCTCTTCTACTGCTAACCAACCTTAATATTCCATTTCTTCTGAGTAAATGCATATTTCTTTAAATAGTATGTAGGTATGTATAACTAAAAATTTTTAACAACAATTACATACCAATTTCTGTCGCATTATATTTGTCAGCTTGTCATATTGCCACGAGCATGCCAAAAACTTACAATTATTCGGAAATAAATCTTTGCTCGAAGCGTCAGCCAGTCAACAGCTGTGATTAACACAAAACTGTACTTACATACATATACATATAAAATATGGTGATGAGAAGACTTACATGTGTGCATTTGTTTAAATATATATATATATGCATATGTATACATATTATGGCCTACACTCTTAAATACCAAAATACCATTTATTGTTCTTATGCAAACCACATATATTTATGGAACTTAATGTACACGTATATATGTATGTAGGTATGTGATAGCCTGCAGCCATAAACACCGACAACAATAGTGGTAAATGTAATTCAAAATTATGTCGTGAAAAGCTTTGAGGCGACAACAGGAAAAGCACTTAAAACTCTTTGCGTCACCAACATAAACCAACACATACATACATACATGCATACACAAATACTTGCATACTACCAACACAACAAACGTCCGCACATAGCATTGAATCAGTTCAACAATATGTGAAACTCAAGTGCGGCGGGTGTTGCTAAAAATTTAGTTGTTAGCTGACAATTGTTGTTGTTGTTGTTGGTGATGTTTGAAACTCAACTCAGCTCAACTTAAATTCCCCCCAAAAAAAAAAAAAAACAAAAAAAGAAGAAAATAAACAAAAAACAAAAATTCAAAATGCGCAAATGCGGCAAAAATTATATGATATCGCCTGGTTGTGTTGTTATTGTTGTCAAAAAATATTTTTATACCGTTACATTAGTGTTTTATTTGTTTGTCACCAAAAAATTTTATGAATTGCAACATTTGAAACATTGCGACAAGTGTGCATAATGAAAGTGGTGCGGGTGCACCAACCACAACCACAACGTAGGACGGATGGAGGACGAAGACCAAGATGGCAGCAGGCAGTGGCAAGCAGTGGCAAGCCGTGGCAAGTGTAGTTCATTTGCGGCACCACAAAATCGCACAACACAATGCAAATTGCATAAAACTTCTGCTTTTTGCGTTTCACTGCTGTTGCTTGCTGTTGTTACAAAAACCAAATGCCGCTGCATTGTGTCGCACTCAGCGACGGCAACAACAATGGCATGCTATGGAATGGCTTTCTACGCTACGCTGCACGTAAATGCCGCATGCAACACATGCTTGCACAAGAAGTGCAAAAACAACAAACAAAAACAAAAAAAAATATGCAACGAAGTAGTGCTTTAGTTTGTAACAAAACTTTTACGATGCCAGCGGTTGTGTTTGGAAGTTTTTTGGAAAACAATTTTGAAAAATAATGAAATAAAACAAATAAAAAATAAATAAAATAAAATAAAAATCTGTATGAAAACACAATAAAATGCAATGAAAAGCGCAGTGACACCAGCAAACGCACTTACTTAGTGCCCCGCGAGAAATTCACCATGGAAAGTTCTAGGGAAAATTCAATGTTTTTGGAGAGATCTACTATTTTATGGCACTTTCGAAGGGCTTATGGGTTTTTAGTTGCTTAAATGCACAAAAAACAATTTGGAACCCCTTGAAAGAGGCTGGATACATATAGAAGTTCGATATATGGGTGCCAATTGAGTTAACGAGAAAAAACCCTAAAGACCAAATTTCCATCCGTGAATGGCTGTTAAATCGTAACAAAATCGACTAATTTCTGAAAAGGATGGTGATTGGTGATGAAAAGTACATCACCTACATTAAAGTAAAATATAAATGGTCGCCAGAAACTCTGAGAACTCTGTAAGGCGAGGTTCTTATGTATTCACCTTATACCTTACAGTTCGCATCTCGTCCCAAGTCATAACCATCTGTTGCTGTCTATGGTGTATGATTTGGCTGGTGAAGAATAAGCTTCAATGGAAGTCAAATGCTTAACATCTGAGCTGCTTGGACGCAATGCTATCTTTTGGAAAAAATCTTTTGGTAGTTAAAATAATGCTTGGAATCAACCAGGAAAAAAAGGTTGATCTATAAATATAGCACCGTCAAGCTGGATAAAAAGTAGCCCTTTAACACATAAGAGAGCATCCGAGCGAGCGATGCTGATTCGGAAAAGGAAAAGCTTTTTAAGCAAGAGAATCTCGGTGTTCAAGAGGCGGAATTGTAGAAAACAAACGATCCCTTATATGCACAACCGTCCATCATGGTAAATGAAGGCTCAGCATGTGGAGTGAGAGAAAGAGAGACAGAGAGAGCTATCAGCTTTACGAGTGAGATGAAGTTAAAACGCGTGAAGACTCTGTTCCTAAACAGATTCCACAAGGCATTTCCGGTGTGGTGCATGAGAGTGCTTTTAAGGACACTGAAGCAATTTGTGGTATGCGATATCTTGATCTTGATATTTTTCCAACAAATGGAGAGTCCAAAATTGTATTCAATGCCACCTCTGAACGGTCGATGGATTCTTATGAGGAAGGAGCTTTTATTTCAGATCAGAAATACACTCGGAGGGCTAGTCTTTATTTTTTTTTTAATTTTGGATGTTGATCGAACCTGGACTCGAATCCTGTCCTTCCGAATGGCTATAGCACTGGACTATTGCGGTCGTAAGCGAATGTTTTCAGCCTCAGCTTCGCAAATGTTGGAGAGTTATGAATAAAGTTCATGATTCAAATTTCCCTAGAGAGAACCTCGTTGGTTACGTCGTGCAGATCTAGTAACCAGAGTCATATGTGAGTGTTAAGGTGATAAACAGTCGAAATGATTGGTCGAATATTGTCGCGATCGTGATCGATGTCGTGCGATTAAACTCTAGAAGATCATTAAAATAAGCTGACAGTTGAAGTCCCCACTCTGGAAAACATGTGGTCTCTTCCACTAGTAGACCAAAAACCTGCTAAAAAATGAAAGTTATACAAGGTTTCAATAAAATCACTAGATAAGCTGGTACGTTATTAGCGATTTGGAACCCATCAGATCGAGGTTTCTTTTTTGAAGGATGGGAATGTGGACCTAACTTTGATATTATATATTCAAAAGGATTGTTATGGCGCGCTACTATTTATATACCCTAGTTATAAGTGCGAAGTGCACCCACAAGCTGCGTTCGGCGTGAGGGTATAAGATTATAATACTTGCTGAGAAGAAAATTTTGGGAGAAGTTAGCATGAAGACTGTAGTTAAAGCATTTCGTCAACTGGCATAGAGAGGTCTGAATTCTTATCAAGAATTCCGTTCTATAAGTGACTGAAAAAAAAAAAGTTTTACAATGCAACTCTACCCCGCCGATGTACAAACATAAAGTCTTCAACTGGAAAAGGTCGGTGAAAGATATCGGAAATTACTAGTATTGAGTCAAATATATAGGCACGATGGTATCTTCAATCCCTTAAGCTCCAAACATATATCAAATTTGGTCATAAATATTTATTTGCATTCCTCTGCCCCATTTGTGGACACTCACTTTCCAGTAGGGCAAATTTACTGTTACATAAGAGCCACATAACTATATATAAACAAACAGTAGAATGCACTTAAAACTCCTTGATTGTGCCATTGTGCCACCTGCTTATGCGGAATTTCTCCCGCCACCAATGAGAATGTCAAGTATGCTACTCAAGCGCCGCTCATAAGCGCCGGTTATGTGGGCGGTTTGTATGTACCGTACATATGTACGCGCGACTGACTACATATGGCACGGGGTACTTGTCCGCCTGTCACTTGTCCACTGAGGTGTTATTTCTGACGGCCAAAAAGTTAACAACTCTACGACACAAAACAGGAAATTATATTACTAACAATAAAATTTTGCGAAAATAATGTCACAACGAACAAGATAGGCACAAGCAGGCCGCTGCGACGCCAAATAAATAACTTCGTTGAAGGCAGAAATTACTCGTAATGTCATAAAATTCACTACCGCCGAACCATTTCCGGAGGCCGTCGTTGGCCGTCTTTGACTGCTGGCGAAAGTTTCATTAGAAATTTCATTTTGTTCTTATCATTGCTGTCCTCTCGCCCTGCGGCTAATTTATTGCGTTGTTGTTGCTGTTGCCGTTGCTGTTGCTGTTGCTGTTACCGTTAACTGTAGCGTTATTACTGTTTAATTTTAGTTTTGTTCTGCTTTATTTCCGCAACGCTTTGTTCGTATTGTTTTAACGGTGTTGCCTCCACCATCCGACTTTGCTGCGCTTCAATTATTTGCCATTATTGTTTTGTTTTAATGAGACAATTTTCTCCATTTTCGGCTTTTGTTGTTGAATTTTTGAATTGCATATTTTTGCTGCTACGGTTGTTGTTATTGCCGCTGTTACTGCATTTCCATTGTTCACTAGCAGTGTCGCTGATAAATTAGCGTACTGAAGCTATTTTGCACAAAAGTTTTTCCCCGCAGTTGCCAAGAAGCTTTGAAGCGGAACAACGCTTACGATGAATGGCTTGATGACGTTGGGAAATTCACGAAAATTTCGTTTTATGTTCTTCATTGCGAACGCTTGTATGTATGTAGGTGTGATTGTAAAATTCAAAATTTTGCAAATTATGTTCCCAACATACCTAAAGGTAAATGGAATATGGAAGCGGCGGAAGGAAGCAGTCGAATGCAAAATGGCATGGAAAAGGTAAGAAGAGAGAATTTATTTCATATTCTCACATGTCAACGTACTCATAAATGTCAATTGCGGAGGTAATGGCTACACTGCAGAAAGTGGTGTTATAATGGTTATCCTGCTATCCCGGTAGAAGTCACTTCTGAAACTGTAATTTTTTGACATTTGACAAATAAAAGTACGCTTTCTCCATTTTTATAGTGAATTTTAAATAATTTTAATGGGTAGTAATTATTAATATTCACTATAAAAATGGTGAAAAGCTTGCAGAGACGGCTCGTAAAACAAAAAAAATTCCTCGGTCTTTGTGAAGCACCTTGTCGGACCGCAATATAGATATTGGTGGAAAAAATGGAGCTGTTGGGCGTGCACGTCGCTAAAGAACAACCGAGAATGTTGCTCCTATATCCCAAGGAGTTGAAGCAAACCCAACTTTGTCCATTCCTTGTCGTTCTTTGGAATTGGGCATTTCACAAACGTCATTATACCGTATTTTGAATAGAGAATTGGGTCTTAAAGCTTATAAAATTCAGTTGAAACCAAGAACTCAAGCTGGCCGATCATCAACACCGTCGTGTTTTTCCTGTTGAAATGCATGAAAATCATTAGGAATTTCATCGAAACATCATCTTCACTCATGAGACCCATTTCCACCTGGTATCTATTGCATCTGTTGTTCAGAGAACCCAAGATTTATTGTTGAAAAGTCGCTCTATCTGCAAAGTGTAACTGTTTAGTGTAATTTATGGGCCGGCGGCTCATGGTCATTGGACTTTTCTTCGAAAATGATGCTGGAGATACAGTTCTGGTGAATGGATTGCCCTATCTAGAGATGATTAATGATTTTTGATTGATGAATGGTATTGATCTGGACTACGTTTACTTTCAACAAGATGGCGCTACGTGACACCCAAGCAACGATTTTTGGAGAGAAAAATATCCCCTCTTATTGGAAAAGGGTTTTACGGCCTTAAGTAACGAATACTAAAAAAGGAATGTTTAATTAAAATAAATTAAAAATGTAAAAGCTTTTTGCGGATTTCTCGCTCTATTACTCTCTCTGAAATCTCACAGTAAACTCGATATTAATGCAAACGAATAAGATGGAGGCAAGGTCATTGGATACAGAAGCAAGTTACCAGAAATTCTTTCTGATTTGATGTAGGGCACGCGCAGGAAGTGGAACTTATTTTATTGTGAACTCATGGGCTCTGCACGTTATTTAACTTAGTCTGAGGACGAAGGATAAATTTCTAGGAGTCATCTTAGACAATAAAGTTAACTATAAAGTAATAATAATATAATATGTAGTTCGTATAGTACATGCAAAAGAGCAATATGCGAGAGATGAAGCCCCAGGATTTGCCAATGGTTATACGTATCAGTATTAAGATTTACGCTTCTTTACGGGGCCATTGTGTATTTCCCAGCTGTAAATTAAACCTCAAACGTTAATTTTGATCATGGATCAAAGATTAAGGGAAGAGTCGGCGGAGGTGTATCCTGAGAGAACCTTCTTGTGAAACTCTCTTATAAGCTACCTGCACATTTCAAAGTTTTTCAAGCGGAGGCAGCAGAGAAAAGCAGAGCAAACCAAAGCCAACTTTAAAGATAAGTACACTTCATTTTCAGCGACAACCAGTTCGCTTACACACTACAGTGAGCTCTACAGAAGAAGACCAATCAGAACACACTGTCTCTCAGGTAGGTCCCTGGTCACAGGGCCATCGAGGGAAACTGTAAAGCAATTGAGCGTGCTAGGTAAGGTACGAGCAAGCAAACTCTTCACAGCATAGAACGCATTGATATAACTTTTGCCACTTACAAGCGGCTTCTCAAGGAGTTTACATGGGAACAAGCCTCGTCACTTGGCCAAAATGGAGTAAAAAGAGATCACGAGGCATGTACTCCTTTCTACAGGGGTCATTGTTACTAATGCCCATTTCGCTCATTTGTGATGCTAGTAGGTTGGGACCTGTCATTGAACTAACAAGTCCTGAAGTCCTTTTGGGGCTTTGGCAGCACAATTTCGTTGTGTTTTACTTTGTTGCAATCGTACGTGATCTTGGCGGTCTTGCAAGTTGTAAAGACATCTTAACCATATTTTAGGCCTTTAGGTAACTTCATTGTTGTATACCCTTTACCAGTTCGGAAATAAGATGTATGACACTTTCGTAATATTATCAACCATTTTGTTTCCCGCAATAACCTTTTGGCCTGGAACCCAGTATATCGACTTTATCGACTGCTGCTCTGCTTCTACGGACATTTTCTGACCCTATAAGCTGGGAGATTACTGCCCTAGCTGCCGTTTGGCTATCGATGATGCGACATTTTTTATGAGGTTCACAGTATTGTTAGTGCGAATTAAGAAGAATTACGGAAGAAGTTAACCCAATTCACGTACAATACGCTAGACGCTTTGTAGACGAAGTACATGTTGGGATGATTGATTGTCTACAAAATATGATCATTAGAATATTTCAAAAAAACCGTTTATTTACACTCACGCCCCGATGGAAGAGAAGTTCGATGTGACCGAGACTGTCTTTTATGGACGCTTAGAGTACAATTGCAAGGGTTACCCCACCTCGATGTTATAATCGCGTTTGGCGACTTCAATGCCATGGTGGACAAAGAAGGTATCTTCGACATAAAAATTCAGCCTTAACGGCGAAGTATCCTCCAATGGGTTGAGGCTGATCGACTCTTTTAGGGCCAGAAATATGGTTGTCTGTAGTACAAGATTCGAACACAAACAAATTCATCAAGCTACCAGATCTCCAGATATTTATCTCTCCACCATATCGATCATGAAGGTTTCAAGACCGGAACATAATCTGGTGAGCAAGGTCTAGAGCATACTTAGTGCTGTATGGAAAGAACACTACTCCAGCTGAATTGCAATGAAAATGAAACACCCGGAGATGGTGAATCCGAACCCCCAATCGATTATGATGGAAAAGATGTTTCACCACCCGACTATAACAAGGTACGAATTAAAAATTACCAAAGCGGCTGGAGACGATGGATTATCGGCTGACTAGGTGCATGCAACAGCTTCAGAATACGAAAGCGCGCCTCACGATTGAAACCCAAGTGTACTGTGCCCAATCCATAACCGAGAGGTTAGTCTCCTCCGGTATCTAAACGACTATCAAACGTATTGTGTAAAAGCCCATCGTCAACAAAGTAATTGAAACTTTTCAGTGTGCCTACCATTAAACAGACTTTCCCCATGCGCCAAAGGAAAAGACAAAGCACAGTAAAGAGCTGCCTCTACACCGCTTTGTCTAGGCTTGGCATTCCTACGAAGCTGGGCTATGAAAACTTACTCTGGACAACACCAAAAGCGCAGCCAGAATTGGAAAAGACCTTCCCGAGCCGTTCGATACCAAAGGAGGTTTCAGGCGAGGTAACTTGTTTTCCTGTGATTTCTGCAATTTGGTAGTGAAGAACATAATAAGAACTTTAGAGCTAAGGAGAGAAAACCCAATCTGTTGCAAGACTGTACAGCTTCTGGAGTATGCCACTGACAAGGGTATCATATGTATTGGTCCTGCTTACTGCACACTTGATAAAAAAGCGAGGCAAATGGGTCAGGTAGTGAATGAGGACAAGACGAAATATCTCCTGTCATCAAACAAACAGTCATCCCATTAGCGACTCGGCTCGGAACGACAATGTTGATAGCCCTAACTTCGATGTCGTTTTGTCTAATTCTTGCTAACAGGTGCTACTTTCAACTGAGTAGGCAATTGAAAATTTAAGTCCTCTCTCGACGAACAAAGATAAAATTCTATCAGTCAATCATCACCGCCGTCCTTTTGGATCAGGTGGAGAACGACTTGGTTTCACCTGGTATTTCCAACTGGCTCCAAATAGCAAAAAGAAGAAGAAGATTAATGGCACGCTATTGTTGATTCCAAAGAACAAAAGTGAAGTACATATGTGAGTGCTCAAGGACCTTTCTTCTTCCATTCTTAACAATCACATATATGTATAATAATAAGTATATTTATAACACTACCACGCAAGAGCGCTTCTATCTGTATCTCTCAAGAAATCATGTTCCTATTCATTTGTTAATTTCCTTTATAAGAATGTGTTAAAAACTTGATTCTCGAAAATTCATTTTACTTCCATAGAAAATTCGCAACAAATGAAATGTAAAATTTATTGCTTCCTTTCCAGCGAACGCCACACGCGAAGAAGATAGTGCGCTATACAGTTAGTCTCCCTTCTTCAAATTGAATGTTGCTTGCTGCCAACGCTAATTTGTGGCCCAAGTTGCAATACCCGGAGGATAATTAAAAATATTTCCGATACATGAAACTCACAAGCGCAGACACATAAGTATGTACATATATATATATGTATATGTACATATGGCGGTTACCTTGTAGGTGAACAAGTAAAGTGCGCTCGTTGTGCGGCAGCAGTACAGTAGAGCAAGGGCAGGTGATAGGAAAGAGCAATAAATTTTCAATTTATGTGGTTGAGTATTTAAGTGATTACTTGCCACGCGCGTTTCCGTTTCCAATAAAATCGTAAAAGTGAATTCTTCGAAGCAGCGATTGTGCTGCGCGCAGCAAGTGATGGGTTAGTGGCGGAGACAGAAACTCCAACACATATCGCAAGCATTTCGTGCCACACGTTGGTGCACGGCGACGCCCAACTGGCAACTCAACACTGCATTTATTCGTTTTCAATCGTATGCTGCTCATAAATTTCGCAAAGGAAGAATATTGTGGTTGGAAAAAATACACACTCTGGCAGAGGTGTTGATTGCAACGTGCTAGAAACCTCTATTTCCGGCGGCGGCAAGTCAGCAGAAGATATTCGAAGCAACGGTACGTAGCAGTTAGTTGTTAGATTTGAACTTGCGACTGTGTGTGTGAGTGTGTGTGTGTGTGTGTGGCATGCGTCTTACCTTTGGAAGTGGCATTAATAAACCCACTTATATCTATGCATGTATACGTCGATAGCTTGTAGTTTCCGGAAGTCAGTCTTGATTGAAAGTGATGTTTCGTGGAGTTTAAAAAGGCAACGGCTTGCAGGGACGTCAGACATTTATTAAACCACTATTGAACAGTGATGGTTTAAGAATTAAACATTTTCAAATGACTTTATTTTAGTGAAATGAGAAAATCTTGTTTGTGAAAATCCATAAATGATCATCAACAGCAAATATATTATTAACCCCAATTTTCTAACCCGAAGACCTTGGATTAGGAGAAGAAGGACTTCAAAACTACCTTTAAAGAGTGAATATTTGATACTTGCCGCCCCTAAATTACCATGTACTATATTGCAAAGCTCCCTTCTTGGATCCTGAGAACCACTCCTTGTCCTTCCTAGAAGGGTGTAGTACCACACCGTCTCTAAATACCTAACGTTTTTCCGGAGAAGCGGTGTAGCACCTCAACTACCTATTATCTACATATATTATTGTCCTGATCGTAGAGGCTAGAAACGTGGAGGGTGGGTTATGCGTATTAAATAGGCATCCAATATGAAACGATTTTCCGTTATGTGGATCTGGGATCAATCTATATAGATAATTGCCTAAATTACCATTTTATTTTTTCTGTGGTTGGAATCCTTCTTCGGAAAAGTTATGGTTTGATTTGCTTAACATTCAGAGCATTGATAGCCATTTGCTTAAATTAACACATGAATAAATTTTCTTTCCAGGATGTGGGCCGGGGAACAATCTACATATATGAAAATAACTTCATCAGTGTTCGATTTGTTTCATTTTTGGAACATAGCTGTAACATAGCCGTCAGTAGTCAGAAAAAGTCGGTGTATTGAATATATACTTGTAGGTCTTTGTCTTTTACGATATATTTCGATATCTACAATATAACAGTACCACATCCAAAGTGGCTATAATTTGTAAAAGCAGTCTGAAATAACTCTCGAATAAATGCAAAACTACCGTGGTCTGGATACCTGGACAGGTGGGAATTGCATGACAGAACAACTAGCGTTAAAAGGAACCTTTCCATCCATAATAAAACAGGCGTACAATGTAGGTTTACCTTTTCCCACAGCAAAGTAAATGCTTAAACTGGCTTTTGGCAATAAAGGAAACTTTAGATGGCTGAATGAGATCACGTGTGACCAAAATTGGATCCGCAAAAATCAAAACATCTTACCCTTCTTGACCGGTTTTCCAATAACATAACGACAGACCGAAGGAGATGAAGATTCTCTCTATCTCTATCTCTATCTCTGCCATCTGCGTAACACAAGTTCCTCAGGGAAACATTTTTTCGGCAGTCTAGCTGAGCGCTTCAGTGAAAAATTAATATTCTTGCTTTTATAAGGCACACAAAATGGTACGAACATTTGAGAAGAAGAAGGCAGGAGCTTCACAGTGGTATCACATTGGCTGCAGCGGTAAAAACTCAACTCAACTCAGGTCTTTGCCTTCGCATTGCTTGAAATTTAGTACATGGTAGCTTTTTGTCTAGAATAACATGTCGGAAATAGTTTTCTTATTCAAATTCAATATGGTATTTCTGTAAAAATTATGCGTGGTCATATTTCTACAACTGACGCTTCACATTTCTTTTCCTGATTTCTGTTGGAAGAAATTATATATTTTTTAGACCACTCAAGCATAACAATCACTGCATCGTTTTCCTTTTCTTCTCTTTATGGTAAGACATTTTTGAATCTTTCTATGGAACCAACTTCAGGCTACGCCCTACAAAATGTTAAAATAATTATAAAGATCGGAAAACTCTGGAAAAATGTATACCTGGTTACGCATAAAATAATTGTGTTAATCTTCTTTTTGCCGAGTAAAAAGTGTGGAAGTGCACTAGCATTAAGGCAGCCAAACCATTAATGAATAGTTAGTGTCCCCAAGGAATATTGGAGTACGGAAAGTATGAAAAGCTTTTGTTTG
Organism: Ceratitis rosa; assembly: GCA_037013455.1. Taxonomy (NCBI): domain Eukaryota; kingdom Metazoa; phylum Arthropoda; class Insecta; order Diptera; family Tephritidae; genus Ceratitis; species Ceratitis rosa. Next base: position 6,478,738 of record JAWMAG010000002.1, on the reverse strand, counting down.
TAATTATGTTTTTTAAATTTTCTTCCATTTTGGGAATAAAGTTTTTGGGTTTACAAATCGAATAATACATTATATTTACATATTTTGTTAAACGGTATTTTTTGCGTGTTTCCATTTCGACATTCAATGGGTTGCAGGCTTTGTATGCAAATTTATTAGCCTTGAGATTAAAAGTTCTTCAAACAAAAGTTTAAATTTTAATTTATTCTTTAGAAAACATTCACATACTTATACATATGTATGTATGTATATATTATATGTATATTTCCTGCGCATGACACATACATATGTACATGTAAACGAAACAAATTAGTTGAGGGAGTTAAAGTTTTGCTGCCCATTTGCGGTTGCATATTACATGCTAAATACTCAGGAGATATTTACACACATACACATATGAATATAAGTGCGTACTTATATACGTAGAAATGCGTAAAAATGTAACACTGAATGTGCCCTGGAGGAAAAGTTTGCTGGGTGAGAATCTTAATCCATTTCTGTATCAATTAGTTAAACCGTTATAACTTTCTGGTTCCAGGATATTTTTCTCATTTAATTTAAAAAATGTCAATTATTCCACCATGCATCAGCAGCATACTATAAAAATACATTTTTGAAGGTGAACAAAATAAAAATAGTTTGAATTTCATATCTAACAGTGACAATCACTGACCACTTAGCTACCTTGCTGTGAGAAAAATGTTGCCTCTGTGGTGTGTTGAAATATTCGTAATTTATAAACATAACATACCAGTGATGTGTTGGCAGCAGCTGCTCTCTGCAGTAGCAAACTAGTATGTATTACTTCATCCTCTAGTTATTAGTTCAAAACTAATAATATTGTAACGGGCTTGAGCTTATCTCTGCTGGGTATGTGTGAGCGTTCGTGTGTCTTATCTTTCACAGTTTAGTGGTTTTCTTTAACAATTCCTTTAGTTAGCATTTGATGTGCGTTTGTGGTTATGTGGCAGCTGTAAATTGTCTTTGGGGCTTTCACCTAAAATTGGTTTGGGCATTGTGGTTTTTGTAAATTTCATATCTTCATTTGAATTTCCTTTAGTTGAAGTAGCAACAACAGAAACTTTTAAAAACTTTTTGATAAAGACACTTAAACTCAAAGTATTTCAATGTAACAGATTTTTAATATACAAAATTATATACATACATATGTTTACGGAAATATATATATATAAAGGGTGTTTTTTTTTGAAATGTGGTTTTCAAGTAGAAATTAAAGGAATATAATTTGATGATATTGCCTAAAATTTTGCTTTATTATAAAGATAAGGACTTGTCATTATGATTTCAGGCAAGCGACCACCGAGGCTGGCATGAATAAATTCCAGCCAAGATTGCCGAATATTCTCTCCGCGAGGTTATCTGCACAAAAAATAGTGTTAACTGGCACATAGACCATGCCTCAAGCCAACGACGTGAAATAATGCGATCACCAAAGGTTTTCTTCAATAGATTGATTGTTTCATTGGCTGTTTTGTTGGCAGTACCATTTTCTTGGAATCAAAAGTTGCCCACACACCATCCTCCAAATCAGGCACGAAAAAGTCATTAATCATGGCTCCATAGCCTAACTGTACACATGTGACAGGGCTTCATTTTTTAAAATATAGGTATGAGCCCATGATTCGCTTTCTTATAGCGCACGTCAAGTAGTGACTTTTAGAGGATGTTATGGCGTCTCAATAATGACTTGTGGATTATAACTGCTCCAAATGCGATAATTGTTTTTTATAACCAACCAAAGGGAGCTTTCGTTCTGATCAAAATTTTCTTGTGAGATTCAAGATCGGTGGCCAAATCGCTTTGAGCTCATTCACCGAACATACGACAGGCTTGGCGATCGTTCGACTTCAATTTTCGCACGAATTGGATTTTTCTGCAAATTCTTGCATAAAATGGTTAAGCATAGCTCTAATTGTTACACGTCTGGGCGAATGTACTCGATTCTCGGCCCAGAGCACCAGTAGCGTCTTCGGTGGGTACTATACGGCATCGCTGAGAATGCACATTATTCACTAGAGTAAACGTCGCACAATAGCGATCCATGGTCGCTCAAATTACAGACTCTGCTGCGTGATTATGTCACCCGTATATTAGAAACAGCGAGAAGTGTGTCGTTCGAACCAAACCATTGCCAAAAACCCAACTTCGAAATGGGTAAGGTCTCATTGAAAACCGCACGTCTAGAAAACACACCCTTATGTGTCGCTATATGTATGTAAGTATATTCATATAAAGATGTTGCGTGTCGGTTTGTTAATGCCTCCCTTTGCGTCATGGCGCAATGTGATAATTGTTCGCTTGCGGCTCCTTGATCTATGGATTGAAATTTCATGTTGTGGTCATTGTTGTGGAAAAACTCCCTCCGTGAAACACTCAGGAGACTTTACTTTAAATTCAATATGCGTGTTAGGGTGGTTAAAATTGGTGAGAATATTTAGTTTTTATATTCTTCTTCTTGACTGGCGCAGACACTCGCCGCATGTCTCGTAAAATTCATCGGCGTACTCCAGCAGCTGACAGCCTTATAAACGATAACCCCTTCTTAATTCAGCTCTGCAGCTTTGATTATTTTCTTCAGCAACAAATTAAAGAAGGCACAAAGATAGGGTCCAGAGCACACTTAGGTTCGAATAAATAATTAAATTTTAGTATTAAATTTCTTTTAAATAATTGAAATAATAAATAAAAAACAAAAAATTAGAGAAATGTTAGAAGTGACTTCCAGATGCTTCAGAGGTTGCCACATACAACAGACTTCTTATGTCTCGCACAGAACCCAGATCTCGATTAGAATTTTTCTAAGAGTTTAACAAAAAATAAAGTTTCTCTGTGTATAAATTCCACCATCCTAATGTGATGGTCTCTTAGTATTTGATATTCATTCAATAAGGATTGCATACAGTGTAAATATTTCTATATTCAATTTCCGCTTAACTTGATTTGACTATCATTTAGTGCGCTCGTACACACATATACGAGTATATGTACCGTTATAGTAGTGACAATGTGTGCATTTTACTCTTCCACAATTCCGACTGATACAACTTCCTATTCTCTCCCACTTCACACGCCAATTTCTATTTTCCGTTATTGATGCTGTCGATGCAATCAAGAGTGCAATTGTGTGAATTCAAGGAATGCTTTGTTGGATGCGCGTGTGTTTGCTATGTGAAAAGTATTGGCGTTTAAATTGCATTCTTTGCACAAAAATTCGAAAATTTTCAATATATTTTACATAAAATTAAAATTTAAATATTTTACTTATTTATATTGATGCTTTTTCAGGCCGTTGGCATTCGTTTGTATGTACGTATGTATCTATATGTTTGTATATAATTTACAGATTTACCTCCTTCAATTGTAGTTTTAAAATTGTAAAGTAGAGCGAAGAAGAGAAGAGCTTCCGCTGATACCAAAAATTGCTCGGTCTTTTTGCCTTCCACAAAAAAAAAAGACGGCATAACTATGGTTATATTTCTGAGAGCGTCTTTAACCTAGTCTAAACATTTTCCGTATACCCAACAAACAGTCATTTAGAGGGGAACAAAGGTGAGAAGGTCGAACTCCCCACGAGTTGTGCACGGTTTAAGGTCTACATATAAAATTAGCTCCGCGAAAGAGATCGGCTGGCAGTGATAACAAGCCATAATTTAGGGGAACACGTCAAAAGAGCTTGAGAGGCTGGCCCGATAAGTGTAATATTTGAAAATCCTATGAAAAGATGAGGCTGTAAAGAAGGTTTCAGGACCGTATGAACGGAACACTTCTTCAGTCTGAAGTGAAAGTGAAACACCCAGAGATGTTGAACCAGAAAGTCCAATCGATGTTGATGGAAAAGACGTTTCGAATTAAAAAACAACAAAACGGTTAGAGCCGATGGATTACCGGTTGAGCTACTTAAATATGGTAGTGCTGAGCTGGAAGGATAAGGAACAAATGGTTAGCTTTGTGGATTCAGTTGTAATAGCGTAAGTGGCGGTGCCTACGCCAATGAAGGGGAAGAAGATGTAGAATATCATTTCCCTCAAATAGAAAGGGGCTGTTGTAAAACTTATAGTGGTTAGAAGTCTTGTCACTGTCATTCAATGACATAATGACATATGCAGAATATAGTCGGAAGTAATTTTCGCACTAGAGTACTGTGATTCCCTCCACAGTATGAGTGGTCTTCAACATAACGTTTTAATAGAGAAATTTATTAGGATGAAGTGGCAAATAAGCTGGATCGGGTTGGCCCTGCTATACTTATTACTTTAGATCCTAAAGAAACACATAAGGTCCCGGAGCACTTCTAACGTCGACTGATTGAATCATGATTTGCCCTGAGCAGACGAGAACTTAGTATTCTTGTACATATATTGAGAAATCATCTCCAAAGGTATATATAATTGACGCTTTACAACTGTTGAAACGATTTTTCGGCCGAGCTCCTCCTCCAATATGTGGTTTTATGCCTAGATGTTTTTCCAATAAATGGAGGGACCTACAATTTATACTAAGCCTCCGCGCGGCTGATGGTTTTTTTTTATGAGGAGCCTTTCTTTGAAGTCAGAAATACACTCGGAGGGGTGGCCATTTCCTGCCGAGGAGCGACCGCAATTAGAAAATTTATCTTAACTTTTTTATTAATACAACTTTTGGTTGTTGGTCGAACCAGGACTCGAACCCTGAGCTTCAAAGCATAATAGGGAAAGGCGAAATAATGCAGCTCTCAGCCGATTCAAATCAGTACGCATGGTTGAAAGTAATCAAAACAATTTTTCAAATTGAAGGACCGGCCTGTGATCTCTGAGTTGGGATATAATAGGATACGATAAAAACGGACATATCTGAAAAAGTTATTGACCTTGGCTCTTACAGACGAAACTTGATTAAGGGTTCGCTGAAGTCTAATTGCAGCTTCTGTTTGCTAGAGGTGAGACTGCGAGCGTAAGTCGGTGTATGAGAGATTTTACTTTGGATGACTATGATAATGGTGCCGCTCCCATGCTGATTTATATCCTCGTAAAACCAAAGGCCAACATTACCGCCGTCCAAGAAGTGCGATGGACGGGACAAATATTGAAACTAGTAAGTCTTTCTGACATGTACTATAGCAGCCATATAAGGAAGTGTAAATATGATATTGGATTCATGTTAGAGAAAAACCCAGTCATCTTGAAATTCACTCCGAGCTCATCAAAGGGAAGATTTTTAACATATCGCAGATTTGTGCGCGACGGAAGAGAAGTACGATGTGATTTTATAATTGGCTGGAGTGTACCTATGGGTACTGCTCACAATGTAAAAATTATGCTAGACGACTTAAGTGTCATGGCAGGCAGAAAAGGTATCTTCCGCACAAATTCAGCTTCCATGTCGAAACAACCCCAAATAGGTTAAGGCTGATTGACTTCGCCGGGCCCAGAAATAAGGTTTTCTGTGGTACTGATTGCAGTATAAGAAGCACAATCAAGCTACATGGATGTATCCGGTTCGAAAAATTCGTAATCAGATCGATTATGTTGTGATAGATGGACGGCTGTTAGAAGAAGCTAATATTGCCTTGGACTCCTATCATGTAGCGGCAAGAAGCCTCTGTCAATAAACACAGGGAATGTTACAAGTCGAAAAACTGCCACTGGAATGCATATCCGAGCACTTTTTTCCACGACTTCCACTAGCCTTCTGAGAACAGTTATCAACACCTCAACATTTGAATGGTGGGTTTGCAGCAGCCTATATCTTCACGAGTCATGAGACGGATTGCAGTGAAAAGCAGAGAATGGTGGAAATGTATGAACTCGAGAAGTTCGTAGACAGAAAAATGCTTGAAAACTCTATGAAATAACAGGTAAATACGGCTTAGTCATATTGGAAAATAAACATGATGACCGCAGGAAGTTTAAGTGCTACATTTTATTCAGTTTAGTCTGCCAAAAACAGAACAAAGAATATACGGAAAAGACTAGATAAACTCGATCCGACGAATTATGTTTGAAAGTTTTTAATCCAGTACTAAACGATGAAAGCATATATAGGGAAAGATCTCATGTACCATTAGGGTTTTATGGCAGTAAAGAGCGACAAAAATTTCGCCCCACTCTATCGCAACCTTATGTTTCAAAGTGTGGTGTGATTTCGAAAAATCTGTTATGGAATCCTTGTATATAATGTCAGAAAATTTTCTTTACTTTCAAAAAAAAAAAACCAAATATATACATAAATTTCTTAAATACTACAATTTTGTGCTGTGAATGTTTGTTTAAAAACAATTATGACTCTCGAGCAAAATTCTGTGGAAGTAAAGAAAAAACAGGAATTAACGCTAATACAAAAGGTATAAAATTAACAAAAATGTACTCGTCTGAGATAATCAACCAACTAATATCTGAACTATGTCATGCCATTTTTTTATAGTGTTTGTCTTTCTTAATCGGTGTGCTGTTCGCTCTAGCCGTCTTTGCGTTGATTCGTCTAACAAATGGTTTGATATTTGGACGCAACGCAAAATTTCTACCACAAAGCCCAAAGCTAATGGATGAAGTCTTTTATGAACCGTAATTTCGTTAAATATACTCAATCCATTTTTTCATAAGCCAAAACTTTTGCCACAAATAATGCAAGATTTAGAAAGAAACATTATAATCAGAAGCAGACGCGATGTGATTTATCAATTCCTTGTTGAAAGCAGTGAATGTGTGAGTTGTCTTTTGGAAAAGTGTTGAAGTTTTGTCTACAGTTTTGGAATTTACGTTTTCTTGTTTTCCAGATCTTCGGATTCGCATTGACGGGTTTAATTGGCGTTAGTCTCATTATTATTGCTTTATGGTTAATCAAATTTATGGATACAATCTCTGTGGTTATTAGTGGGGAAAACAGAACTTCCTGAGACGACGACGGAGAGCACTTTTAAATATTGGAAATTTTTTTTATTAACATCGCATTTAATTTGATTTATTGAAATATAAGATGATAACATATTTATTTATTGGTTTTTAAAAAACTTCGTTTTTGAGAAAATTAGTAGCGCTTTATTACCTTTTTAGCTGTGTTTGGCCAAGTTTACACTCCTGTAATCGGTACTTAGAGAAGTTGATATTAAAACTACGTACAAAAAACTGATTAAAATACGTCCAAAGGTATTGAACTGGGAAAAATAACAGTGTATTTCATAGACTTATGTATGTGCAGATTTTTTCTCATGCTCTCTTCTCTTCCATCTTCCCTACTGGATCACATACATATGTCGTGAAATTTCACTAAATTCCCGCTCTCCATGAACACTAAAAACAGATACTGTATATAACCCTCGAACGATAATCAATCTACTTACATATACATAAATCGAAGCTAAGGAAACATTTTATTTTCAAAAGGTTGAAAGTAAAACTGGTACAATAATCCATATCGTATCTGCGAAATAAAGATTGCCTATTTTGCAATGTTAGAACCGGCAACAGAGCGAGCTGTATGTGGGAGATACCGAGAGCTGAAGAGAGTAGAGAGACGCATTCGCTGACAGAAGAGTGAGAGTGGCTGAATTGTGTGAGTACAAAGAGCCTGAAAAACTCCTTGGAAGGGTGTATGCTCGAAGACGTTCTGAATATATTTATGAGATAACATATGCGGCAACTACCCATCTTACATACCTTGCGTTCATAGGAACCTATCTTATGAGAGCGCCATGTAAACTAAAAGTTGTCACCGTTTGTCGAAGCCGTTACTGACGGTTCTCCCGCAGAAAATACTCGTGTTTGTATATTTTATTATGGTGTTATGTTATGGCCGTGCGGTATGTTAGATGGGTAGTTGCAGCAATACACCTGAGAGTTCAAGACTGAAAGCCACTTATGATGTAGAAATCAAGGCAGTACACTGTAAACCGAATACCAAACCATAGTGAGTATATAAAGTTGACACATTTCCAGTCTGTTGAAGGGTAGTGAAAGTGAAATATCCCGAGGTTGCGAATCTGAACTATCATTCACGGTTCCATCACGGGACCATGATAAAGTTTGAATGGCTAATGACTTACCAGCAGAGCTATTCAAGCAAAGCGGTGAAGAACTGAATAAGCTTCATGTAGCAGCATCTGTTTAGAATATGGGTAGAGAAAAGCATGACTGATAAATTGAATCTGGAAAATGGAATCCATGAGAGGGAGAACCCCATAGACTTACCACATATCGCGGGATCATTAAAGATACTAGTGCGATAGAAGGTTATATATGGCGTATTGTATGACTGTAAGACTGAAGTGCATCGTTAATGCATTGATCGAGCATTATCATAAGACCTGCCAAATTCTAAAAGAGATTTGCGAGAAAATAATCGACCTTATATATAAATATAATTAGCGCTTTGTAACCGCTGAAGTGAGCCGAGCTCCTCCTCCAATTTGTGGTTTTTGCGTCTTGATGTTTTTTCCATCAAATAGAGAGACCTACCATAGAGTTTACAAGTATACTAAGTCGCCTCCGAACGGCTAATGGTTTGTTTTTACGAGGAGCCTTTTATTTCATGTAAGAAATACACTCAAAGAGGTTGACATTCCCTGCCGAGGGGCGACAGCAATTGGAAAATTTAGCTTAATTTTTTATTTAAATTAATTTTCTATAACTTTTTGGTTGTTAGTACGACACCAAATACACGACACCTTTAAAACGCATGAAAACGAGCCGCCTCCACGGCCCTAGAGGAGAAATACTATTGTATTTCAAATTGGAGCTGATCTAATTTCCTTGCATTTCATCTTGAGGCGGAAAGCTGTTTGGTAATGCAAAGAATTTTCTTAATCTTGTCTTCCCTAGAAATTTTTTTTTATTTAAGTATTTTGAAAAGTTAAATTTATTAAAAAAAACTTATATCCTCTGGTAATTCACGCAAACTCAGTAAGGGAAATTAAATTAACGCACAAAGTCAAAAAAAAATTTTTTTTCTTACCAAAGAAACAAAAAACAATAGTAAAAAATAAAGCGTCTGCCAGTTAGGTTTTTATTCGCTGGTGGGAAATTTAAAAATTATGCATCTCGAACAACAAAGTCCACTTGTAGCATCAGCGAATGAAAAACAGGGTTTCACTACACTCCAAAAGGTATTAAGAGTTAAAATATTTTTATACAATTTTCATAACTTTTCAATTTTCATTTTAATTAATATTTTCAGTGCACTTTCTGCGTTTTCGGTCTGCTTATGGTTTTCACTGTAATCGCCTTATTCCACTTATCAAAACAATTAGAAGCCGGAAAGAATGCACCAGAGATAGCAAAGCAAGCGACATTTGGCCACTGAATTTAGTATAATTTCAGTGAATAATTTAAAATGATGACATATTATTTGCTTACCGTGTATTTGTTGCAAGGCGTGAGTATTTCACTAAATTCTTATTTCCTTAATTTTTCTAACCCAAATTACCACTTTTAGCTTCTTGGCTTTCTTGTAATCGGTGGGGGCGTGTTTTTTCTCTTGACTTGCAGTTTAGCCACTGTACTCTCAATGGAAACCCTTCTTGGATGGATTGACATACTTTATCGAAGTGTTTTCCAATTTTTGAATTTAGATGAATTTCTATTAAGAAAAGCAGATAAGACATATGGATATAAATAAAACCATATGAATAAACATATCATATATGAATTAAATATCTATTTTAATTTTGGGATCTAGGTCTGCTTCTGTCCTTGCAAGACACAAAGCTAAAGCCTACTTTTACTCCTTATCACACGCTCAAGAAACGTGAGCAATTGTTGTGCCCCTGTGGAGACAACAATCTAGCCATTATCGGATCTTCGAAGTTCTTCGTTTCAAGAATTATCATAAAGAAATAAAAAAACAACAAAAGTCATGTTTTAAGGGCGCAACATGGTAGTTCCACCTGGATTGGAGCCCAAGGCAGATCAACGCCTAAAAAGTTGTTCCTTATTGCGAGAGGCGAGCACGAAGGATAGTCACAAACTCTGCATGTATATTGGCCACGAGAAAGATTCTCAGGGTATTTGGCAAACTAGTTGTAAAATACAGCCTCGTGACGAGACTTTTCTATATACATTAAGCCTGGTTGATTTAATTGGGTAGTTGTTGAGTCGCCAGTTGGATAATGGAAGGTCTGTGAAAATGATCGCTCTCACTTTCTAAGATACTCGAACTATTTCTTTTTATGAATCCCACAAGATTGCTGACATTTTCTCAAGCATGATGGCCCTTATGAGGAAGACTGATCTTAGCTCTCAGAATACATAAAGATTGGTTAAGCTAACAATGCAGAATTGAGCAGCCACGAAGCGGCTGCGGCTGAAAATGATACAAAGGTCAGTAACTTTTTTGCACATATTAAATGGTCTAGAGTGGGTTCCGCTGCAGACCGAAATATCCGTACTAGTTGCTTACTATATAATGGGCATTTTGAAGTAGATATCTACAGTTATGGGTCTTCTTACAGGGCATATTCTATTGGGAAGCCACGCAGAGAGCTTGGTCATCGTACTATCTAACGATTTCTGCAGAAGTTGCAGAGAAGAAGTAGAACCTTAAACCTTAAGGCACTTTCTTTCCAAATGCTCCATACTTTGGAGAAGTAGGTTGAAGTGTCTAGGGGCGGCAACCTTTGGAGACCTTAGTGAGATAGCGGGGGCCAAGATGCGAAGACTGCTCAGCTTTGCAAACTCCACACACTTGCTTGATTAGTGGGTGGGGGTCATTAGAATCCACAGTGGTATCACAATGGGCCCGCTTGGGGCCTAGGTGAGCTAATGCCCACCACTTCAACCAACTAACCAGGTATTCCACTATACCGCAACTAGTGATTCTTAGTTTGCGATGCAGTGTATAATTAATTGAATATGAGTGAAAGGACTCTACTGTGCTGGTGCCTCTTTTGTCATACCTGTTTAAAGATGAGCATCCTATTTCGGCGAGGCTTACTCTATTTTCTAAAATATATTTCAACAGTTTCACTAAGTGCGTCTCTAGATCTACTACAGGAGATTGTTCTTCTAATCTTCAAGTTAAAAACTATCAGACTTCTACAGTCAAAAAATGTCACAAAGTCGTTTTATTTCTTGCAAAGATCCACCACTGGTGGGAACAAACCATTTTCCATCCAGATAGCCCTTTTTTTGGCTAAAAATGTTTTTGTTTAATTTATTTTCTGTTTCCTCATTCTCTTGCTAAAATCCTCCAAAGTCTTTCAAGCAACCTGGCCATTTATCAAAGCCTCTTCTTGGTTCCACACCAAGCTTACAGTGTAATGTTAAAGGTATTCGGTTCATTTTCTTTTCCTTTTCCTTAGAAATGGTAGCCTACACATGCATATCTAAAACAAAGAGATTTTCCCAAGTATTATTAAATTATTTATATATTTAAATTTGCAATTTTCAGGTGTCAACTACCATTAAGCCAATTCAATCTCACCGCTTCCATTGGCAAAAAAAAGAGAAAAATAAAAAGAATTGGAGCGGTGATGGGAATCTTTGGTGAAAATCTCATTTTGTTTATAAATTGCCAATATCCTCAAGTCAACACCGGCTTCGGCCATTAATACGGCTGCATGTTTGCATGCAAGTAAATACTTATGTACGTATGTACACCTATGTATGTATGTATGGTATGTGTCGTAGTAAATCACCTGCTCGGTATCTGCCTGCCTGTGGAGCTTGATTGGATTTAGCGTCATTCGTTGGAAAGGCGGTTAGTGTTTACCGTGATTGGGAGCCAAATTGATGGCTCCCCATTGGGTAGGAAATCCTGAGATGACACCAAGTAGATGTTCTTGTTTCTTGCATATACTATGTACGAGTATATGCATATGTGTAAGTGAAGGAGCAAAAGTCTTCATATGATTATACTTATGTGGTCTTGGTAACCTGATAGCTATGTACATGTGTACTCAGGGTGTGTATGTATTTATAGTTTTACATTATAAATTCTACATATTATGGAAGCCTAATATTCTTATCCACATCTTGTCGCCAATATCAGCCTGTCTCGCCACTTTTTTGCCACTGCGCTGCAATCAGAAAAAGAAAAGGAAAATAAATATATTAAAATTGTAAATTGAATTTCTCACATAACCGTAACTACATCTACCTTCAGTTGAAATTGACAGTTTCTGACAACTTTTATCCTCAGTCGGTCTTCGAATTGAGCGGCGGAAAAAAGATTAACAGCTATCGCACTTATCCCACGAAAGATAATAGAGAGAGAGAGATTATTGAGCTGGTTGACTAAGATTGTTAAAGTATCCAATGGACCGTTATTACGTCTAAAGAAAAGGGATTCAGTGCGGTTCGCTTATGCAAATAAAGGAAATCAAACATGAACGTAAACGTCTTTTCCTACTTCTCGCTGGAAGTTATTCAGTGATAGTTTGCTTGGTGACGTATTTAAAATACTCAATCAAACTTGGGATGAAGAAATTATCAATAAAGACTTAACAAACACTGATATGTCTCCTTTAGTCATCCAATAGTTTGAATAAGTATTTTCTTCAGTCACTCAGTAAATCATCAGTCATATTAGGTGTCTTCCTTCGAGTTCCTTCATAAATTATGCTTATTTTATTAATAAGAGAAAAGAAATGATAATCTGCAGAAGTTCCTGCAAGTGTATATAGCCAATCCACTGGGAGAGGTATGATCCAGAGCAACTTGGATAACCGATAGACCATTGCATGATTAGTTTTGAAACACATCAGAAAAGAAAATCAGATCTCACGATATTTTCACGAAAACCATGATGTCAGATAATGCACCTGAAATATTCAATCCTTTATTTGTGAAGACACTACGCATACTACAGCAGCTATATAATGCTAGAGGAAAAAATCTGTTATTGGGTTTTTGATGGGGGAGAAATTCTCCGTCAAGTACTGAGCTTCCTTCCACCGGTTGAGCCATACGCCTTGCAGAAAGAGAGACGAGTTCACCAAACCTTCAAGCGGACTTATGTTCATTACTAAACTAAACTTCCCCATATCGGCTGATTTTAATATACCCGATCAAAAGTCGAAATGTGGTTGTTTGTAGCATCAAATTTTCATCTGAGACCATTGTTGTCTTGTCCATCGCTAAACTTTTTTAATGTAACGGGTCGCAAACTCAGCAGAAAGAATCTTTTCGCTCGTAGGTATAAATTTTAAGAATTTTTACAAAGCGAGCGTTCCTAGAAGACCGACGCTCACTCGCATCTTCACCTCAATAGAACAGACGCAGCAATGAGAATTTAGTGTATCCTGAATTTGTCGAAGTGTCTCTATGCAAGTTACTCTTCTATATCCTACACTAGCTGATTACTGCATTTCACATAAAGATTGCTGACTTTTAGGGTGGAATAGCGACAAAGCAAAAGTTAAGAATTGAGCATAGTCTTATAAATGAAACTTCAACTGGATACCAAGAAGAAGAGGCAGGATTATACCTCACTACAGCGCCAGCTTCGAATTCGAACGAAAAATTACTCTCACCAACAGATGCTTCCTTGGACTTAGTGGGCAATTGAAAAGTACAAAGAATTTTCAGGAAAAAGTTTTTTTCGTCTAAGATATACACCGACATTGTTGTAATACAGCGATTTAAGAGACAGACCTTAAAGAGACAGCGACTACTGTGACTAGGTTAAGTTGTTCGGGGGGATAAAATATTCTAGATTTGAAAGTTTCACACACCGATGGAAACAGAAATAGAGGAATACTTGCACTTCTTTGGAAAGCTGTTGTGGAGAAGGACTTGGGTTCATGTGATGTTTCCAATTGACGTCGAACAGCTGAGATAAGGAATGACTGGTGAATTGTTGTTGACTTGCCTGTAATCACATAAGCGGTGGCTGCGCCTATTGAGGAGAAGAGAAAGAAGCGTCAGGAAAACATCAATCAAGCTACTTGGCTGTTTAAGAAAGAATAAACGGAGATCTGTTTGTCAACCAAACCGCTTCAAGGGTTATATGTACTGTGTTTCTTTATTCGCTGAACTCGTATAACTCGTACAGCTCATAGTTCCATCGGCTCGAGAAGGATCACAAATCTCACGAAAATCCTTTTTCTCAAAAACTCCTAACGCCAACTCATCCGCTGTTATCATCGTCCATGCCTTTACATAATGTAGCAGGGCGGGAACGATGATAGACTTGTAATGTTTGGTTTTCGTTCTTCGAGAGAGGACATTTTTTGCAATTGCCCACTCAGTTCAAAGTTGCAAGTGTCGTTCTGCGTTGGATTTTCAGGCTGACATTGTTGTTGGTGTTAATACTGGTCCCTAGATAGACGAAGTTATCTACGACTCCTAAGTTATTACTGTCAAAAGTGACGTGGGAGTCGAAAGCGCGATAGCGATGACTGTTTATGTTACGGGGCGGTTGTTGAAGCCAATAATATCAATATCATCGGCGTACGTCAGCAGCTGTACACTCTTATAGAAGATTGTACCTTCCCTATTCAGCTCTGCATCTCTTATAATTTTCCCCAGCAATTTGGTATCGAGCGGCTCGGAGAGGTCCTTCCCGATCCTGACGGAGCTCCTAATGTTACTTGAGGTCACTTGACATAGCCGCATACGTGTAAGTTTTGCGGGGATACCAAATTCAAACAGAGCGGCGTAGACAGCTACTTTTCGTGCTGTCGAAGACTGGTTTAGAATCGACGAAGGGTGGTGTGTGTCGATCCTCTTTCCAGGGGTTTTTCCAAGATTTGATGCATTGTAAATATCTGGTCTGTGGTTGACTTACCAGGTCTAAAACCACATTGATAAGGTCCAGTTTGTTGACGGAAGGCTTTAGTGTTTCACATAATACGCTTGATAGGATCTTATATGCGATATTAAGGAGGCTTAAATTATTTGCGCAGACTGTGGGATCGCTTTTTTTGTGGATTGGGCAGAGCACACTTAGATTCCAATCATCGGGTATGCTTTCATCCGACCATATTTTACAAAGAAGCTGAAGCATACACCTGATCAGTTCTTTAACGCCGTATTTGTATAGCTCGGCCGGTAACCCCTCGGTCCCTACCGATTTGTTGTTTTTTAAGTGAGCGATTGCTACTCAAACTTCTTCATAATCGGGTAACGAAACGTCTTTTCCATCGTCTTCTATTGGGATTTCGTGTAAACCAACTCCTGGTGTTTCATTTTCACTGCCATTCAGAAGGCTGGAGAAATTTTCCCTCCATAAATTCTATATACTCTGGGCAGTTACTACATCATCTCTCTGTGCTCTACAAGAGTATGCTCCGGTCTTGAAATTTTCTCTAAGTCTCCGTATTTTTTCGTAAAATTCAATGATTAAGGGATAGTATTATACCTACTTTCGTCATGTTGAGCTATTCAAATATCACTGAGAAGTTACCAAGAAGTTTTTAACATCCCGTGCTGCTATGTAATGAAGAAGCAATGTAGAGTGAACTAAGTACCACTTTCTTATATCTGAGAGCCTGAGTTCTTAACTTATTTAGTTAAACTTTCGGGACTTTATCTTTTAAAGCTTTGACTTTTTGAAATCCATTTACCACATATTTCGCACAACTTATTTTGCTAATCTAAGTTTATTGCCCTACTCACCCATTTCACAATTTGTTAACGGTATTTCTCGTACATAGGTCAATTTCCTTTATGTCCTAATTTCACTTCATTTTAGCGTTGCTCATACTCAGCGAACAAATTTCCGCTATTTTACGTTTTTTTTACGTTTTCTAAATTTCTCTATATAATATGTATGTATGTATGTCTCGGTGTGTCTTTTATGAAGCCCATTTGAACAATAGCACTTTATAACAAAGCATATGTGTATGCGTTAACCGAGCTTGGACTCATTTCCTGTTGCCTTTTTCACCACTTCCTCCTCAGTTTTCGCGTTGAGATTTGGATAAAAATATATATTTGTATTTGTATATTTTTATTTGTTGCATTTTTATGTCTTTTTTCTATATACATACGAGTAGTGTCAGGCGCTCTGTGAATTCCTTTCGGGCAAATGACACTTATTATATTGACCACTTGAGATTTTGGGCAATTGAAGTAGCAAGAATACGAAGAAGAAGTTGAAGAAATAGAAGAAGTAGACGCGTGTGAATATAAAAAATCACCGGAGATATGGCATATACTCATACGCATAGTTTCTTCATTTATATACAATATATGTATATATGCTTGTACGTATGTACATACATATGTTGGACACTCTATAAAATTTGTCACTGTCTTCTTAAGTGAATGGACTGTAAATGTGCAATTCAACTTTTCTTACTTTTGTATAATTTTTCGACGACTAAGTGAAGATCTGGACGGAAATAAATGCGAAATCTACTCACACATCGCAAAGAGTATTATGGTGTTTTTGTTGTTAATCTCAGTTGGTTCCAGTATGCTCTCCATCCCAGTGGTCGAAATGGGAGAGTTTATATGAATGAGAATACTTCGTTAAAGGCATTTGTCAAGCGTTCAAATCCGGGAAGATAGCACCGCATATTGTTTAAGAAATGCTGGGAAATCTATACGGAATGGGTAAGGCACCTCTGTAATACTAAGAAACCGCGTGCATCACACAGTAAAATAAATCTTTAGCTAATCAAGTTTTAGAAGAATGAACAGAGATCTGTTTGTCAGCCAAATGGCTTCAATGGTTGTGTGTACTGGTTTCCTGTGCATGGTGTACATCATACTTCTAATTTTTTAGTTTGGCTGTCCGTGAGCTTGGTTTTATCATTCTACCTATGTCGGTTAGTTGGTCGTTTGAAAAGATGATCTGGGAATCTAGTCACAGGCGGTTGAGTAGGTGTACTCTTACATCCTCTGCTCTATGTCCCATCTATAACTTCAGGAACAATACTCTTGGTTTGACGAGCTTTTATTCTCCTCTACTCCGTCGCTGTATTCTTCGCTAGACTGTTGTTAAGGTCCGATGGGAAGTATTAATCGATAATCATCTGAAAATTGGACAGATTTATTTCTCTTTACTAAGTTCATCCGCGATAGTTTATACGATAAGATACGACCTAATATTGTTTCAGAAATTAAATGTACATTGAATTTGTAAGGTCCCCCTACAATACTAGAAAACCATGTGTTTCAAACAAAGAAGTAAATCTTTATCTATACAGTTTCATTAGTTTTATTAACAAACCACCACCACTATCACATGGTGATTAAGAAGTTGGTCAGTTGGCTTTGTTCATAAGGCTGTAGTTGAGAGCACGATGGAAAACGTTAAAATAGTGCTCGATATGTACATATCTATGGTATATGAGTTGAGTTGATGTGGCTGCTGATCAGATCAAGTACTTCTCACCTTGTCAGATGCATAAACCATTCCCAAGCGTCTTTTGAACGATGCCATACTACAAATACCAGCCATTGCTACGTCAGCCAGGCAGGCAACGAAGTATAATCCTAGGTATTCACGTCATGTGATGCTTAGGGCTAGACAGTGACAGAGGTAGTGCTCGATTTACTTTTCTTCTCCCTTGGCCCTGCAGCTACGACAACGATGATTGGAAAAGTATCTCATTCTTTTACCGTAAAGTACTATTAAGCAGTGTCCAGTTGGTATGCCGGTTGTTGAATTAATCGAAAACCGGTCTTGGCGGATTATATTCCTAGATCTTTTAACGCTCAGCACAGTCCAAAGCTGTCTAATCACGTTGCAGGATTTTTCACTAAGCAATCTGGTGTTGGCTGTTTTGGTGAAAGCCAGCTGGAGTCTGAGTTCAGCCGTACACAAGGGTATGCCTATGACGTGCATAGAATTTATATTAGTTTGAATGGTACCTTCTGCATCTCAGCGCCACTTTTGATGTGGTGTAATTGCATTGAGGAGATCTGATGGCAGCTTGGCTATCTGAGTATATACTGATTGATCGCTTTGTAATCTCAGCAACCATTCTGTGGCTTCCGTGATTACGATAAGTTTTGAGTACCACAACCGAATTACCGAGAAGCGGCTGCCTTAGCTTTGCACTGAGTTATGTCTTCAAATCCTGTAGAGATCAATTTCAGAAATTACAGAAAATTAATCACAAATTATTTATTGTATAGAGGCCGTTCTTAGGCGGGTAATTTGCACCCTTCCGACTGTATTTTTGCCAGGAAATGAAAGCTCTTCATAAAAAGTCATCCAAAAAACTGACTTTTGATTTTCAAATTCCTTTTTTAGTATCACTCTTCGCTTCGGCTTGACCTCACCACTTCTTAGGTATTTGCCATATCTCATCTGAAGAAAAAGCAATCAGTTAAGGGGTGATTTCCTTCCATAACCATTGTGTTACATTTCTTTATCTGGTATATTTGCTTATACGTATGTAACGTGCACTTACCACGCAATTCGGCGTCATAAAAAGTCGCTTGCTTGGCTTCTGGACGTCCAATTGAGTGTTCATATGTGAAATATGGTTGCGTTAAGAAGTGTCCTTTTACTGCCTTACACGCGAGTTTGCTTCGCTTTCTCTGCCATTTTGTTCTCTTCTTTCATTGTAGTTATTATATTTTGTTCCCTTTCCTTTGATGTGAGTTCAGCGATTCCATGAAACTGTCGTTGGGACAAATTCAAGTGGTGCCACTTGAAGCTTTTGTCGCCAAATATTTACAACAATTGCTATAAAAGTGAATGGGAATTGCTCGCTAAAGTTCTGGCTTAACTTCCCTTAGAGCTGATAATATTTTCAGCATTTAATTTAAATGAAACTTCAAATATTCAAGTATTTTACTAAGTCAATCTTTATAATAAATTTTTGGAGTAAAAAAAACAAATTATTGGGGAAAATAGCCAATAACTTATTGTATTTTGTAATATTTATTTATTTTTCGATGAGAGTTCTCATCGGAAAATTAATGAAATTGGGTTTCTCGCAGGAGATACACTAGAATGTCTTGGGTTTCTCCGTTCATTGGATGGTTCAGTTGCGTCAATCTTTATTTGAACGGAGCTTCCAACATAATAACCAAATTCCTGACATCGAAAGGTCTCCTCTAATTAAGTGGCCAAATATTCAGATGATATGAATAATAAAAATCTAGTATCGGATCTCTGCATGGGTAAAAATGCAGCCGCTGGACATTGTGATACAAAACCCACCCCACAGACTACGGAGCTGTAAGCCTACATGGTTCACTCTATTAAATTCATACAGTATTACAGATCCCAAACAAGGAGAAAATGAATCCAACAGGTGCGAAAAGCCTCATTCATAGAAAGGAAGACCAAACATCCAGTCAGGTCACTGAAAGCCCATTCCACTTAACCCGTGCAGGGTGTTAAACATTAAAGGCTAGGAATTGGTCCGAAATCCTGAATGAGACCAATGCAAAGCTACTATGCCTAGAGAAGTAGAAAGGAAGCGTTTTAAGTCACTGAACCTGATGTCCCAAAATCCATGGAACCCTGCTTCAGAAAACATTTGAACCAGCGAGCAGGTCAAAAAGTTTGTGAGATCCTTAACGTTTTATCTTTCACACAACTGACTGAGAAGCAAAAAGCTGACCTCAACTACACTAGAGATGTTCTCGACAGGAAGCATACGGATATGTACATATCCTCGGATATCTGGAAAACAGTGTTGATGAAAGCCTTTTTTTCTAAAACCGGGTTCTTCATGCCTCTATCTTTCTCTCTCTCTCTCTCTCACTTTCTGTTATCTTATCTTCTACTTTCCTCACTCTTAATATCGTCCGCAGAATGCAATCTTCTGCCTTTCTTCTACAGTACGTAGGCTGCTATACAAATTTCTGGTCTAATAATGAAAATACGAATATTTATCAACGAAAATGTTTTTTTTTAATTTTTTTTTTTTTTTTTTTTTTTTTTTTTTTTTTTTGGATTTGGCTTGTCTTGGAAGACCCACACGGTCGATTGCTGTTTTGTTTCGGGCGCATGATTCGTCACCTGTGACGATCTTATAAACGTCTTTTGAAGCACCGCGATCATGCATAGGCATGCCTCCATCTGAAGGTATGTTACATGACGGTCTTGCATTATCAGTTCACGTACCGCTTCGATGTTTTCTGGCACAACGGCTGTTTTTGGACGACCTTCCCGGAATTCGTCTTTGAGCGAGCGTCGGCCACGATTGAATTCGTTGTACCAGTTTTTCACCATAGGATGGTTCTTCATAGCCATACAAAGATTTTAGTTCATCGATGCACTCTTGTCGTGATAATCTACGTCGAAAGTTGTGAAAAATGATCGCACGAAAATGTTCACGAGTTAATTCCATTTTTTGGCCGAGATGGATTTTTTAATTCCCTGTAAATAAAACAATTCACGATTAAATGACAAAACGTTCTGAG
This sequence comes from Ceratitis rosa, assembly GCA_037013455.1. Taxonomy (NCBI): domain Eukaryota; kingdom Metazoa; phylum Arthropoda; class Insecta; order Diptera; family Tephritidae; genus Ceratitis; species Ceratitis rosa. The sequence continues at coordinate 6,458,471 of JAWMAG010000002.1, read as the reverse complement.
TAATGTTATGCTAAAAAATGTCAAACTTTCCAATGTAAATGTCAGATTGCCAGACCTATATATAGCAACCTACGTATGGATTTCTTATAACCATTCTTACTAGCACTTTTTCCGTATCATAAGCATAAATGAGTTTTTGACAAGTGTCCTAGAAGCTTCGCAGTACAAGCAAAGTAGGCTCTCTGTTTAAAGTTTTCACGTGTCAGAAAATATAACGTTTTTCTTTAGACTGATTTTTTTATTTTCGTGTCAAAAGAGCTTTCGATTGTTCTTAATTTCTTAAGCATATTTTGAAGCCATATTCTTCCAACACACATTTCTCTGCGATTCGAAATGCTCCAGAATGCCAGTAAGGCGTATACTGACGTAAGGACCGCTTACGAAATTCTTCTTCTTCTTCTTTACTGGTGTAGGCACCGTTTGCGCAATTATAGCCGAGTTAACAGCAGTACGCCATTCCTTCCTTCTTTTTCCGGTTCGACGTCAACTGAAAATACCAATTGTAGCCAGGTCCTTCTCCACCTGATATTTTCAACGGAGTGGAAGTCTTCCTCTTCTTATGCTGCCAACGGCGGGTACTGCATCGAAAACTTTCAAAGCTGGAGTTTTCTCATTTTCTCTTGTTTTTCTCTGAACCATGTCAATCTATGTCTTATACGGAGGGGTCCTTCTCGGTCCTGACGGAGCTTTTAGTGTTGCTTAACGTCACTTTACATAGCCGTATAAGTTTTGCGGGGATACCAAATTCAACCAGAGCGCCGTAAAGGCAGTTCCTTTTCGTGCTGTGAAAGGCTGCCTTGAAATCGGCGAAGTGGTAGTGTGCATCGATCCTCCATTAATGGGTCTTTACCTAAATATATCGTTCGGTGAATATCTGGTCAACGGTGGATTACCAGACCTAAAGCACATAAATTCGAATCAGTTTGTTGACGGTGGGCTTTAGTCTTACGCTTAATAGGACCTTATATGCGATACTGATGAGGTTAAGCCTACGGTACTTAGCTTGGGCTGTGGGGTACATCGTTTTGTGGACTGGACAAAGCACGCTTAGGTGCATACTTTCATCCAGCCATATTCATCAGAGAAACAGATGCAAGCACCTTATCAGTTATTCGAATATCTCGAAGGGCTCAGGCCGGCAATTGCTATGAGAACTTTTTTATAGCCGAGCAATAGAGCATCTGTTGGATCGTCTTGAGTTTCAGTTTCAGTTCAGTTTTTTTTCACTCCTTCCTGCTGTTGATACAATGTGAAGAAGAAGATCAGGAGAATTTGTCATAAATGAGAAGTGATAACATTTCCAACGTCATTATGTCACAATTATAACATTAATTAAATTATTCAACATAAATCCCATCCGAATTACACATCCATCTATGGATTTTTTTTCTCTCATATTTCGTTTTTGTACACATTAATATATGTATGTACGTAAGTATACTCAGTTTTTACTACGCAAATTTTTCACATAATGACGAACACATTTGCCGTTGCTGTGAGTATTTGACCATTAACACCTAAAGAAAATACGAATGACAGTGTCATACTTTTTCCACGAAACACCTGTCACATGTTAGGAATTTCATGAAACCAACACACGCACACCAATATTCCCCACTACGATAGGTGAGTGCGTGTGTTTGTGTGTGTATGCGTGGGGCAGAATGCAGAGCAACCAACAGAAATGTTCACTGTCAGTGACAATTGAAATTAACCAGTGTTTGTTTAATAGGTTTTTGCTGTCGTTGACAGTCAACAATGTTTGTTGTCACTGCCGTTGGTGATACTTTTGTCAAGCATAATGAAATTAAGGTGAGTTTTGTAATGTTTTATGCACACAAATGGTTGGGGTGTTGTGAGTAATAGTTTAATGTTATTATTTTTAGTATACAAATATGTCAGCACAACAGAATTCATGTTGACTTTTGAGTGCTACTGTATCTGTATGTGTGTGCGAGTGTGTATGGGTGTTTTTTGCGTTTTTGTTTTATTTCAAACCTCGACTTACTAACTAGCTCCACCTTACATGTATACATATGTAAATACATATCGGTATGTTAGTATTAATTGCATAGAAGCCTTGCAAAATGCTGTCAGTTGTGCCTTATCTGTTTGTGAATTGTTCTATTTGTGGATTTCTGGTTCAGTTGGTTGTGTCTCTGACATTTTGTTGTCTCTTGACTTTTTCACAATTGCATTTTTGTGGCTGCTATCACTAACAGACCACGCCCATCGCATACAGTTATTATTATTTATGTGCACAGGTGGGTGGGTCCTCCATTGTGGATATAAATCTTAATATATGTATGTACATACACGTATGTGCATATGTATGTACCTATGTACATACTCGTATATATACATGTGTATATATAAAACAGAAGTCCTGCTAGTGAATCTGTTTCTGAATTTTGGTGTGGTTAGTTGAGCTATATCTACTCGGTTGTGTTGAATAGTGGCAGCTCAAAAGCTTTCTTCGAAGCTTTAAGCAATATAATAACTAAAAGAAAATAAATCAAAAAATCTTTAAAAAATTCAAGGAAAAACGTAAAAAAAAATCCTCTTCATCAAAATACTGGAAAAATTTTGAATTACTCACAAATACTCGAGTAATCAGCAATGACCAGACGAGTACTTTTTACTCAAAAGCTCCAGCTACATAGAAATATTGAAAAAAAAGATTTTAAACTCGTTTAAATTGTAACACCATTTTCAAATTTTTAACCTTCAACAAAAAGATATTTTTTCTCTCTCACTGTTTCTCTATTTGTCTATTTCTCTCTCTCTCTCGCTCTCTCTCTCTCTCTCTCTCGCTCGTAATATCTGCTGGTAGTGAAGAGCTTTCAATAATCTATACCTCTTACGTCGAACGAAGCCAGATTTTCACTTTTGAGTTGAGTTGATTTGATGAGGCTGCTGATTAGAACGACCAAGTGCGCCCATCGTAATATCGCTTTGGTATACTTATCAATCTTGATACCTTTGCAGATGTGCAAACCATTTTGTGTACCAAAAAATTAAGCTTATCCAAAATAGTGCTAGTTATGGACAGTGGTTCAGCATACTCTTCCTCTTCTTTGACTCCGTAGCCTCGAAAAAAAAACATTTGAGTAGTATCCCATTCTTTTGACGTGAAGACAAACTAAAAAGTGTCCAGTTAAAATAATGCTTATTATACTGATGGTGAACTGTTCTAAGAGGATTAAATTCCTTGATCTTTTAGCGTTCAGCTCAAAATTTTAGGTGGATGTGGGTCCATTGTGCTTAGGACAAAATTTAGTCCTGCCCTGTAGTGCGATGTTTCTAAAGCTAAATGCATTAGATTGCCTACAGATCCAGTGGAAGAAAATTGAGCAGAATTTCTAGGGCTTTTGAAGGAATCGATATCCTGCCTACCGCTGAACTCTGACCAGTTTGCTCCTGAAGGTGGTTTTTTCGAAGGCTGAGCGCCAGACAGAGAGAGAATGTTGTTTAATTCCAGTTAACTACAAATGCATTTGGTATCCATCTCTTATCAATTACCGCTTTACAAGTGCGTAGAGAACTCTAGCTGAGTTTACTATTTCGAGATATTTGACTTCGTAGAAAGAGTGAGCGGGGAAGTGTAAAATAGATCATTTCAATTTCTGTTGGGTTGTCGTCCAGTCCACTTTCCACCAGTTCTCTAGTATAAGTAGTGCGTTTTGGAGTAGATAAATTATGATTTGTTGGGAAAATATCGTCAGTTTATGTTACCAAGTCACAACCTGTACTATTCGATGCCGAATCAATGTGTTTTCAACTTTACTTCTGGTCAATAGACTTTTTCAGATTAAATGGAAGTAGAATCCATTTCCATTTCACTACCAAGGTTCGCTTCGTTACACGATTTGGCGATAAAATGATGCTGCTTATTTCACATTGAGGATGAATGAAAGCTCAAGGACCTCCTAAAATTTTGGAAATTCTACAAGCTATAAGTCGTTAGAGAGCATTTTGAAAGGTACATAAAATTTTGGTTAATGCGAGGTAAATTTAGACCGTAGTAGATGTGAACTAGTCTTTATTGCATTTGGGCAAGATTAAGGTATGTATATTAGAATTCTTTATGTGATGCTCAGGACCGCATTCCTATTTGCATTTTACGTTATGTTTGATCAGTCATTGAATTAATTACACGTCTGTCAGGAGGCGACATTAACTTTTTTGGGTAGCCGTCTGTTCTTTCACCTCGTTGGTCAAGTTTCCTTCCTTTACAGTGAGTATATACTATCTGTTCTCTAAAAACTTTCTTCCTCATTGCAATTCTGTTAATAGGTTTAATTGCCGCAAGTAAGCTGTGGCAGACTTTGGCCGTATAAAATCATCCTGGTATTAAGTCCTGGCTGTGTCACCTCTTACGACAGGCATGCCTTACCGCGGGTAAATTTTTGAAACCCTATCCTGCAGGGTTACCACCGACTTCCTCGCTGGGTATGCATTTCAGCACATATCCTCGTATTCCTACAAATTATTTTTCCACATAAGGTGTTACGTGACTGTTGCTAATGAGTTGCACTCCTATTTGTGGCATGAAGGCGGCTTTACATTGGAGCATAAAAAAAGCTGTTAGAGAATGGCGTTGCTTTTGGCATTTTTCGTTCATTTTATTTTATTTTATTGTATGTACATATGTTTAATATCAGTTTCCATATGCCGGTATTTCTCCCTCTGGGCACAAGTACAAACATACATACATACATACGTGTATGTGCAACTCATTTATAACACATTCACGAATTGTTTGCCTTCGTACGTCGTCTTTTTACGACACCCCTGTGTTCCATTGGTGTTGGCAACGCAGCGAGGTAATTTACACTCAAATGAGTTTCATTAATTTTTATTTAGAATTTCATAATATTCAAAGGGAAATGTTAAGGGTCATGGTGGTATTACATTAGAAAATGGGAAAAAATATTCATTAAATAAAAATAAGTTGTATTTCTACCGTAATTAGTATTACTTTGAAATGCATAATATTTTTTTATATTTTTTAATATAAATAATAAACTAGTGAGTTTACTTGAAAGGTTCAACTTGTTGGATTTAGATGTCTTTTCATAATATTTTTTGAGAAAACAACAGCTTTTTTTACAGACTTATTATTAGATACACTAATTGATAGTTCCGTCCAGAAGTAATATTGTAGGACAGTGTTTATGCCAATTTATTAAAAGCTGTGATCGGAATGTGTCGGAAGGATACCTTTTGGATGTTGGTCGGACCAGCAATCGAACTCTGGCTTTCCGAATAGTAGTACACAATGCTAACCACTTTGCTATCGCGACCACGGTGAAGAGATAAACCCATTAAAATATATACCAATATGATCAGAATGACTAGTTGAGTGGATTTAGTCATGTCCGTCTATCCGTCTGTTTGCCTGTCCCATCCGTCTTGAACGTGAACTATTCTATTTCCGAGTTTTTGAGACATTCGAACGATGCTTGGTATGTGGGTGCATTATTGTGAAGTACGGATCATTTGCAGTACCCGGATATATCCGTGGCCAAAATATATTAGTCTATAAATTGTTTTATTTTTAATTTGATCATTTATTTAAGAAAGATATGCACAATAGTATTATTCAAAGTCTTACTCATCTGAAGTTATACCACGCTCCCATCTTTCTGGCATACATGATTGATCTGTTTGAAAGTTTTTCGATCTGGAGAGAGCCAAGTAGCTTGGTGAATTTTCTTATGCTGGAATCTAGTGCTACAGACAACCATATTTCAGGCCTCGGAGAAGTTGATAAGGGATATTTCGTCGTGGGAGCTGAATTTCCCGACAGTCGCACCAAAGATACCTCCTTTGTCCACCCTAGCGTTGAAGTCGTCAGGCACAATTTTGACATCGTGGCGGGGGCAGCGCTCATATGTGTGGTCGAGGCGCTCGTAAAAGGCATCTTTGGTCAAGTCATCTTTCTCTTCCGTCGGGGCGTAGGCGCAAATCAGTGTGGTGTTAAAGAATTTCGTTTTGATGCGGATTGTATCGAGACGTTCATCCACCGGAGTGAATCCAATACTCGGCGACTTTAGCTCGCCTCCAAACGGATGTTTGTTGGATACGTGGTCTTCGACCGGGAAGGAGTTTTTCATGTCATTTTGAAAGGTAAAAAGTAGTGGTACCAGCAGCTAAGGTTGTTATATCATTCGGAAAGTCCAGGTTCGAGTTCTGGTCTGACAAATACCTCCTCTCAAAAACCCCATTGCCCGTGCGAAACGGCTTTGAATAAAATGTAGTTCCGCCAATTTGAAAAAAAAAAAAAAAGATGTATACCTCAAATTGGAAAAGAGCTCGGTCGAAAATCGCTTCAACGGTTACAAAGTGCATGTTATATACATAATAATTAAAGGCTAACAAGCCAATGACTTTGAGTTCGAATTTTGTTCAGGATAAAATTCAAAATTATGGAAAAAGTTTTCTAAAATCATTTTCCATCACTTTGACTAGAAGTTGAAAGAGGAGATCGGCCGAATATCGCCTCAGCAGCTATAATCTTGATTAAGAAGCGGAAAAACCATTTCTCATACATAATATACAATAATTACATATGCACTCCCATATGTACTCGCATTAAACTTTTTCCGAAAATCTGTGCATTAAATTTGCTTTCATATTCACTGTCGACCGTTTTTCATATAATATTCAAGTGATGAAATTTTAATGAGAATAAAATCACAGAAGCCAAGTCCTTAATGATTAAGTCATAATTTATCTCAGCCGCCTTCACATGTACGCAAAGTTAATTTAATTTGTGGTTCATCTAAAATGCCAACAGCTCTGGAAACAACAAATTTTCAGCAACTATGCGTCTGTGGTGTTTACTTGCTGCGCTTGGTATGCGTTTGACAAAAATCGCTTCGCTTCAGTCTATGACACTCAGCTTCCACTCACACATACATATTTACTGAGAGCATTTTCTTCATATTAAATTTGTAACTACAATAAATGCTTCGGGGGCGGCAAGGCTGGTTGCAAATGAGAATAAAAGAAATTGTGGTTGACAAAAAAGGTTGAAACATTAGCAACCTCACATGCTATTTTTGTTTAAAAAAAAAAAAGTTAAGTGGGAAGTCTGCAGAAAGCTCAGTTACAGAGTTGTAGCAAAGGGAATGGGAATGAGTAGCGCAGAAATTGTCAAGAATTGTGAGTTTTTGTCTTATGTGATTGTAAATGCAAATGAATTACACGCGTAACTCAGTTAAATATCAAGAGAAGAAAGCCTAATAGGATGTGCCTCTCAAGTGTTGTATACACTAGGGTGATGTCCACTTAAAAAATTTTGGATAAGACTTCCTAATCGGTTTTAAATTGTAGAGGAGGTTACTTTTCACCCCACCTAGTATGTAGTTTTTTCTACTTCCTGATTGGCGTATGTCTCTCTTACTTTATTCTATTCGCCGTTCGCCACCAATTGCCTGTACTAAGTCAATCCTTGGTCAATCTTGAGAAAGCATAGCCAGTGATGGGGTTATCATAACAACCAATCAATGCCATCAATATACGCCAACAAGTGTAAATTAAAGAAGTCACACGAAAGACAGTCAGCTTGGCTGAAGCATCGCTCAATATCCAACTACTCGGAGAGGTCCTTACCAATTCGGATGAAGCTTTTACTGTTGCTCAGCGTCGGCTTATACACGTCAGCCTAGTAATGCAGGAACACCAGATATAGCAACGTTGAGTTAGTTCGTTTTAGATTGAAAGTCGCTCAAAAAGCAACGAAGAATTGATGTGCGTCGATCCATTTTCCACGATATACAGTGTGAAGTATCAAATTCCTCTCACAATGAAGTCCGCCAACTACTTTGGGAACCTTATTATAAAGTCATACATAAGAATCTGTTGATAATTTTTAGTTAACTATCGATTTCCAAGAGGCAAAATGAGCGAGTAAAAATAAAAATGGGTTATATTTCTAGTGAAAATACCAAAGTAAAATTTGATGTTGAAAAAGTGGAACTTCCCTTTCTACTATGTAAACTCCCGACTGGGTCATAATCTTTTCATAGAAAATTAGTTTTCAAGCTTTTAAATGTGTAACTAAGCTTTTTGTAATAAAAATACAACTCTTTAAATGTGAATCTTATTAAAATATAACAATCTTTATACAGCTGGACACACTTGGCCCATGATATTGCTAGTTTGCGTCAAGGATGAAGCTTTTATGGTGTATTTCTCTTAAAGTAATTACAAGAATTTAAGTTTTAAACTAAGTCGTAAGAGATAAATGAGACTTTTTACTTAAGCACATGCAAATATACAAACATATGTATATACGAATAATGTCATTCTCGATATTTGTTGGCTTGGTAGAAAACCATTTGCGGATTACAATGTTCTACAACATACTGTGTTGTCAAATATTATACAATATATTAAGGTTGGCCATTTTAATCTAGAAAAAAGTTTTCTATTTGATATTAAAGAATATGTATAATATATAGTAGAGCTCTAGATACCCGGGTATCGAGCACTGTGAGCAGCTCGATAACCGCTCGATACTCGCCTGATACTCGTTCGTTGCTCAACTGCCTAAATGATTTTTCAAATTTAAATTTTGTTTGTCAAAATTTCTTTAGTATTTCAATGAGTTTCACACTTTGCATAAATTATAGAAGAAAGTTCTGGGAAGAAGATCAGATTTGTAATTCAAAATGCTCAAAAATGCTCGAATAAAATCTTGAGATCTAATATACCTTCTGCTCAAATATAAACAAAAACGGTTAATTATTCTTCAATATTTATTTTATCCCCTTCAAAATAGTCACCATTAGAGGCGATACACTTATGCCACCTGTTTTTCCAAGCTTCATAACACTACTGGTAAGCCGCTTTAGGTATGGCTTTCAGTTCCTTCTTCGAATTCTCTTTTATGACTTCAATCGACTGAAAATATTTTCCACGAAGCGGCAATTTGAGTTTAGGGAAAAGAAAAAAGTCACACGGTGCCATGTCGGGTGAATACGGTGCTTGCGGAACAATATTTACGTTGTTTTTGGCCAAATAATCGCGTACAAGACGAGACGTATGAGCTAGCGCATTATCATGATGTGGAAACCATGACTTGTTGTCCCACAAATCCTTCCTTTTGAGACGAATATTCTCACGCAAACGCTTCAAAACGGATAAATAATATTCAGCATTAACTGATTGACCTTCTGGAAGGAATTCCGAGTGCACAACACCTTGGCTATCAAAGAAAACAGTGAGCATAACTTTGATTTTCGATCGACTTTAACGTGGTTTTTTGGGTTTCGTCTCATTTGGAAGGCGCCATTCAGATGATTGCTGGGCTGTTTCAACGTCATATTCATAGACCCAAGTCTGGTCACCAGTTATGATGTGCTGGATGTTCGTATCACTCATTGTGAGCATTTCCTTGGCGACAGTTTTGCGTTCCTCTTTTTGAAGAAAATTCAACAATTTTGGAACAAGTCGAGCAGACACACGTCTCATGCCCAAAAAATCGTAAATAATGCTATGAGCGGATCCATTTGATATGTTGAGCTCACTAGCTATCTCTCTTTCAGTCACACGACGATTTTCCAACACAATTTTCTTTACTTTTTCGACATTTTCTTCGTTTATTGACGTTGCTGGACGACGATCATGGGGCAAGTTCTCCAGCGATGTACGGCCGTCCTTGAACGACTTATACCAATCAAAAATACGTGTATGTGATAGGCAAGACTCCCCATATGCCTTCTGCAACATTTTCATTGCGTCCGTCGCACTTATTCCATTGGAATAACAAAATTTCAAACAAACATCTTCGCTCAACGTTAATTTCCATAGTAAAATTCGAAAAACACACACGAGGTTGACTTGTTTATAGTGCCGTAAAAAAAACTATGTGACAGATCTCGCTCAAATTTGACATGTAAACATATAACAACCCTGCCAACCTAGACAAAAAAAAAGTGTGGCCATATTTCTTGTCCTTGTCGAGTTTATATTTGAGCAGAAGGTACAAATTTTCTCCAGACAGTCCACATACAACTTCCATACTCTATTCTATTTCACTTAAGCGCCTAAAAAGGCTAAAAAATGTGAAATTTCAAATTAATATTCGACTAAAGAGCATTAAAAAGTGATTTCTATATCTTAGAGCTCTCATTAGAACACAAATTCAGCATGGGTCTTCTAGACGGTAGACGTCCTGCAACAATTTGTGAGACAGGAACCATCACTTGATTAATATCTAATAAAAACAATTAAACGACTCACCCTTATGCTGACTCCTATAGGGATATAATATTATGTATGTATGCATGTGTGTTGCTGATGCTGATGAGTGTAAAAAATGAATTTCCTTCTACACCCAACACTTGATGTTTAACACTTTTTAATCTTGATGCGTTTTTGCTGTCAACAATAACCATCACTGCGCAATTAAACACTTACTTATGCTTGTGAAGAACACAAACTGTGCTACAAATATAGAAGCAAGAGTATGCACGAGCACATGGAAGGACTTATGATAGTGTGAAAGCATTTGAGTGGCAGAGCGAAAGAGAATCAGAGTCAACACCAATACCTCGTCTACAAGTTGCCAGCTCAAATGTGCATGCGTGTATGTGTATGTGAATAACTTGTAAGTCTGTCTACTCCTTAAAAGCATTTGCTTAAAAGAGTAGTCGTATACATGGTGTAATGGTATAGAGGAACGCCTCCCCCTTACACCAGTGCAGCGCAAAGTTAGTGGAGAATGCTCGTGAATGCGCTACCACAAAAAGTAAACATGCTTCAAGTGTAAAGTGTTGCCAGCAGCAAATAAAATTTGCATTTGCAACTGGCCACAGAATACCCGGAGCAGTTGCATAGTTCTTGTGTATGCCGAATGTAAAATGGAAAATTTAAATACGCAAAGTATGCGTATAAATTGCTTTATTATGCAACTTGTATTTCAATGCAGCCGCAGACACCAACCATAAATGGGTCTTAACGTGTTTTATGGTAATTTCTAGTACAGAGCACAATTTGAGGAGAGAGCTGAGATATTTATGCAGAAAAGTAAAGCGAAAAAAAATAAGAAACAAAATAAAAACATAAAACTTAGTTTGCTGCTACTGTGCTGGAATAATTTCTACAATTACACGAATATCAATAAATCCTTCATAAGACAACTATTGTATTCGCCGATAAATGGCTTTAAAAAATCAACTTTTCCTTTAGTCAATGCAGGTAACTAGTATTTAACTAGTATGAAGCTGATGCATAGTCATCCAATCAAAATCTCGTTGGAAATCGTAGACGAGTTCACAACTAGTAAATCTTCCTCCTTTGTCAGCTGGTAGAGCCAGTGAATAGAGCCTGGATAAATATTCAGCAATGAATTGTTTATTTAAATAAAGGGTGGTTAAATTTTCAAGGGCCGATGTTGATTTTGAATAAAACACAAACTATTTAGGATATTATTGAAATTTTATTTTATTATGATATATTGGTATTACTCAATTATGTATGTAACAAAATATCGGCCAAATGAGCGCCGCGATTTCGGCGGCACACCTCCATACGATGGTCCAAATTTTCGATGACGCTGAGGCATAATGGAGTTTCTATGTCGTTAATGTGCCGAATTATCTCATCCTTTAGCTCTTGAATTGTTGCTGGCTTATCGACGTACACCTTTTCTTTCAAATAACCCCAGAGAAAAAAGTCCAACGGTGTCAAATCACATGATCTTGGGGGCCAATTGACATCGCCATTACGTGAGATAACACGGCCATTGAATTTGTTGCGCAAAAGAGCCATTGTTTCGTTAGCTGTGTGGCAAGTGGCACCGACCTGCTGAAACCACATATCGTCCACATCCATATCTTCCAATTGTGGCCATAAAAAATTCGTTATCATCTCACGATAGCGAACACCATTCACAATAACTGCCTGACCAGCCTCATTTTGGAAAAAATACGGCCCGATGATGCCGCCAGCCCATAAACCGCACCAAACAGTCACTCTTTGTGGGTGCATTGGTTTTTCGACAATCACTCTTGGATTCTCATTCGCCCAAATGCGGCAATTCTGTTTATTGACGAATCCACTGAGGTGAAAATGTGCCTCATCACTGAAGATGATTTTCTTCGAAAATTTTCATAATAAGTCTGGATAACTTTAACACGTTGTTGGATTGTGTATCTCTCCATGGTTCAAATTGAGTAAGTCTGAAATAGAGAAATGTCAAATTAAATTCAGAAAAAAACTTGGCTCATTAAAGATATTTTATGATAAAATAGCATATTTAATAATAATAACCATTCCTATATAAAATAATATTATATTAACTAATTATTCTAATGGCATGTAATTCCATTCGTTCTATGTTTTATGTTTCAAACATCAAAGAAATTTACCATTACACATAATGAATTATGGAAATTAAGACGCTACCAATGTACGTTGTCGACTGTCAGCCAAACATTACAATACTAATCATAATTACATCTAATATGAGATGACTAAAACTGACGTTGATATGATGAGAATGATGATATCTGTGCATTATGGAATAATGCCTGTGTTACTACATAGTAATAAGAATATGTGTATTTAAATGAATAAACACCCAGCAGTAAAACGCCGAACTAGTGCTAAAAAGTACTGAAATCAGACTAGTCAAACGAAATGCCAATTTCGCATTAATAGAAATAATATTTGTATTTTAAATAAAACGAAAATTAAATAAAGTAAAATAATATAAAAAATTTTCTGCGAGGTCCTAACATCAATTCGGACTACGAGGCGAATGGATCTGATGGTAAGTAATGGCAAGAAGAAATATCCGTAAGTACAGATCGATGGCACCTGGTTGCCATGGTGATTGAGATCTAAAGTTAAATCTCTTAGCTCACTCTGCTCACAGTTGAGCTCTCATACAGCTCCGGACTGGTGGCCTGGGATTGTATCCATTACAGCCTAGCATAGCATTGTCCAAACGCACCCGAAAGGTGAACCAAAGAATATTGCAGCACCCAGCTCCCAAGAGGTTGGAAATGAATGTGCCGGTGCTCCATAAAACGATGTTCGTTTGTATATGAGATGACAGACTATCCTGCTTTCCTGCTTTCGGGCTGTGTCCCAGAAGTTCGTTCGCCCATTTTTCGAAACACTACCTTAACCGCGCTGACATCCAACCTTACTTATCTATTTACTTTACTGGCGTAGACACCGCTTACGCGATTTTAGCCGAATTTATAACATCGCGCGCCATTCATTCCTTTTTAATGCTGCTTGGTGCTAATTGGAGATACCTAGTAAAGCCAGGTCCTTCTCTACCTGGTATTTCCAACGATGTGGAGATCTTCCTCTTCCTCTGCCTCCACCGGCGGGTACTGCATTGAAAACTTTCAGAGCTGGAGTATTCTTATCCATCCAGACCATATGTTCTAGCCATCTCTGCAGCTCATCATTCCATCGACTGCGGTATTCGCCATTACCAAGTCGTAGAGGCCCGTAAATCTTACTTTTCTGTTGAAAAGACCTAACGCCTACCATGCTTTCGCACCATATAGCAGGACAGGAAGGATGAGAGACTTGTAGAGTTTGGTTTTCGTTCGTCCCGAGAGGACTTTACTTTTCATTTGCCTACTCAGTCCAAAGTACCACAAAGACACACAAGAACGTCTCAACTGCCTTTGGTAGCGCAGGTACAAGTGCCTTTGGTGTCGGCACTGAAGCTGGCGTCTGTGCTGGTCCAGATGGGTGCTTCTGGTGTCCTTTAGTTTGAAGACGCAGATTTGGGGCGCTGGAACTTCATCGTCATCAGGAGTTCCTGCTATTCTGGGTAAATCACTATCCGTCCCAGCTTTAACTCCTTCGCAATATCCCAATACAACGTCTTTGCGAATGAATACCGGGGATTAGTTGGACTTGCTGGGTATACTAGTATCTCATTAATTTTTAATTGGTTCTTTTGACCACAGGGTAAGCACATTCTCGTTGATATGCTTGTACATATATCTATATGTATGCACGTATAACATGCAATATGAAAACAATGAAAAAATATGGCGCATACGAATTCTCAGTTGTTTGTATACTTTTAATTAACATACTACATTCATACATAGATACATACGCAGCTCCTGTCAGTTACTGCCCCGTAGGTTAGTCGTGGCGGGAACACTATACTCGTCATCTGCATATGGGAAATGCGCCGCCAATGGCATTTTGTTGGGAAATAATACAATTGTATTGCTGGTGCGGCTGCGTCTAAGTCTGCGACTGCGTCTGCGTCAGCGTCAGCGCACGTTTATTAGCTCATTTACTAGCTAGATGCTGCAGCAATGAAAACAATGAACGCCACCGATGTGATGTTGGTTGGATGTTGGAGGGTGTTTCGTTAAACACACGCAGATATACATATATACCATATACATAATTAAGTCTGTAAGGTTATACTCGATGCGGCATATTAGTGTCATTTCTAATTTCTCGCTTGTCACTCGCCATTCTCTGGCAGGGATTTCGTTCGCTAGATTGTTGTTGTTGCTTTGATTTCATTCACAAAATTTCTGTTTTTCCTTCTTCATTACGCACACAACACAATGAAGTGCCGAAGAGAATGTAGCAGAAATGCAATTTGCTTAGATTTCAGACGAAGAAGGGGAGAGGGGTTTATTTATGGAGGGTATGAAATGGAATTGGTTAACCGGCTGAGGCCTGAAGAGGTTCTAAGCTCGACTGCAAAATGTAACTGTAATGTTTTTGTGTACCATAGGCTTGCATGCGCTCATTTAGCTTGAGCTTTTGTTTTATATACACACACACACACACACACATTAATTCAGTGTAGTGAATGAGATTTTTTTTGTTTTTGTGAAAATTAAAAGCGAAAAACGCAATAAATAAAGACACGTACGCATACAAAACATTCATCGCCGGAGGACAACATGCACGTGCGTCTCCTTATATGTGCCCGTATGTATGAGGGAATGTGTGTGTGTGTGCGTGCGTGTGTGTGTACTCACAGGATGTAATCTCATTTCCGCACATGCGGGCAATAAATCGCAATTAAGCTTCAGTTGCAGCTTAAATAAAAATGTGAGTAAAATCAACGAGCGTATGAATGGAAAACGCACACACACCCACACACACACATACACACGCATATGCACCTACACACCTACATACCACAGATAAAATGAATATTACGCCAGCGGACTGAACTTGGCAGCAACAACACGTTGCACTGAACGTACGGTGCGTACAACAATGAAAGGTGGCAAAGAGCAGCAGCCAACGAACAGCAGCGAAAAAAAAATAAAAATTACAACAAAAACTTTATACAAAGTTAAGCCATAAACGTTGTGGTGCCTGTCAAGCAACAATGTGTACCTCAAATCCAATTAAAGTCACTCAAGGCGTTGCTTGGAATTAATTAATTTATGGTGGCAGCGCGCGGTTGTTAAATCTTCTGGAGAATGAAATGAGATAAATCTTCCATTTTTTTGCGGTTGGAAAATACATCATTGTTTTTCAAATGTATGTATGAGTGTGTGTGTGGAAATTAAAAAAAAAACCATCAGTCGAATCTTATGGTATTCGTATGCAATTCATTTCTGGCACGATTTAAAAATTTAATTTTGAATAGTGAAAATTCTCATAATAAACAATTATTTAGCACTAGTTCTCCGCATCCACAAAGGGGTACTGCATCGAATACTTTCCAAGTTGAAATAAAAGCACTCCTTTCAAGTGAACCATGTGACCTAGCCAGCGTAGCCGTTGTCCCTTCACTATTGTCCCGGAACTATTTCAATGCCTTTGTGTAACTCGCACAGCTCTTCTTCCCCTCGTCTGCGGTATTCACTAAAGCTCATGCTACCGCACCATTTAGCAGGACGGGTACAATGACGAACTTGTCTTTGTCTTGCTTTCGTTCACTTCCAGACCTATTCGCTTCACTTCTTTATTATGTCTGGAGAAAGAAAAATTAACTGCTTTGTGCAGATCGTGAATTTAAGCTCCAATCGTCCGGCAAGCTTTTGTCCGACTATATTCTGGTGCTTGCACCTCTTCACCGCTATGATTGTATAGCACTGCCGGTGGATCGTTAGCTCCGCTTTGTGGTTCTTTTAACGGGCTATAGCTTTTCAAAGCTCGACATGGTCGGGTAGAGAAACATCTTTTTCAACGTCATCGATTGGGAAAACGGGTTCGCAATCTTCTTGTGGTGCACATTCACTGTCATTCAGCAGGCTGGGGAAGTGTTCCCTCAATAAATTCAGTATACTCTGGTCACATTGACTTTGTCGGCCAGATTTTGAAGCCCTTCATACTCTCCCATTGCCGTCATTTTCGGTTTTTTTTTTTTTGTCTGCAAATGCGTCTTGCTTCCCTCTTCAGCTCTTGGTATCCTATGAGATAACACGGAACAGAAAGCGCTGATGGAATAAGTTTTTATGTGAACAGGAAATGATTTTTCCAACAGGGTCGCCTTATTTCTTGTTAAATATCATCGGCTTACTATAAACTGTAGGTCCCTCCATTTGTTGGTAAAATATCAATACCCACACCACAAATTGTAGGAGGTGCTCAGACGGTTTTAAAGCGCCAGTAACACCACATCGGTTAGTGAAGGCTGAAATCAAATATTTATGTCACTGTCAAAGGCGACTTGAGCAACTAAGGTTAAGGCGATGCCTGGTGACATTGTTTGGGGGTGTAAACTTCGAAGCCTTCCGGGTAAAGAGCTAAAGCTCTTGCTCCACTCGTTTCTTCTTTCGCTGTTAAGCTCAAGTCGGAGTCACCAAGTGAATCCGCTTTGCTCAATGGAGTGGAGGTTTTCCTCAGAAAACCAGCAGAGCTTGATTATTTGCACCTATCCAGAAAACATAGCCTGGCCATCGAGAACGTTGTCTAATGTATTGCTGAAATATGTCAATACCAGCGTGTATTTCATACCTCTTGTCGTTCCATTGTGTGCGGTGTTCGATTCTGCTTTGATTGATGCTGGTTCTAATATAGACGAATATGCTCAAATAACTGACTACATTTATCCGCCTAAGAGAATCACCATAGTGGTTATGGAGATAGTAATGAAAAGTTTTGGACCATTGCATGAGTCACAGGTTCCCGAAGCCCAAGGGTAGATCATCAGAACTGGTACAATAATAACAACACAAACATCAGAACACCACTGAAAATCATCACCGCAACGGCTTTACATCACATCCAGATATCAAATTAGGCTATTGCAAGGCAGTAAAAAACTATTTCTTTCTGGAAAGATCGTGGTGGGGTACAACTCCCTGCTTTTACGAACAATCTTTTGGTAGTTCTCCCCCACTATGGGAAGGTAGTTGCTAGAATCCAATGCCACATATGAAGATGAACGTATGCAATCAATGAAAGGTAAACTACAAATAAATATAGAATAAAGATCTCTACATATAATTCGGCGAGCGGACCTCGGCGACAATCTGTACATAAATGTTTACGGCTGTACAAGTGGGTGTCGACTTTTCTTTAAGATGGCTGCTCTCTCTAATGGGATGCGTAAAATTAAAAAAAGACACCTTGCTTCTCGAAGAGGCATTTTTGGATTTCTCTATTTTTATAATTCTGAAATCTGTTGCTAGGAAATATTTCTGTTTATTTGGCACGCAATTCAAAAGTTTAATCATTCCTTTGATCTACCAAAAGGAGGCTTAGGACCTTGTTGGTGAACTAGACTCTTTCACTCTTTGACTCTTTTATTTATGCCATTATTTTATGTAAATAATCATAGTTATTAAATGTACTCGTAAGCCAAAATGTTTGTCAGATTTCAAAAACTGCAGATTATATGCTATTGAGCTGAACTTTTGCTTCAAAGCGGTTAAAGAGCATGATATGAAAGAATTTGGAAATTCATTTAACTTAGTATACATTATTATATATATATAGGTATATACCTATATGCGTTAAATTTATTTTGTTTAAGAATTTCTCTAAAATGTTTAAATTGAAAAAAACTATTGAATAACATAAAGAAGAGATAAAAGAAATAGAAAATACAACAATGTAAATCTACAATCGATGCAAAAGTTTTTTCATTTATCTTCTGATGTTAAGAGTCAATAAATGGCATTAAATATCTCAGTATATGTATATTGTTTATTAAATATTATGGCATGTACTCGGATAAGTTTTCACATACGTGAAAATTGTTAGTAAATTTAAAATGGAAAGTTTAAGTCTATTTTTACTATTAGCTGGATAACTTCAGTTTGATTACAATTTTATTGCATTAGTTTTGGTATTCTTACTTAATTTACAAGTAAGGAGGGTAAAACTCATTTTTGGAGCACCAATTAACTGCATGAGTATAAATATTTTGTTATAAATTTAATTATAAATGGATAGGTGAATTTTGTAGTTAATTTCAAAGTCAGGAAGCAAGAAAGGCGCATTGATAAGATTTTATGAGCAGCAATAATTTCGAAAATTCCTCCAAACAGCCTGATCCAAGGTTTCAAACCTAATAATAGATGCTAACTTGTTGATTTGGGGGTTATAATAGACCCTAAGCTCAACTCAATCTACATATCAATACTACTACTGTCTTAAAATCTAAAAATGCTTTTGTCTATGTCTTTTGTAACTAAAGCACTTTATATGACTTTGGAGAGGCCAATATTAGAATATGGTTCTCTCATATGGAACCCCAATTATCAAGTTAATTCCGATAAGTTTCATTAAGACATTTCCGAGTCTTAGATAAATGTCGTTCTTGCTTCTCTCAAAAATTAAATTTTAAAACTCCATATTTACTAAATTTCAGCTGTTGAATAATAATTTTTTCTCCAGCGAAAGATTTTGAAATTTCGACGCTTAACAAACGTTTCCCAATCAAGACTCGGCACGTACGTTACGCGGATGTCGCCCCTCGTGTCGGTTAGACGGGTGGAGGGTATTCGTTGGATTTGTTAATTACCGGGAAGCCAGTCTCTCCCTACTACAATAGTTCACGCAAAATCCTATTGAGTATGCTATGCGTAAGGTTAAAGTTATTTGCCATTTTATTGACTGAATCTTATCAGTGTGGGCTTAGACTTTGTGGGTCCACTATCGACCTAATATATTATTATGTCAAATCTTGGAATTGATCCGGGAAAATTTGATTGCCTTATAAGAGATATCTGAGTTCCTGCGAAGCTGACTTGACTTTGCCGAATGTCATAGAACAACACCGCTTGCTCTGCCAGGGGGAACAAAGATCTTCAAAGTTTTCAATAAAGTTCGGAGCTTTAAGCCTAGGTGACCCCATAACGTACGAACTCTTTAATTTCATGATGGCGGGGTAATGCGGAAAGCCAAGGTACATCGTAATGATACTATTTTCTAAAGTATCTAAAAAGTTTCCAGCTTTTTGTATATGCCGATGATATTGATGTGGTTGAATTTTCTGAATTTGAAAAGCATTCGCCGAATATGAGTCTAGTGTTAAACGAGAACAAGACTAAGCACATGGCGATGTTAAGATCCCATACTGTAGCGGCTCGCTATAATTTCAAAGTTGTTAAGAATCTCTCGCACGTATTATGGCACAAAAATTGTAACTACCTGAAGATTAATCATAGAAAGGGAATGTCAAGTCCTCCCGGCGTATTTCTGATATGAAAAAAAGCTCCTCATAAAATTCCATCGGCCGTTCGGAGGTGGCTTAGTATAAATTATAGGTCACTCCATTTGTTAGAAAACCACAAATTCCGCACCACAAAGTGGAACAGGAGCGAATGGGTGCATGCTTAAAGTATTCGTGAAAAAAATACCTCGTATTGGGGATGACTATCGTACTCAGAAGAGCTACGAACCATACGACATCAACGACGACGTTGACGTAATCCAGCAATTCACAATCTAACGTTTATGCTAACCATGACCAGAGCAATAAAATATAAAAATCAACTTTAAATCTTTTTCTAAAATCATCTTAAGATTAGCGTATAAGATTAAACAAAATACAGGTTTGTCTTTAAAAAACATTGAGTCTCATGTCACATGGATGTAGAGGGTAACGGTAAGTCGGACGAGTTGGAGCCAACTATAGACTGTGAGCGGGACCTTCCAGCGTTTGAAAATTTGATCAAAAACAATTCCACTCGGGGGTACACTAAAGTCCAACAGCAATTCCTATGTAGTGCATACCATTGAAATATTGTAGGGTCCACGTGAATTGCAGAAAGACTGAGTTTTTGCTGATTTTAATCTTAAGAAATTTTGTATTTTTTTTTATAGAAGAACTGGAATTATCTTCCCAACCTAGATAAAGTTTATTTGGTTGAGTAAAATCGTGCATAGGAGATAACGAAACGCTGGAGCCTTACCTTTGCAGTGTCCGGTCTTAAGCCAAATTTTCCAAGTTCCAACCTTATGAAGATGGGTAAGCATGGTTGGAAGAAATCACAGCAATTCATTCAATCAAGCAAACAGTTCGCAAATGCATTATAGGCCGGAGAACGCAGTAAGTCTACACAACGGCTAACGTGCATCAGATCCTCTAACTCTGCTTTTAACCACCGGTTGGTTGATCCAAGGTTAAACTTAAACAGTATTTGCCTTAATACGAACTAAATTTAAAACCCTTACATAAATATGCACTTTGATGTAAAAATATATTATACCACATTTTCTCCGAAAAATTTTGCCCTCAACTTTTCTTAAAAGAGATATTCAAGTGTTTGAGGAAATATTGAAGTGCTTGAAACATGATGTAAATGAAAGTATATATATGTGTATATGTGTGTGTATGTTATTGAGAATTTTTAGCCAACTACAGTGGATCTCTATGAAGGGCATTGCAATAGAGAAATTGTGAAAATTGCAGAATACACAAATTCATATATAAATATATATATATGTATGGTATATATATGTGTAGATATCTGTATATATGTGTGTATGCCGGAATAAGTACTATTATCTCTTCAACTTTGCATTTGAGTTAGTTTTTACTAAAATTAAAAGTAAACTTTTACCACAAAATTTCCAAAGCCAATATTTACATTATTTATAAAAGCAGTTCCATGCATACGTATAAGGGCCAAATGCTCTTACTTCTCCATTTTTATTAGAGAAAATTAAAAAATAAGTTTTCATTGCATACAGCTGCGTATGTGGTAGTATTTGGCGTATATTTGTTTGTACATACATATGTATGTACGCATGATTGTATGAAAGGAAACGAAGTGGAAAATTCTTTGGCTTTGGCAAAGTGCTGTGACAATAAAAGAGTGAAATTACTTTTTCATTTCCCCACTTATGTTCTCGAATGTACATATGTATATGTATGTATGTATGCGCATATATTGTACTACAAGTATTAAATAATTTATAAAAGTAATCAGTGGTATGATATACCAGCACCATCAATTTCAATGGTTATAAGAGTGTTTTACTGAAATCCGTCGTGGTCGAGCCAGTACAAGTGACGCCGAACATCCGGGTCACCACACCAGAAAGCGTCGATTGGAATTGCTATCCCTGAATTGTGTGCGGCGATTGCTCACACAGGACTATACTAAGTGCAACCGTGTAACCACTTCAAAGGAGTGTTTGGTGATGTTTAAACAATTTTTTTTGCCGTTTTGTTACCGTAGACAGATGGAGCTCTTATACCCCACCAAATACTTAAAAACAATGAAAACATTGGTTTTCTGCGGGTAGACGTGCACCAAGGTCTCTTCATTTTAATTGAAAGGGTAAAACGTTCCCCGGAGAAAATTATTCAGTACTTATGGACGGATTCAATATGGATTTGAAGTAGAGGCGATCGTTAAGTTGAGTTGACTCGAGGCGGTTGCTTATCAAAGTGACCAACGCACATTGGCCTGAAAGCCCGTTGTGATACCGCTGTGGAGCACTTATGACCTTCTCAGATGTACGATCGATTTTGTGTGCCTCATGAACGATACGATACCAGTCATTGCTATATCAGCCAGGCAGGCAACGAAGTATTATCCTAGATATTTATGTCTTGTGATACTTAGGGCTGGAGGTAGTGCTCAACAGTCTCTTCCTTCCTTTCGTCCCTGCAGCTACGACAAAAATCATTAGAAAAGTATCCCATTCCCCAAGCGGACTTCACGGTTCAACAGTAACCAGATAGTATGTCCACTGTTGAATTAATGATGAACCGGTCTAGGCGGTTTAGATCCCTTGATCTTTTAACGTCCAGCACAGGCCAAAGCTGTCTTATCACATTGCAGGTTCCTTCATTGCAACTTCAAAAACAATTTTTTTTTTTTAATTTTTTATATAAAAGTACAAAATCTCAGGAATATCGTGTGAAAATTTCATGTTGATCGGACTAAAACTTGCTGAGATACCGATTTTCTCGTAATCGTGCTCAAGACAGGTACCCGGCTGAGGGCAGTTATTCACTTCATTACACTTCATTTTTACAATAAATACTTGCGAATGAATGACCGCTTTTATATAAATTTTTTTTTAAATTAATATCATTACGTTCATCCGCACAAGAAACTAAGATATTAAATAAATCAATAAAATAAGAAAATTCCTAGATACTCTCCAAATATAGCCATACATCATGTACAAATTAAAATTGGCTGAGAGCGTTGGGAAGTGAATTTCCCGGGAGGCGGTCGTACTCGGCGGAAAAAAGTGCACACGGGTTTAGTCGCCACGGTACAAATTCTTAAAATAGGGCTATCACCTGTTACCCCCTCCATCATATTCCTCAGAATTAACCTCTTGCAACTGTTTATTATTTCCACATCTGAAGAAATAGCTGGGCGGTAAGAGATTCAGGTCAACTGAAGAGGCCATCCCAGATACAAGCACGTTTATTGTGAAAGCCTTGAAAAGTCTTATTAGGAATATTTGGACGGAATATAAAGATTGGAAAAAGGCCGGATTAAAAGATATAAAATGCAAAAAGACACTGACTTATCAAACCAACCTCGTGTAACAATAATTAATTAAATGTTTTTTGTAACACAATTTTGCGTGTTTTGAAAACAAAAAAAAAAGGACAAAAAAAACTGATTGTTTTTATAAAAACTAAATACCCGCTCAAGAATGAAAATTTTTTAATATTTTTTAATATATAAATTTTTGAAAATTTACAAAATTCAAATGAATTATGACAGAATTTATTAACTAAAATAAAGTTTTAAAAAACTAAAGATGTGAAATGTTTGTTTATGTTGTATCCCTTTACTTAAAACACTTGCCTTTCAAGGTAGTGTACTTTATTTATGCCAGATTTTTGTTGGTATTAGTAGAAAAGGATAAACCAAAGTAAATGAAAAAGTCAAGTGATTAATATACTCGTACCTTTTATTATACTCTTTTCCCTAAAAATCTTATACAAATATTTGTATTGTAGACGGCAAATAAATGGAAAAAGGATGAAGAATTAACTGTAGCTGCAGGCAAGGACAGCATTACCAAAAATTGATGAATCATAAATATTTATATTGAAACTTCAGCACACACATGTAAGCCTTTGGTTAGTCTTTTGCCCAATGAAAATAGCAGTCCTTTCCTCGATACATGTAGCTAAAGAGGCTAAAATATAGAAAAGGATAAGCAAACGCCTGACATCGTGAGATTTATAGAAAATGGAGGTAAAATATTTGCAGCAGATTTCCTTGAAATATTTTGTCAAAATTTTTCATATTTCAAATTACATATAAGATTAAGAATTTATTAAATATAATTATGGGAATAGCTTAACTGAATATAGACAATTTTTTAGTCCATTGTCATTAGCCAGGCTTGTTTCTAAGTCTTGTCATGGTAACTGCATGGATAGTCTCATGTCATCAGAAAATAAGAGTTCATCTCGCTAAAGGAGGCCAATGTGCTATGGCCAGTGGATAGTTTGCTGTGCGGATAAATCGTCGCTTATTCCGGTGTTGCGCAAAATATTTTTTCTTCAGTATTAGCCCTTCTTAGAGCGGACATGACAAAATAATCTAAAATTCGAAATACGTCAGAAAATAATGAAAAATTAGATGTTCTTTGTCTGCCTTATTGGACCTTCCAAGGAGATAGACTTGAACTCGATCTCAATATGGCATTCCCTAAATTATTATTATATATTTCACCTCGGTCCTGGAATTTTCAAGGGAACTCTCATTTCAATAATCAGACTTTATTTTTTTATTATAAGGTCCAGTATGGTTAAACTGTTTGTTACACCGTACATAAATCTGTGGTCCTTTATAGTGTCAGATGGAAGTTCAGTTTAATTCGAGCTAAAGTAGTCATCGTGTAAGACATTAACGCTTTTTGCGAAGTTTAAGAGGGCCTTGAAATGAATTTTTTTTTTGATCCCATTAACTTTTTTTACAACAGTGCCCTAAAATCTAATATATATGCAATTGATTTTCAGCAGTCACCTTGTTTTTACTGCTGCCTCTCTTTTTCTAAAGACATTTTCTGACATAATATGAAGTGAGATTTTTACCGCTTTGCTATTGAATTCTGGCTGTTTTTTATGTAGTTTCCAGCTATCTCAGCAGCTTTACCAACTGAAAAGGGCTCTGGCTGGAAATGATAGCAGTTTTCCAGGAGCTAAATGGTTTCTGGATCGTACTTAGATCGTGTTTAGATTCTTAGCGTAGCGACTTTATTAAAGTTGCTGGACTGACCATTTTCGAATTTGTTTAGGAAAAATTGAGCAAAATGCACTCGAGCGTCTTTTTGTGCCTCATTTAAAATTAGTGATACCGATCGAGCAGATTTCTTCGTGTATCCCAGATGATCACTTAATATTCGCGATACAGCCATGGCATTCAATACCAGTTCATTATCAATGATTTCTTGAGTCAATCGTGGGTCGTCATCAATTTTGGACTTCACCAGAGCTACAGTGACGTCATCAGTGGAATATTTTTGTCGACCTTCTCGGGGCTCGTTCTCTGCGGTATTTTTTATTTTATATATATTAATTTTCATTTATTTAATTTTTAATTTTAATTTAGTAATTTAACTTAATTTAGTTTCACTTTGTTTTAATAATTTTTTTATTTAATATAATTGTTTTTAATTTAATTTTACATTATTTTAATGTATTTCAGGTTTTTTATTTATATACATGTATTATATTTAATTTTTCTATATTCTATTTTAATTACTTTGATTTAAATTAATTTAATTTAGATGCTTTTTCAGGTCATTATTATGTTGAATTGTTTTTGGGTTTTAGTTTTTATGGAACTGTTTTTAGACCATATATTTTTTTGGAAATAGTGAAAAAATTACAACAATAGTTTTGGACGGTAAAAGTTATAGCTGCTATTTCGGAAACCACCACGTTTCCTCATCAGACTTCTTTTTTCCAGGCACCTTTGTTCGAATGGGATTTGAACTTGGGATGCCCACAGCACACATTTAATTTTAATTTTTTTCTGTTATATGTTATTTAATTTTATTGAATTGTTAAACTGTGTTTTCCTGTTTTATATATACAATATATTTCAAAGTTTCCAATATCTCTGCATTTAAAAATCAGCAGCAGAGTATAATGCGCTAACTTTTGTTTAATTTATTGCCACTCTCCAATAATTGTTCTCTTTTTTGCCCATTATCCAAATTATTTAGTATAATTTAATATGTACACACATAAAATATAATTAGCGGTCAGTCCGAGTGTTGAATGAATGAGAGGGAAAATACAAACATTTTTAGCTAATGAGTTTTCAAATTTGAAAATAATTTTAAAACTAAATTTTTGTGTTTGTTATCGCCACTCTAATCGACATTAGTTGCATGCGTGGTTGAAGTGAACATAAAATTTTATTGTGGAAATAAAATAATACGAGTATAAATGTAATATTTTGCATGTACGACTATATATTTATTATATGTATTTAAAGGGGTGACTGTGTACAAATTTAAATAAAATTAAAGTACGCTTCAAGATTTATTTGATTTATTTTACCAAAATACTTTATAAAATATAATTTTCTTTAAATAATGAAATCATATCGAACATGATAAGCACTTTTATTTAATATAATAATAATATTTTCAAGGACGCAAAACATGGGCTTTGTACAATTCTTTATAATTTCAACCTGATTTTTTATATCGGTTTCGTTAGAAATTCTCAACACAATTTTTACATAATTAAACGTGCGGTTTCAGTATGGGAAATACTGTGAATTTTTACACTCGAACATACCACATACATACTCTTATTACTTTGAAGAAATGTTCATATGAAAAAATAATAACAAATGGCTTATTCAACAAAATAATATTTCTTTTATTAATATGAACACACACACTAACGCAAATTATATGGAAAAACTGCTAACTTCACAAAAGCACTACTTAATAAATATGTATAAAATAAAAAAAAAACATTTGCGACATTTCCAATTAAACAGAAAATAATAATTCTCCTGTTCCAATTTATTACTATTATATGCTACTTTTTTCTGCATCCTCCTATTCTTTTTATACTATCTACTTATATGCATGAATTGTTATTGTTTGTTGCTTTCAACAGAACGTTTTTGTCCTCCGGACCACCCGCACTCGCATCCGCTCATGAGGCAAATGAGAGTTAGAGCGCGCTGACAGATATGCCAGGCTTGTAAATCATATGGCACCGAGATGTCTATCAGCCACAGACTCAGCAATATCAAATGAGAAAAAAAAAAACAATGGCAACTAAAACACATACAGATATACTTACACATATGTACAATACATCCACATAGTACAAGGCTTGTGTCATGTAGAAACCATGGATGTGGAAATTCGTAATAGTTGTCGAGTAGGAAATGATGCTAATTGATAGCAATGCAGGCGAGCAGCACATGTGATGCACATACATACACACAAATGTACATATACTCACACATATGTATGTACATATACTCACACTCCATTGAATGTAGAGACTTTATTTGTGGCTTTCAGCAACAAAGATGCCATGATGATAACAAAAGACAAAAACGATGGCAAAATGAAATGAGCTGAAAGTACAACTATGTTCGAGTAGGTATGTATGTATGTATGCATGCAACTACCGAAAGTAAGGATAAACATAGTGTTGAAGTGAATGCCAAAGGAATAACGAAGAAAAAATCTTGTTAAATGAGATAAAAACCAAATGTTGAAATAATTGCCAAAAATAAACCAATTTTCAACCAACACAATAGTTATGGGGTGTGAACCTGCAGTAAAATGAACTAGTAAGTAATTACTTCAAAACTGGTTTGTCATTCAAGTGCATATTTTTCTGTACAAGCGCACGGTACTTGATAAGCCATAGGAGACGGAAATTGTCACTTTTCGTCAGATATATATAAGTTTTATACCAGTTACAAGTAGGTAAGGAAGTTACTAGTGTAATTTTGAATATAAATTGGAGTTAAAAATACAATAATGAATGTTATTGTAATCGGTAACAGTTTGGTATTTTTCGCTACGATATGGTATATTTTTCCCATTTTGGCCATACTAGTTAAAATGAACAAAAAAGTTAGTAATTCAAATTTGTACCAATATTTATTTATAACTTCATTTGCTACTTTTGTAAATGTTAAAAGTTTGATATTTTTCTGACTAGTTTCAAACTAGTTCAAAATGGACCGAAAGTTCACTAGTTGCAAATTTTGTATTTTGGTTGTTTTTCATGTGAAAATAATCAATAACTTTACCAGTCTGGTATTTTTTTGGACTAATACGGGGTACTTAATATATTTTACTCAGATATATACTCGTAGTAGTCTCATAAGAATTAAACTGAAATAAATATGGTAAGTTCAGGTTTGGCAATAAATTTGTATTTTATTCGAAAAATAAAGTACTAAATATTAGTTTTGCAATCGGTGTAGTCGGATTGGTCCTAAACTAGTACCTTTTCATCCATGCGACATTTCACTGTATGCAAAATTTTATGCTAGTTTGTATTTGTGTATGTGCGTGCACTCAACTGTGTGGTGTAAAGAAAAACAAACACCGTTTTTATGAGTATTTTCTGCCTTATGAGCATACTCGGGTATAGCATAAATTTAGGCGCATGGCAGGAGAAAATTCTCATTTGCGGAAGCGACATTAGTTAATGTCAGGAAGAGTTATGTATATTTTTATGTGCGCGTTCAGGCAATAAGGAAAGACACTTGCATATGCTCGCACATTAAAATGGTAATCTGGAAATATTTTGCAATTTACAGATAATTATCTCCTTAAGCAAGCTTCATATATGTACCTACATACCATACAAACAGTAATGTGTAGATATTATATGTATATTACGTATATACATGAGTTCTTAATGCTACTACATGCAATTCCTTGTTATGAAGATGTGTTGTTTTCTAGAGCATGTCATAATAATAATTTTGTTGCGACGGATGATGATTTAATATCATTCATAAGTTCGAAGTAAATATCATATACTTCTGTTAAGAATTGAAACCGTGAAATGTCTACAAACTCTGGTGTTAATTTTAGAAATAATTATCAATTGTCAACACGACATCCTTCCCTATATTCTAAGATTTTTTCTAAAAAAAAAAACTAAAATTGATTATTTTAAAATAAAATTAATATGCTAACGCCGAAAAATTAATTTATGGAAGGTGATAATATGTATTGTATATTTTATAATTTTATATTCCAGTTAGCTTCTTTTTATTCTCCTTCTTCATTGGCGTAGGCACCGCTAACGCGACTAAAGTCGAATCAACAATATCGTCGTTCGTTCTTTTTCTTCGCTGTTTGGCGCCTGTTGAACCAGGTCGCTCTTGATTCTACCAGCGGATAATGCATCGAAAAATTCAAAGCTGTAGTATTCATATCCATCCGGACCCCACGACTTAGACAGCGTAGCCACCGTCTTCTCATTCGCATAACTCGTGCAGGTCATCGTTTCATTGCCTGCGATATTATTCACAGCCAAAGAGCAAAGGACGATAAGGGCTTCGCAAAATTTTTTTTTTAGAAGACACCCAAGGCCGACGCATTAGATGCCGTGATCGTCCATGCCTCCTCACCATATAGTAGAAAGGACTCTGTTTTGGTTCGCCGAGAGGGGACTCCACGGATGACTTTAATTTTTAGCGTTATTGGCGTTAAGGACCAGCCTTCGACATATTGCGAAATTATGATATCAATATCATCGGCATATGGTAGCAGTTGTGTTCTCTTATAAAGGATGATCCATTTCGAGTTAATTCATTCGAAAGAACATTCTTTGGTGTTTATTTTTTGAAGATTATCTCTTTCAAAAGTTGGCCGCGGCTATCCGTTGAGTCCAATTTTCGATGGCTCCTTTGAGCATTTCGACTGGTAACTGGCGAATGACAAGTGTGATGTTTTGCTCCGAGGCCTGAATCCAAGCGAGATTGTGCGAATAGACTTAAGACTTTGCATATCCCCACAGGAAGAAATATAACGGTGAGTTATCACACTATCTTGCAGGCCAATCAACCGATCCAAAATGTGAAATTATCTGCTCACGGCAGTGTGCTCTCAATAAATCCAATGATTGATGCGAAGTGGGAAGTGGGGCCGAAATCAAATGTCACCGAGATCACGAGCTTCAACTTCAGGCATCAAAAGGTCGTTTATCATGGCGCGATAATGATCGCCATTGACGGCTGCGTTCTCACCGGCATCATATTTGAAGAAATATGGACCGATGATTTAACTGGCACCTCTTGAATCTCTTTTGGCTGCTCTTCGTCTCCAATGCGGCAGTTTTCCTTGTTTACATAACCATTGAGCCAGAAATGAGCCTCATCACGGAACAAAATTTGGCTCGAAAACGTCGGACCTTCTAAGAATTCTTCGAAAGCGCATAGGACGACTTCAGATCTTGTACAAGCTGTATTTTGTGCGCCTTCAGTTTAAGATCTCGATGTAAAATGAGCCAAGTCGTTCCATAGGCCAGTCCGTGTTGCTGCGGACGAATCCGAATTATCTCTTATAAAAATATATTTTTTTATCATAAAAAGTTACAATGGATTTTTTCGGAAGCAATTTCATATATATGTATAGTGGTCTTTACAGCTCATATAATTCGCTAGCTCTAAAAATATAAATAATACTCGTAAAACTTACATACACGTATTTATATATGTTTTACTCATTTAACAAATTTATTTAATTAGCAGCAAAAAGTTTCGTATTCGCAGGTGAAATTTTTAGCCACTCCAAGCTAGCGCAGTATGCTGTTGTAGAGTGAAAATGAACGAAAGAACTCCTAACTATTTTTTATAGATTTAATGAGCAAACAAGTTGTAGTGGTGAAACATATATATTTGATATATTTAAATTTATACTTGTGCGCTTACAAGTGTACAGACCTGTATATATACCTATATACAATATATATATATGTAATAAAATATTTGGTGTTAATGAATGTACCTATATATATACTCGTTTACTTTATTTGCGTTTCAGTTTGAAGTATTTACTTTTATATTTTACCAGTAAAGTGACACTGATACCGTTAAGTAGGAGTTGATGAGTTACACGGAACACGTGAAAATAAAAAAAAGTGATTTTTTTTTTTTTAGCAAACACTTTTATTTGCTATACAGCACACCCGCATCTGCCACACAGCTGCGTAAAGTTTTATCATTTTGCTAACTTTTATCATTATCAGCTAGTCAAAAGTTTGCTTCCTCTCCGCTAATAAGCACACATGCATGCGCACATATACTCTCAAACACTTTAGCATCGTGCACGTGTACAAGCAGATCCTTTTCGCTCATTTGTAAGTACACATATATACATAAATACGTGTGGGTGTGCGCGAGTGTGCACACGTGTATGTGTGAGAACATTAGCCTTCATGTGTTTGGTAAAGTTTTGCTTGTTAGTTCCTTTAATTAAAACAGTCACGCACTCCAATTGCAACTCCATCGCAGTAGATGCGTCATTATTTGCGTCCTTTAGGGAATGAGACATAATACACTTGGCATTTGTAACTTGAGATGAGTTGGTGATCGAGTTTAATCAATTATGTAGCTGACAAGAATTGGCTGCCACGTTCTATTCACTGCTGCTGCACAAAATTCTGTTGCTTATGAGTTTTATTTAGCACTCACCTGAGGTGGCTTTCAATTGGAATTGCTTTTGCGCTGTTAAGTTGGCGCTTTAATTGAATTTTTATTATTATTTTTTAAAAAACTTTGGTCCATATTTGAACATTATTTAGTGTGCTGAATTACTTAATTAATCAAAAACTATTGCTGATGAATAATGAGATATTTGTGTTTAAAATATGTTCACACAAGCCAATTAATTGAGTTTAACTGCGTGGCGATTAACAACAAAAATTTTTAAATTGCCGTAAAGATTCTCTTTCCTACAAAATTAATATATATTTTTTAATTTTAATGAACTTTTATGAGTATATTATTACATTTTTTTATAATAATTAAAAAAATTTTTTCGAATAAAAAGAAGAAGACATATTATTCGACAATACTTAAATACACTGACCAATTAAGTATCGTCAGTTAACTGATAATTTTTTGATTTAACCTTTTTAAAGTTCATCCTAGACTCATAGCCAGAGACATGTAGCTCGCTAGCGTCACCATATGACATCATATCAACACATCATCGCATGATATCACATCGTATCAAAAGCTGAAATCATTAGCGGGATAACAATATACATACATACATCACACAGTAGTAATCCTGTTAGGAATATGCAAAAATTCTAATTGAATACTTCTTCTTGTTCTTCTTCTTTACTGACGTATACACTGCTGCTGAAACTGCCGATTAAATAACATCGCCCCTTTAATTTCTATCTTTCGCTGATTGGAGCCAATTGGAATTATCAAGTACAGCTAGGTCTTTCACTACCTGATTTTCCAATGGAGTGAGGTGCTCCACTTCCTTTGCTTCCATCAGCTAGAAACTGTATCGAATATTTTCAAAGCTGGAGTATTCTTACAAAGACGCCGTACATCTCGTGCAGCTCATCGTTCCATCGGCAGCGATATTCGCCGTTGCAAACGAACAAAGAACCATAAATCGTATTCAAAACTTTTCTCTCGAAAACTCCTAGAAACCGCTGGATTTCCTGGCAGAAATTGTCGTTGGTGTAAATGCCAGTTCCAAGATAGACGAAGTTATCTACGACTTCAAAATTATGACTGTCAACAGTAACGTGGGAGCCTAGTCGTGAATACGTTGACTGCTTGTTTGGTGCTAGGAGATAATTTCTCTTGACCTCGTTCTCTCAGCCACTTACGCTTCGCTTCAGGCTATGTATCGAACGGCTCGGAGGGGTCCTTTTTGATACTGAGAGAGATTTTGTAATTGTTTAACGTCAGTTGATTTGTATACTAGTATTTTGAAGATTAAACCATACTCGTGGTTGTTTTTTCAGCAGTTCACCAGTAACAGGAATATTAATATCTCTATGAATATTTTTATTTCTCGTGAACTAGAAATTTAACATTTCTAAATGAACTAGTATACATCTGATGCATAATCGGACAATTGACAGTACGTATGTCCTACGCATGAAACAAATAATTTACAATATGAATATGGACACAGCGCTTAACATGTAAACCATATGACATAAATAAAGAAGCATACATCCAAGAAAGGGCTAACTGTCACACAAGTAGGTGAGGCTTCATTTCTTAGGTACTTAGGGCAGTGAGGACCTACTTCTCCTATAAGAATGTTGTTTCAAGGATCTACTCCTCTACCTTATAGACTTTTGCAAATACAAAAGAGTCCCCGCATCCGACGATCGAATCTCAGCTGAAAACTGGATTTCGTCAGATCTTTTGAACAAATATATTCATGATAAATTGATGATCGAAACCCACATGAGTTTCAAATTACTTATAATACTTTATTTATCGTCCGCATTGCGTACTATGATGCGGATGTCCACGGGTTTGATTCCTGGCTATGCCAAGATCCTAGAATTCCGCTCCATTAGTCGTTCGGAGGCGATTTAGCATGAACTATATGTTCCTCTGTTTGCAAGAAAAACATCACACTCCCAATTGAAGGAGGAACTTGGCCAAATATCCATTCAAGGGTTATATGGGAAATTCACAATAAATACTTTGCGCCATGTGATTTGAACAACGCTTACTTTTTATGACACGATGGACTCCATTTACTACTTTTTTCTTTTTTAAACAATTTTATTCGTTTCATAGTAAATTTTAAGATATGTTTCCGGTTAATTATTGCAATTTGGGATTCAGTCGTTGCTCAATTAGCTAATAAAGTGCCTGTGTGAACAGTGAATACACAAATTTTGTTTCAAAATTAGTCTGAATTGTTAACCAACCATTGCTTGATGATCCAAATCATCGAAAAGTGTAACTACTGCTGTAGAAATTATTTAAATCATAGATAAATTCATATCTGCAATTTCTCTAAAAATTTTAATTATCTGAACTTTCTGTAAAAGAATTTTAGTATCGCTATTTAAGGTTTTTATTTTGCTCAACTAAAATTATATACATAATTTCATCAACCACATGCTTTAACTTGCCTCCAGGTCAGCGCACTTTCTCCAAATAACTGGTTCTGTTCATCATTTCAATAAAAGTTTATTGGTATGAATTAGCATTTCGTCAGCACCCGTGGGCATATGGAAATTAATTAAACTTCGCTGTAATGCTGAATTTGCTCAAAATACTCTTAAGTAACTATTGTACTTTAGTCCGTAAAGCTGCTTGTGGCAAGGCAAGTGATATTACAGCAAAGTGCTTATGCTTAACACTTTGAATGCGTATTCATTATCATACGATTTGCATACTATAAACAGATCATTAGCTTGAAGGCGCTTGTTGTGAATAAATTTAACGAAACTGCTGCTTTATCCAAAGTTCATATATTGGCTAGAAGTTATCGACTCAGCACTATTTGATTGGGGGTATTTTGGGTAATATTATTTATCACCTTTGGTTTATCTTATGAGAATATACAATTTGTTTAAAAATAGTTTGCTTTTTATTATAACCATAATTTTGAAATATTAATTACAGAAAGTTAAATTCTTCATGAGGTCAATTACTTCACCTCCATATACAGTCTGGAGAAAGCAGATGTATACTCTTGTAGAAGATCTTACCTTCTCTATTCAGCTCTGCCGCTTTTATTATTTTCTCCAGCAGTAAATTGAAGAAGTCACACAATAAGGAACCACCTTGTTTGAAGCCTCGTTTGGTATCGAACGGCTAGGAGAGTTCCCTACTGATCCTGACGGAGTTTTGGCGTTGATGGAGGTCAGTTTACACAACCGCAAAAGTTTTGTGAGGTAGCTCCTTATTCTGCTGACGAATCCTGCTTTAAAATCGATGAAGTGGTGATGTATGGTATGTCGATCCTCATAAATTGTTAGAGGAAAAGAGCCTCCTGTGTTCCAGATGGAAAAGTGTTCTCGAGGTTAGGCAAAAAGTTACTTATATACGATTTCTTTAAATAGATCGACTTCATACCCACTTTCAAGATTAAAGACTCTTACCGACGATCATTTAGGCCAAAAGCTACTTCTGTACCTAATTTTATGTAAATCGAACAATAAATTAAATCTTTTTGAATAGTTCGATCCCAGATTCAGAACCCGTAAAAACATTTCTAGTTAGTAGAAAAGTTTCTTTTGGTCTTTAAGCCATTCTACAACACCGTGTTTGTTAGTATATATACCATACATACCTAATTAAAAAGTTCAAATTGTAAGTGAAAAACGTGTTAACCATTAAGACCTAAAATTGCAAGTGAATGGCAATATAAATATTGTTGAAAATATTACAAGATTACAATTAAGATAAACCTTCGCGTGACTGTTACATTTAACATAAAAGAAAATATTTGTTTATGCGAATGGATTGCCAGGATAAAAGCAAAATAATTTCGACTATTTAAGGAGTGTTGGTAAACAGGCGAAACATTTGAGGGCGTAAAATGTGGTTTGTAGAAATTATTTGAAGAATTGTCTGGGTGTGACCTCGAGAAAGAAACGCTTCTATCGTAAGTACCAGCGAACTTTATTATGACTATGCGACTGTAACATTATTTGCCATGAATGTACAATATGTTTCGTTTGGCTATTTCACAAAGCGAATTCAATATATTTGACAACACCTCATTAACACTGTCCACCAACAAAGAACCAATTGCCGGATAACAGTTAAGTGATTGCGTGACTCATCACATAAGAAGAGTTGGAAAGAATATGACCGTTGAAGCTTTCGGTATAGTTTATAACAACATACACACATTCATATCTTAGGTAATGTAAGTAAGTATAAATCTAATAGGATTACAAGCAGTACGCCAGGATTTGTGGCATCGAGACGGAAACACACGCACAAACAAATAAAGAATGCCAACAGTTTGGCTTAGGTGAAGTTATTCTATGGAAACAAATATCGAAGAATTAACAAGCAATCAGCATGAAATTAAGCTAAAAAGTGGCGTGTCAGAGTGTGACGTTGAAAAGTCAAGAAGTGAAACTTTGCTTAATGGACATGCGATATATGTACATTTATGTATTAATATAGTTAAGATGTCGGTCCATGATTTTTACATCAACCATACGCTAAAACAAAGCAGAACCCAATCAAGGAAAAAATGATTAATGACATTATTTTGATGATCTCTATCCCCGTCTGTTTGAGATATCCATATTTAGAAGTTTCTCTTATACCAGGATCCAACAGCAAAAATCAATTGAGGCGCATCTGGTTATAACTGGAAGAATCGAAAATAATGGACCATGTTAAGTGGAAGACCACGAGAAATATAGCCAAAGTATGCATTCCCCTCTGTGCAGTGAACGACTCGAGTCAACAAACCGTAGGAATGATCAATGTGGAAAACAAAGAGCTCAACAGCCTTTTGCTCGGCTTGCACTACTGCTCTTTGAGTATATTTGTGAACAATAGGCAAAGAAGTGATCGTTTTAAAAAAATTCAAAGGAAGCAAGAAGCAAAAGTAGCATGAGGAATGTCAACCTGCCTGACTGCCAATCTCGCCACGTTGCGTTCGACCACCGCGCCTGCTGTGTGATTAAGGTTTCGATTGCCTTTGAAAGAAAGAGATAAATGAAATACGGGAGTGGGATGAACTTTAGAAGCTGGCCAACAGGGGAAGTGGTAGAATATCCTATGAATACATGATGGACTGATGGCCACAGTGGCCATTTATGTTCAAGTCTATAGCAAGAAGCCCGTAACGAAAGAAAGCCAATATTGAAGAATTTATGCGTGAGATATAAAAATTCTCTCCAGCGTATGAACCATTTTTAGCGCCGCCATGGCCAATGTTCCCATGAAATACAATAATACTTAAACATTAAATTTTATGGATTGTTTTATTGACAAACATACAAAAAGGTTTTATACAT
Organism: Ceratitis rosa; assembly: GCA_037013455.1. Classification (NCBI taxonomy): domain Eukaryota; kingdom Metazoa; phylum Arthropoda; class Insecta; order Diptera; family Tephritidae; genus Ceratitis; species Ceratitis rosa. The sequence continues at coordinate 6,422,110 of JAWMAG010000002.1, read as the reverse complement.
TTTTCGGAATTTTAAGTGTTTTTTTATAGTTAAATCTGAAAGCTCTTAAAGAAGACACCTTGTTTTAATTTTTACAAGCGCTGAACTCGGAAAATATGTTCTGGAGGCATTAAAAAACTGTGATCGGGCAAGGTAAACGGAAGTTAAGAGGCGAGAGAGAAAGAGAAAGAGTAATGAGAGGTCAGACGTACATATAATTGGCGATTTGATGTTTTTCCAACAAATAGAGGGACCTACAGTTCATACTAATCCGCCTCCGAACGGCTGATGGTGTTTTATGAGGAACTCTTATTTCAATTCAGAAATACACTCAGAAGGGTTGGCATTCTCTGCCGAGTGGCGACCGCAATTAGAAAATTTAGCTTATTTTTTTTTATTTGCACTAATTTTGTATAATTTTTTGGATGTTAGTACGACACCAGGACTTTAACCCGAGCCTTCCGAATGGCAGTATGCAATGCTAACCACTCGGCTACCGCGACCGCCGTGTAGTGCGTTCATATTTAGGCAAACATGCCAAATTTCCGTGCGATACTGCCCTAGGTTTTGTTTGGACAGCTGATGGTTGTTGACGTGTTGGACATCATGTTGAGTGAGCTAAATTTTTCATTGATGAGCCATCTTTTGAGATTTGGGAAGAGATAATAGTCCGAGGGGGCCAAATCGGGTGAATACGGTGGATGCGGAAGCAATTGGACCCCTAAGTCATTGATTTTAGCCATGGATGCAGTGCTCTTGTACGCCAGTGCATTGTCTTGCAAAAACAAAATCATTTTTGTCCATATTAAAGCTTGACAAGTTAATCCGAATAACGTCAAACCAAATATCTACGGCGATGAGGAGACTTTATGTATTTGGTAGCATCAGAAACCTCTGGTGGGGTAGAGAGATTCAAGAATTTTATCACAGTAACGCTTGCCTGTCGCAAGAGGAGGCTAAAATCTAAAAGTTCCCGTGAGAGTGAGGTTTTTATACCGGAAAGATCCGTATTTTTGTCTGGCCAAGAGCTGTCACTCGCGCAATATTCCTTTAATGCTTTTAAGACTATTTTAAGGGAAAAAGTGCTTTTCCATATTTTTCTGTATTTCTTATTTGTTTTTATAAATATAAATAATGATTTTTATGCGAAGATTTTATTTATTGACAGAAATACACTCGAAGGGTTTGACTTTCACTGCCGAGGGGCGACCACGAATAATTAATTTTCTATAATTTTGGAAGTTTATCGGAACTTGGCCGTCCGAATAGCAGTACGTTCTGCTGACTGTTAATCCATTGAGCAGCCAATATCCATTTATTGATGCATTATTGTATGAATATATGAAATTTATATAATGTTATCCAAATGTGTTTCAAGAATATATTCCCTGGTATATGATGATTGCTAAAAGTTCAAATATGAATATAAATTGATGGATATTTATTTGCACAGATTGTGCATATATTTCAGATGTCAAACAATAGACTCTCCGAAGCCCTTTTTATTAACTTGTATAAATAAAAGTGAGACAAAAAAAAAAAATCCATTCAACGCCCTGACATTTATGAACTATTGTTATTTACTTTTCTTTATTTTTCCCGAATACCATTTTTGCATGGCGAATATCTCATCACACAAACACACACACCCAGACACGCGCACACACAGCCTAAGTAAATAAATACTTGAGGAGCCACTGCCTGTGTAGATGGGTAACATTCGAGTGGCAGATAAACAAATTTTCAATTCAACTAAAAAGGTTTCACGATTTCTCGAAAATAAAAAGGAAACAACAATGAATGAGGAAACTCAGTAAGCGCAGCGAGGTGTGCCATTTGCAGTGGGAAGACCGTCAGGCTGATATGCGTGGCATAAGCCCTCACATTGATGTCAATCGATTCGAAAACAATTTTCCATTTCTTTGCATTTTTTTTTTTTGTTATGTTTAAATCAAAAACTTTCAATGGCGCACCCTTAATTTTTCAGCCTTCACCCTTGCATAACGGTTAAGTTTCAATTTGCTTCGGATATAAGCCGCAAACGGTTGGCGATGGAGGACGAGGTAAACGAAAATTGCTTGGCTTATAGGGATAATGCGTTGGAGAGCAATTTGTGTGTGTGTGTGTGTGTGTGTGTGTGTGTGTGTATGTGTGTGTAAGTATAAGCGTTGAGGAGTGTAAATCCAAACAAAAGAATATTTTATTTTATTTACATAACGATTTAAGACTATTTTCTTAGAAATCTGTCTTTGTTTGAGCTGCGAAAAACGGTATCACAACCCCATTCAGTCAATTGTGAATGGATTTCTCTTTCTGTCTGTGTGTGTGTGTGTGTGTGTGTGTGTGTGTGTGGGTTTGCGCATTATTTGCTTGCGCTTAAAAGTTTTTTATTGTTGCTCATTTCTTTTCTTTCTGCTGATATCTTCGACAGCCTGACGGCACATCACAATCGTATTGGGTTTCACATAATACCCGCCACGCCTCCTCCCTCTATAATCCTGCGGCTCCTACACCGTTTAAAATATTCATGAAATTGCATTGATAGCGTAAATGATGAGCCATCAGCGTGGTTGAAAGTGATGAAGAGTGTAATAATGATGATATTGGTGGGGTTGATGATGATGATGATGATGATGATGATGTTGTTGATAATGAAGGCGGCGGTTTTACTGATGAACATCTTAATGGCATACTATTTATGTACACTCACCTCTCTCTACAAATAAATATATATATGTAATGTATATATACATATGTATATGGATGTGTGCATGTGTCTGTATGCGCTGCCCGTTGACTTTGAAGTTATCAATGCGACCGGTAATGGCGTGTCAATGACGAGGTTGGTCGTATTTTTTATGTTGTTGTTCCTGTTGATGATGAGCTGATTGCTTCCAATGAATGCGTAAATGCGTTGTTGTGGGCGCTATCAATTTTACACACCTTACGCGCTACCATATATATATATACCATACACGAGTATATTACGTGTGCATTGTATTTGCGGCTGTGACTCGGTTATGCAAAGTAAGTGGAAAGGTAATTGATTTGGTTACGGCAGAAGATGCAAAGAAATGATTAAAAATGTCAATAAGTTAAGTGCTTTGCTTACGAAAATGCGCAGAAAATCTACCTTCTCGTCATTTCCATTAAAATTTATAAAGTTTCCTTAAGATGATGTATCTTTCCTGGATCCCAAAAGCACAGACTACCAGTCCGAAAATATCAAACCTGGTTTTTATGTTGTGGGTTGTTCTTTCAATCGGCTTGAACGAAAGGCACAGAAGTGTTAGATGGGTCAGCTTAGATGGTACAACCAAGAGGTGGCTAGTGTCCTGCAGGAGCACGTTGCAAATATGACAAATAGTATTTAGGTCAAAGCTAATTTTGAATAGGTGTGAATGTTAAGTCGTCTGCAATAATCAGACTTTAGCTGTGTCAAGGTTATATGAGTCGCACGAGGCATGTAAGTTCCACGTCTTCTAAGATGAGGCTTGGGGTCCAATGCTATCCTTCATGGGGAGAGAGTTGGTGGAGATGTTAATGGACCTCTTCAAAAATCATTCAGTTTCTGCCGAGTACAACATCAGCAGACTTCTCATCATGGTTTATAGTGTTAACTTTTTATGGATCAGGGGTTGCTTCACTTACGTCTTGCTTTGTACGGCATACCGATTGCCCTGTTTGTTGCCAACAAGGTTTAGCTTTCCTTACTCTAACTGCTGCCCGCTAGCGACCAGAGAGCATTTTGCTGCAGCTCTAAACTGTGATAAGAATCGCGTTCGTAAGCAAAAGAAAGTGAAGAAGTGCAGGCGGTCGAATATCAACTCAGTATCTTTGTATAATTTAGTATTCAGCTCTAGCGAATTCTCTTTCGTCAAGATGCTAAAAATGTTATCCAATGAGTTTGTGAAATATAGAGTTATATGCCTAGCAGATGAAGGAAACTTCAATATAGAAAACAATTATAGCAGTATATGACGAACTCCGGTTTGTAGCTGAGGTCCGCTCGACAGATGCAGGGGTTCTTCACAAAAATAAAAGATTTGGAGTTTAGTTATTTTCCTATAGCAGCGTCGGTCCTTGCAGCGTTTCAATAAGAGTTAATTTGTAAAGGCGCGGTATAACAACAGGGGCGGGGAGAGTAGTTCCTCACCGCTTCTAAATTCATGAATAAGTTCTCCAAAGCGGGGAGTTGTATTTCATCATCACTTTCCAAACATAAAATATGAAAAATATAAATATAATATTACTTTAAACTATATAAATGTATTTTGCTTGTGGGAAACTCCCCAGTCAACAATTTCTGATACCTGAAACAGGGACTAGTCCTTCACCTATTTGTTCGTAGTCATCTCATAACATAAGTGCTCTTAATCTGCGAGGGGTATTTTACGAGTGCTCTTGCAGCGGACAGTTTATTTTTGTTTTATGTTTTCAATGTGAAGCGGTTTATAAGTTCTTCCAATTGACCTGACATGCTATGATGTAGTACTAATGCGATAAAGTTTTGATATGATGTGATATGTTGATGTTAAATGATGAGTTTTGCCAAAATCATATCTTTGGGTTCGTCCCATGTGGGGAAAAAAACATAGTCAGTGCACCTTCTGTCTGATTTTCCTCAGTTTGAAATCTGGATTTTATTCGTCAATGATTGTGGGACATCCAGAACGTCGATTGTCAACTCCTTCCACCATCCTAAATCCATCTAATGATTTATGTTGCCTAGTATAGTAAGCAAATAAACAGTCGAAAATTTCTGATAAGGCGATTGCTACTGAGTCAACTCCTTGACTTGAGGGTAGTTTTTGGTTGAGACCAAAGGTTATCATGGTGCTTATGGCATTTAGTGCGGTAGTAATACCATACACATTTTAGAATATGTATATGCTGAAGTGCTGTGGACCTCAAGTCGTGAACACATGTCAGATGCCAGATAATTTCGTTCTCAGTTATGATATTTTTTATGGTGAAATGAAGACTTAAAAATTTTCAAATTATCATTCAACCATAAAATAGTGGTTTTAAGATCTAATCAGCCGCCATCAAACGCTCAAATAATACTCTTTATTGACCGTCTGTCCCGTTGGAATAAATTCATGATGAGCCAAACCGCGAATATAAAAAAACAATATCCGGAAACTTTTTGCTCTTAATGTAGCTCCAATCGGTACATTTGTAATATATTTTAGGTATAAAAGGTTAAAATTCATCGATCAATATAGAACAGTTCTGCATATACTAAGATTGTAAGCTGTCATGTGTGGCATATATCGGACCCAGAGGGTTTGTTTGTCATGCTTTACAAAGGTTTACAAGAAACCAGGTTTTTTTTTTTATAAATAAGAGCGGCATAGCATTATATTTTCCAACACCACAGTAAGACTTCATGTATTGTTTACAAATTTCATTAATTTAGGAGTAAGCTTTTTCAAAAGCTCTGGTTTTTATTTAAATAAAGCAAGCGAACGACGGAAGTGGAATTTTTGAAGTCAAATATGCCCCCTGTTCTGGTTGGTGGTCTGATGAAATCTGCGACTGGTGGAGTAAAGCCGCCATATAAGCTGTGAGGAGATAGCGGGGACATTGGGAGTCACCCACGTGACCGCTTGGAAGCAGTTGAAAAATGCTGGTCATTCAAAGAATTACGATGTTTGGTGTATTACCGACAGTCAAACAAAATCGAATTATTTTTGAAACGAAGTATAAAATGAAAAAAACATGATCGAAGGCCGGTCACTCTCCACAAACGATTTTCAAGTCTGAATTGACGGCAGATAAATAATGCTGAGTGTATGGAACTGCGATCACTTCCTGAGCTGTACTGTCAATAATTAATCAGCATACATAAAGCTCTGCAAAATTGATTGGTCTTTGCGAAACTCTTTTTAAGGTAAAAGTTGGCCGGCCAAAGATGGGCTGAAGGCCAAGTTCTTCGCCAACGAATATAATAATTAAATTAATATTCAAATAAGAAAAATATTCTGAAAACTATGGAGAGAGTTGTTTGACTCCTGAAGTCGATCAGATGAGATATTGCGCGATCGGGATTATCTTAAATTCATCTATAATTTTCTCACAAAAAACCTTAACATTCGATTTTAAGCACGCAGCCTAGCTAGATTATCTTCAGCGAACTCGAATTAAATAGTTTCAACTTTTGTGGATTTCTAAATTACTATTATATGGGATCATTTTTCAGATCAATTTTTATACCGTTCGTACCATTAGTTTACCGAAGGGTGAAAGAATTTTCGTATTCCAGTTGGATCAGAAATATACAGCTCAGTGCTTGCGGAAGGGTATTTTACCGACTTATACATATATGTACATATTGTAATGTAAATATATATGTATGTAATAAATAAATATGTATATATATTGCATTCAATAATTTTACTTCCAGCTATAAACAACCAATATAATACAATATTTTCCTTATGCAAGTACACACCTATGCACATACGATATGTAGACAGGTGTACCCATGCAGTATATTTGCACAGTGGAAGTCAACATTTGGTCATGTATGAATGTAAATAGTTTACTAATCACATAAATGCCGTTACTCATATTGACTAATTGTTTTGGCGTTTGTTGATTGATTGGTCATGTGTGTAAATACCTATGCATATGTATATGTGTTTACGTATAGGTATATGCTCTTATATGAAGTGTTATTGTATTAAAAGTAAGCATGCATGAATGTACACTTTAACATTTGACATTATTCCAACAAATATGCACCCTCAGGATAATTTTACGTTATGAATCTGAATAAGACAGTAGTTATTTTAATTAAATTAATTAATCCTTATTTGAATTTATATAGGTACATATGAATGCTTAGAATGCCGTGGGCGTTACCATGGAGCTACCAAAGTAATACAAATTTATTAACATACAAGCTGTTTACAATTACGCAGCAGAATTGATGGGGCTAATATTTCTCAGTCAATTGGCTTTATTTAAAAAAGTAGAAATTTAGAAGTTTTTAAAATTACCAGGTGGAGCGAAAAGTAACCTCCTTGATCTTGAATCCACGAAATTGATAATCCTATAAATCGTATGTACATTTGATTGACATTTATAAGCTATCGAACTATATGTAACGGCTAATCCAAGTAGAGGTACTTTTTACGCCTGAATAACGTTTACAAATCGTTCAACTTTATTACGTAAATTCACGTTCTGTAAAGAATGTGTTTCGCGCGCTTCGCTCAACTTATGGTCAACATAATCGCCCTACTGAGCGTACTATTTACAACACCATCACCCAGTTTAAGACCCGGCATTCTTTATTGGCCTAATATACCATGTTCAACAAGTAGTGCGGAAAATATAGACTCGTAGCTGAGAGTGGACACGAAGACCGTGAAGAGACGATTCGGGTTCGTCCGCAGCAACACGGACTGACGTATGGAACGACTTGGCGCATTTTACGTCGAGATCTTAAATTGAAAGCGTGCAAGAACTGAAGCCCTTCTATAGCTCTTGAAAAGTTCCATTAAGATCCGACGTTTTCGAGCCGAATTTTGTTCAGCGATGAAATCCATTCCTGGCTCAGTAGCTATGTAAATAAGGAAAGTTGACGCATTGGAGACGAAGAGCAGCCTACAGAGATTCAAGAGCTGGCGGTGAAATCATCGGCCCATATTTCTTAAAAAATGATGATGCGTGAGAACGAAACTATCAATGGTGGCCATTATCGCGTCATGATAGCTGACTATTTGATGCCTGGTATTAAAGCTCGTGAACTCGGCGACTTTGGGTTTCAACAAGACAATGCCACTTCCCACACATCGTATCAACTAATGAATTTATTGAGAGAACACTTTGGTGAGAAGCTAATTTCATGTTTTGGGCCGAAGGATTGGCCACCGAGTTCATGTGATATCACATCGTTATACTTTCTCCAGTAGGATATATAAAATCTAATCTAGCGGACAATCTCGCTTCGATTCAGACCTTGAAGTAAAACATCACGCGTGTCATTTACCAGTTACCAGTCGATGGATGGGCCATCTGATACATAGCCGCGGCCAGCGTTTGAAAGAAATAAGCTAGAAAGAAAAATAAATTCGAGAGGATGTCTTTCGAATTATATTAAACTGGTAACAGATGAATCGATTTTCAGCAGAGATTTGGTGGTATGCGTCTTAATGCTTTCCCAAGAAATAGAGGGATCTGCTGTTTATTCTGAACCGCCTCCAAACTGCCGATGGAATTTTATGATGAGCATTTTATTTGATGTCAAAAATACACTTAGAGGACTCGACATTCCCTTCCAAAGACCAAATTTTGAATGTTGTTCGAACCAACCCTGGAATTTTGCTTTCCGAATGGCAGTACGCAATGTTTATAACTCGGCTAACGTAGCCCTCCTTTTTCTTTTAAAGTACTTCCAAAACCAATTAGTATTAATATTCTTAAAAAAAATCGTATCAATAAATTTAAATTACATGCTAAAGCTCATCGGTAGGTTATCAAAAAGTGAATGTATCTTAATAAATAAATACATTTTCATTGTATTTATTCACACACGTTAGATGAGGTGTTACTAATTTATTAATTTAGCATATTTTATTCATGCAGCAGCGTCATGTGTGTATGTCGTTTGAAAGTATTTCGAAAAAAAAAACAGAAAATGTTACAAAAATCACAGCATGCATACATGATTTGTTTACAACAAAAAAAAAAAGTAAAAAAATAAAAATAATCGATTGTGGTTTCAAGAGCATTTGAAATATTTAATTATGCAAAAACCAATGAAATTCATTCATTGAAAACTATAAAAATACCTACATTTATTGTGAACAGAAAAAAATTAAGAAAAAATATTTTATTAAAAATACATGCCAATTTCGTATGAATTATTTAAATTTATCCCCCTTAAAAAAGTTAAAATGTTAATGTGCAAACAAATTTTAAATATCTAAATCATTTGACAGCAGCAGTAGTTTTTATTCTCAGCGGTTTTTAACTTCCCGGGGCTGTCCAATGGCCAAAAAGGCCAATGAAATGTCAACGAATGTTTATGGGCTGTGACAAAATGTATGTGTACAACCACTTGAAGTGTACAAATGTACAAATATAAAAATATAAAAATATAAAAATATGTACACGAGTGGAGTCACATTTCTTTTGCGCTTCGCTGCACATTTGTTCTGTAGTGTCCAAAAAAAAAAAAATTAAAAAACACATCTTGTTTGCTTAATGACCCTTGAAAGCACAATTTTTCAATTAGTTGACTTTGTGTCGCACTTCAACTTTTCAAATTGTAAATTACATTTTATTCGCCTATTTTTTTTTAATTTTTTTATTTATGGCTTTATGCTCTTTCACAATTAACATTAGCTATTTATCGTTTCATTTTGTTTGCTTATAATTTTTTTTTGTGAATTTAATTTGGTGAGTCGAGCACCACTCGTATATTAATTTTAGGTACTTTTATATACGTATGTACATATGTATGTTGAAATATATTTTTTCAAGTATTTCCCTTTCATAATGTACCATACCGTCAACTGTAAAAGAAGAAAACTCAGAAGTAGCTTTAAATTAAAGCTAGTCTCGTATGCATCTCAGCTGTATCCAAGTACCAGAGCTGCTTTTATAATTCGGGATTCAAAATATTCTCCATTAATTTCACGTCGGAAATATACTTCCCTGCTATAATTTTGGATGCTGGTAGAACCAGGACTTGAACCTTGCGAATGGGAGTACACAATACTAACCCTCGGGAAGCACTCGTGCATATTTCTTCAAAAATATAGCTGGCCTTAATCTTACAGTCAATGAAGAGCGCTTTGGAGCCATGAATAATGACTATTTATAACTGAATTGGACGACCTTTAGTTCGAACAAGCTGGTTCCAACATAGTGCGATTAAAAACTGCTAAACTCTTTTTTGTGAGGTTACGTGTAGTCGCATGCCTACGCAGATAAACCCGATACTATTGACACCTTGGAAAATAATATTCGGCGCATCATTGCTGACATACGGCCACGATTGCTGCAAAAAGTTGTCGATTATATACCCAACTGGAGTCGCGATTTTTCATACAGATGGAGTTGACAATTTTTTTGAACGGCTTGTGATTATTTAATTGTATAGCTTCTTTTGACAGTAATAAGCTGTCACTTTTAGATTGCTTTAGAAAAAAAAGTACGCGTAATTTTGTTGTTATTTGTTAGTTTGGCGTCAATTTTAATATGTGGGCTCCATATCTAAAAAAAACATTTTCGCTATATTTTCATTTATTATTTCCAAAAAGGAAAAATGCAGCGCAGGTTGCTAAAAGTTGCATAATTTGGTGATTAGTCCTTAAAAGAATCACAGTGTTGAAGTTGGAAATTGATTTGTCAAATTCTGTTCGGAGAATTTTCACTCGACGATAAGCTACGTTTAGGTCGGCCAAGTGAAGTTGATGATGACGATATCAAGGCTTCAGTCGAATCAGATCGTCATGTAATTGAGCGTGATATTGGATAGTTGTTAAGTATACCAAAATCAACCGTTCATAATCATATACCGTGTCTTGGGCTGGTAAAAACTTGATATTTGGGTATCACATGAATTGAGAGAAATTCATTTAACAAGCCGCTTCTACACTTGTGATATGCATTTTAAACGCAATCAATATGATCCGCTTTTTAAGCAAATCATAACTGGAGATGAAAAATGTTTACAATAACGTCAATCGAAAACGATCATGCAAGCATAATGAAGTATGGCGCTTCAACTTCAAAGACTGATATTCACCAAAAAAAAGATTATGCTGTCAGTTTGTCCAGCTCAAAATATTCCACACCCTTCCAGTGTGCTACTTCCAAGGATCCAAACGATTAACAGGGATGTCTACTATGAACAGCTGGACAAATTGAATACATCCATCTACGAGAAGCGGTCAGAATTGGTCAATCATAAATGTGTCATATTCCACAAGGACAATGCCAGACCGTAAACATCTTTGGTCACTCGCCAAACACCGAGAAGCTCGGCTGGGAACTGTAGATGCATCCACCAAGCTCTGACCATTTGTTTCGATCTTTGCAGAACTCATTAAATGGTAAAAATTTCGAAAGTGACGAGGCTATAAAGTCGCAGTTGGTTCAGTTTGTTGCAGATAAAGGCCAGAAGTTCTATGAACGTGGAGAAATGATGTTGCCGGAAGGATGACGAGGGGTCATTGAACAAAATAGAAATTACTTAATTTATTAAGTTCATTATAAAAGTAAAAAAAAAAATGTATGTACTTTCTTTTAAAAAATCACGAATTTCTTTTGGGGCAACTCAATAGAAGAAGCCGTATTTTAAGTTGGAGCGCCATTATAGGCGACATCTCCTCAACGATTGAGATATTTTAGAAGAGGAAGTTTTTGATATGGTGAGTAGTATATTGATTAGTTTCTCTTCAATGTGTGTAACCGGAGCATGCGATAAAGCCTGCTAGAGGCAGCAACATTCGTCTCAACTCTCTGCAGATGAAAGCAAAGTGAATTAACTAAGGAAGTCAAGTGGACTTGAAGAGTGTGCTCAGGGAGCGCCCTCTCTCTCTCTCTCTCTCTCTCTCTCTCTTAAACAATAATAATAACGATTATGAATAATAAATATCCTTGCAGTAATTAACATTTATTGTGATTGAGAACGCGATTCAATTGCAACTTATGAATTGATGTTAATTGACTTTTCCAATTAATAAATATAAGAAAAAAATTAAATAAACATTTATCAATATGTTTACACATTGATATACTTTTTATTATCTATAAATCAGCTGTGAGTTAATCTCAACAGACAAGTTGACATTTCAATATACCGTTATCGCGTTAAGTTGCACGAAATGCTCGGGCAGACATAAATTTCCAATTCATAAACTTAACTGTAAATGTTCACATCAAAATCAAATTGGCATAACTTAATCATTTATCATTCATTCATTCACTGTTACACTCGCTCGACACCAACACCAACACCACAGACAACAACCCAACAACGGATAACTGCAGTTAAGGCATATAGGTATATGTATATTATTTTATAGACTTGTACATTTCATTATAAAATCCCCCTTAGCGCCTCCCCCCACCCCAACGCCCATCAATCGCCACAAATCGATTCGCCAAGCAATCGACAACTGTGAAGAAGGGTTAATATTTATTTACTGCGCTTTTATATGCAGAATACCGTTATTCAAACTCAGCGCAAAGATTCACAGACCAGCAGTGCGTATAAGTAAATATACGAGTATACATATATATATAAATGTATGTATGTACTTGTGTATGTCTATTTGAAATTGTAAGCAAATTGACTCGCGCACATCACCATCCGAGCCGTTCGTTTCATTGTGGCTTATTATGTATGCAGCGCCAGTCATATTGCCGCATTTTATTATGCCGTTGAGAGTTGTGCTTTATGCTTATGCCTGTTTGTATGTATGTATGTATGTAGGTATGTATGTAGGTATGTTGCGCTCGTTGTATTACTTACTTACTACTTGAAGCTGCGTTGCGGTGCGCAAAAGTGCCTGCGGTTGGTCGCTCATAATTTATGCAGACACATTGACGTTGCAAATTGCCATTTTTTATGAGCGTTTTTTTTGTATTTGGTGAACTGTTTTGTTGCTTGTTCATCGCTGTTGTTGTTGTTGTTACTGTTGTATTACTGCTGTCGTATCGGAAGCGCATCGATTGAAGTTTTAAAGTAAGCAATCAACGAGTTTCGTTTGGACATTGCGCATTTTTTATTTACTTAATGCAGTAAACACAAGCAGCGAGCGTAATAAATGGATATTTCGAGTAACTTTTGAGAATACCTACATAAAACCAAAAGGAAAAAAAAAAAATAATAAAGGCAGAGCTAAGCTCATGTTGGGCCAACGTGATTGATGTTACTTGGAGCAGGGTCCGGACTATAAGGTGGTTGAATAAAATTCTTCCCACTCAGCTATCGGAGCTTCTGGCGAGTCCCTATCGATGTATGCTGTGTGGCGTTGTCCTGATGAAACACAACAGAAGGGTGTTGACCAAAGTTAAACGTTTCCGGGCGATTACTTCCCTCGTGATACTCACTGCTCTTCGACCACAACCATACTCGTTTGACGTTATTTTAGGGGATCCACTTTTTATCACCAGCCACCATTCGCTTCAGAAATGGGTTGATTTTGATTTTTTCCTCGTTAACTCATGTTACATACATGCAACCAGCTTCTTTGAAAATCTAACCTTTCTCAAGTGGTTCTAAAGCGAGCAATTTTTAGCTTTTGAGTGATCAAAACAGTGGTCGAGTAGTGGCCAGACTCGACGATTTTCACTATTTTATCAATATTTCGATATAAGCTAAGCTCATGCTGGGCTGGCGTCAAAAATTAATCTAATATTTCCCTGAAATGTTCTAAAAATGATATCACTCCTCACATTATTCCCCACAGAACCATCAGGCCGCTGTAAGGGGTAGAAATAAGGTGGTGTAACTAAACCTTTCCGAAAACTACAGACCTTGTGTTAATAAATGTCTATCAATGTGATCAAATTTTTAGCGTAGGTTTTTCTCGATGGCTAAGGCATCTTAGCGGCTTCAGAATCTACCAAAAGAATCCTATGTTCTGGGTTAAAAAATTGCACATTTCGTTTCCACTGTCAAAGCGATGGCGAAGACAGTGTTCCAGCGAGAACGCCTGTAAATATTACGACAAATTAAATTAATTCAAGGCCGATAACCCCAGCTGCTAGTTGTCGTTAATGTAATGTAATTATTCATAATTATTTTTCATACAAATAAATAAAAAAATAAATAAATTCAAATAAACCATCTTGGTATGGTTGCATAAGGAAAAGCATGTGTGTGGTCGAAGGATACTTTTATTATCTGAATTCGACTTATTCTTATAACTTCAAAATCAACATTTTTAATATAGATTCAGCTAGTTGTAAAGGCTGATACTTAAGAATTTTTTTTAAACTAAATTTTGTCCATTATTCGCCGTTCGGAGGCGGCTTAGTATAAATTAAGACGCAAAAACCACAAATTAGAGGAGGAGCTCGGCCGAAAATCACTTCAGCGGTTACAAAGCGCCAATTATATATATATATATATATATATATATATATATATATAATTATAAAATTATTTATATTTCTATATTATATGTTAAAGTGTTACGAAAACAATTAAATGAACAAAATTAATATCCCACGCTGAACAAATAACGCTTGGCTATGAGTATCACACACACAAGTATTACTCTTTAATGTATTGGTCAGAGTCAAAAGTTCAAAAGGAATTAAATCGCCTTATTTGCCAATACTTATTACTTATACTCGTACATCATTTTCCATTCCAATCAGCGATAATTCAAATCTATAAATTTGGGCTTAATTCCAAATACTTGAATTGGCCATAAAGTCTCTCACTCTCTCTCCTTCTCTCTCTCCCTCCCTCCTTCCATTTACTTACCAACGGGCATGCGGCAGCATTTGGTTGCACCAAATTGATGCTACGTGTTGTGAACCCTAAAGGAGATAGCGTCCGATTACATCAACTATTCTTTTCACAAGAATTCTTAATTTTCTTCAATTTTTTGTTTTATTTTTATATTCCACTGGTAGATAGCGGAAACCACAAAATAATGAACGGAAAATTATGTGGCAGGAAATTTGGCTGTAGTTCAATTGATATGGCACTCACAATTCCTACGATAATTCTCAAAAATCAACCAACTTGGAAAGATACGACTAAATTGTTGGCTTGGCTATTCAAACTTTTCAGTGTAAAAAATCGATGAGATTAAACAGCAGTGTATATGTATTTGATCAGATTTAAGTGGTTTTGTTACGCTGCTGCAGTAAATTATTTCGCACAAAAAAAGATAAAAGGAACATAAAATGTTTCAGGCGAGTTTTGAACTTTCAACTTTTTGCCAAAAATAGTAGTGCAATAGTAATACATGCAGTATGTATTCGTATGTATGTATGTATATATTACTATTAATCAGTACTACAGATATGAATATTGGTTTGCTAATAAATCCTTTATTAATTGACCAGAATCTCTAACTCTAACTCTTCTAATCTCCAATAATTTCTGGAGGATTAAGAATTTTATTGAGATTTTCCAAGATTTTCCAAGTAACTCAATGCAGTTTATTAGTGTTAAAAAAATTGCTTTATGGTGTTCCATAATTATCATGATGGACTCGTTGGGAATTCAGCTGCTCTTCAGCGGACCTTTTAACCCCATTAGAATAATGATTATGAGATCCCTGCCAACGCCTTGCTAATGGCAATGATAACGTAGTTTTACGCAGAAAGCTTGTTTGTTCATTTTAAACTAGTATAAAACTGGTAAATTTGTGATCGAAATATGGCAGTTGAATTTTGTAGGATATCGCACTTATAAAATTAGCTATGGAAAAGAGGGTTAGTTTTTAACTAGTACATTAGACTGCAGATTAAATATGTGCAAAGTTCACATGTACTTATCATATACATATACAAATGTAGGTATGCATGTAAACGTCACAAAAACTTTTCAAAATTTCCTAATTAAATTTGTTTCTCGCTCAAGTTTCATACTCATTTCACTTGAAGAAATGCATTGTGACAGTAATTGTATTCTCTCTGTGTGTTTGCTGGTGTATGCTGTTGCGCCGACATTTCCACTCCTCAGCTCTGTTTGAAGTTGTAACACTTCGCACCCATACTGAGGAGTATTCTCTTCAGCTCAGAATAAACATGCTTAGCGGAAGAAGATGCGTAAGTAACTTTTGCACGCTTGAAACGATTCCTTGAATCGATTTTCGTAGAGTTTCTTCGTGTGTGTGGTATTCTCTACTCATACATTTGTAAGTTTTTAATTAAATTCCGTAATATACACGCATGCGTAATAGCATTATGATATTTTCACGCCTTTTTGATGAAGTTTGACAGGAGCAAAAGTTTCTTTTTGGTTGATGTTGTTGGAGATTTGAAGTAGACTAAGACAATTCTTGTAAAAGCGTGAAAGTTTAGAAATATTCTCTTAAACTCTACCATTTCCTTCAACTTACATTCCCTATTTCCTCTCACTATTTTTGTTTTTAATTTTATTTTACGGTTTTCTGTTGAAAGTCAAAAAAAAAACTTTAAATTAAATCCATCAGCTGCACTTTTCCGGCATTAAATCAAATGTAAATTTCTTGTTGACAGCTGCAAGGCTTTCCATCGGCTTTGCTATGCTCCCCTAGCACCAGTTGGTACTGCAGTCCATTGTTGCTACGCGTGAAATTTTTGGGAACACCGTTGCCTTTATCCTCGTGGGCATCATTGCAAATCCCACTTCAAGTCCCATTTCAATTTTTGTGCTGGCGCACTTTTCAATGGATTTGCATTTTTATGCCAAAGTTGAACAGGTGCACAATGCAGGCGCAGGTGCAGCTTCTCAGATCAACCGGTGGGTGCCCGTGTCAGGCTTTTAATGCCTACATTTGACATTTTGGTAGCAAGTTGTTGAGCTAAAAGTGAGAGCCACGTCTTAAAGGTAGAAAAACATTTGGATGGCTTGTGAAAAAGTGTTTTCTATGAGTAAAGTTGCGTTATTAGGATACTTTTTGTGCATAAAAAAAATTAAAAGAATAATGTAAAATATTTAAATTTTTTTTTTAAATGTAATCAATTTTCACTTTCGAGTATATAATATTCTATTTCGAGATGAATCCAGTAATGCAGTAATAATTTAAAAATATTTTTTATTACTGACTCCGCTCGGTTTTCCGTGAGGTAGAACCATTAGTTGGGCTACTAGGTGTTAAAAAAGTTTGGGTAGACATTTTTTTATGCATTTTCTTTTGGAAAAATTATAGACGACGCTGGAAAGCAGATACGTTTTTCGAGACAAAGTCGGTACAAGAAAAATAACCATTTTGGGTTAAAGTAAACCAGGGACACTTTTTTTGAACGCTTGGAATGCCCTTAGGACCGCTGCCAGCAACACGACTGTAATTTCTAAAAGAGTAATCAAGCACAGATATCTTTTGCAAAAATAGTAGATAAAAAAAAAAATTGCACCAAGAAATCCGCGCAAATGGACTGAGGTGTATGGAAAACGTCAACCCATACATGTTCTGAGGAACAGAATACATTTCTACAGCCTTTACTCTCCAAGTTCGGTCCATGGATTTTGTGGTAGTCAAAAATGGTTTTATTATGTTCATCACTTTTCCAATTAAAATTAACCTTCAAAATAAATCTTGTAAAATTTTATGATATTCTACTCATGATTATGCGATTTATTGTGATAAAAGTGACACTACTCTTGTTATTTTCAAACACTTTTACGTTTCAATTTTACATTGCTTTTTAATAGAACAAAACCGTTAAAGCAAAACAGCGAGTTGAAAATTGTGAAGGGGACTATGCTCTTCAGTTGCCATAATAAATCGTTTGCTTTCTGACTTCAAACGAGACCTTAGATACATTAATAATGCAGAACTTAAGAGATGTTCACCAAAAACATTCTGAATCGTAGAAACAGGAAGTTCCTTAGGTAATTTAGCGCACTCAGGCCTGAACACACATTGTGATACCATACTGCAGTAGTAATCAGAAGCACGAACCATTTCGTGTGCCTTACGAATATTATGTCCTATAGTGCTTAGTGTTGGACAATGGCAGACATACTCTTCCTCTTCTTCGTCTCTGCAGTATAAATAAAAATCATTCTAGTTGTCCCCCATTCACCTACCGTTACCTACCGTGGACGCAAGAGTAGGCATTGACTATAGCCTTGCGACTGTAATTGCCCAGAAGCTTAGCTACCCTCCATTACATCCCATGTGGAATACAATAGGAATTGACAATATTCATTACGCAACGATGCCAGCGGTGTACATTCAAAATCATAACTTATTAATATTTTTTCTAATTATTGGCAAGCATTACGTTATTTTAATAGATACTGTTTTTATCATAGTGGACAGCTCTTAGTTAGTATGAGAAGGATCATAGATCTTTCCTTAAACTTTTTTCTTTAGAAATGTCTCCTGGTCGACTCATTGGATCATGCAATCATCTTTCCTAATACCCCATAAAATAGAATGGTAGGGTGGGTTTATTGAGCGACTTGCTGTATTTGGCACCTGGTCATCTTAGCATCTTGTATATAATATTTTTTCCAGTATAGCAGATCACCATTTTTCAGAAACCTCATCCATTTCTGCAAAAGCGGGTTTCAAATGATAAGAAATTGATTCATCTTGCCATTCCTTTCTCCAAGATTTTACCATAGGCGAACATTTGGTCGATAGTTGATCAATTTACCAGGTCCGCAGGTACTGGTCAGTTCGTTAATTGTGGCTTTAATATCTCATATAGTGCGTTAGATGTTGGATATAAAGATATTTCGAGTGATAGATAGCACACAGTGCGGGATCTTATTTAATATAAGTTGTACAGAGTTTAGATATATTCCAGACACACGTTGGCCTGCTTTAATCCAATTATACTCGTAGTCTGAGCTGCTTAACATCATCAGAGCGGCATCGTCACTTTTTAAATAGTTGTACCATCGAGTCGTGGACTCATATCCAATAAGCAAATATGGAATTAAAGTCGCATTTGTTAGGAATGATCGCATTAAATAAAAAAATGAGGAATGGAAACGAAATTTCGTAAGGATGTGGAGCCATCCACTCTTTGGTAAAGGTATATTTCTCAGAAACCTTTTAATTGATTTCAAGAAAATATGATTTTCATAATTCCAATTATTTATATATATATGAAAACGAAATTATTATTGCCGCAATTGGCAAACAAATACGTCGTTATTCCTTTATTGTAATGGAATTTTGCTTTTTCATGACAAACTTGAAGCGAAATCGTATTATTAAAGCATTAATCATCAGCACTTAAGCAAATTTGGTACGTGATATTTTTATTGGAGACTAAAATCTCTTCAAAAATGTCTGATATATGCCCATAAATTGACATATCATCCATATAAGAGATCTTCTATTTTTGACAATAAGTGGTCCTAGCCGCGGTAGGGACTTTCGACCAAACTCCTACTCCAATTTGTAGCATTCGTCTTGATGTTATCCAGCAATTGCAGGGACCTAGAGTGAACTTAGCTGCCTCCGAACGGCTGATGGAATTTTATGAGCAGCTTTTATTTCATGTCATAAATACACTCGGAGGGGTTTGCGACTGCAAATAGAAAAAATTATTTTCTATAATTTTGAATGTTGGTCCAACCAGCAGTCGAACCTGGTCTTCAGTATTCTGTAGGTTCAAGAATTTAAGAAATTTATCGAAAATACTTGATTTTACATAATGAATATGAAATTCTTGACACTACATGCAACAACTTGTTCATGGTATTTGACTGTAGTTTAGGGAACACATTCTTCGGACCTTTCTATTTGAGCTTCAGTTAGGTAGGATGAAGAAGTGTTCGCACTCTCAATAGGAAAATGCTATAAATGATAAATAGAATGTACAATAATAAATCTATTTCTAAATAACTTTTTGCTGTTTTCCTCACGAAACCTACTTTCAACAGTGAAATAAATTCACTTGCAATCGCGTGATCTCGTCTTGCAAAATGTATTTACCTGATTTTTGTAAGCCAAAAGTTTGCTAAATATCTATATTAATGTGTGTTTGTGTATATATATAATGTATGTGTGTATGTGAATGTGTTGTATTTTAAGTTACAATTGGTAGTTTAGCACTTTGTTGATGTTAACTGAAATTGTTTTAAAATTTCACTTACCAACAACACTCTTCACTCGCAGATAATCAACAACAAAATAAGCACTTGTACATGAATTACGAACGAACCAAATGAAGTGCAAGCAAACAATGTACGAGTATGTGTGTGTGTATATGTAGTAGAGGTAGTTACTCCATTGCAACATTAATTCCATCCATCGGATATGAATGGTATGCGAAAGGCGAATGAAGATAGTTGAAGTGATAGGCGAGAATGATGAAGCGGATGCGGCTTCTTTACCTTCGGGCAATTTCAAATGCAGTTTTCGTGTTGAAAAACACATAAAAGTACTTTTCACCTCATAAAACAACAGCAGCAACAACAACAACCACAACAACAACAACTATAATAATAAAATCAACAACAGTGCGATTACAACAGAATATAAACAAATTTAATGAAATACTTTAGTTCATACGAAACAACAACAACAACAACAGCAAAAATAATTTTCCATTTTGTATCACTAATAAAACGTTAGAGAAGTGTGGGTTGGCAGTAATGGAAAGTGGTAGGCGGAAAGCGGCAGAAGAGCAACTGAAGTGGCAGCAAGCACTCGTTGTTCAGTCAACCAACAACAGCAGCAACAATAACGAGCACGCGAAGGAAATGTAACACGCAATGTTGAGGCACAAAAGGTGTGACCCATGGTAAATGAGATTGTTTAAAAGTGGCAATCGCCGCTGGTGGAAACTATTGCCGGACTTCACTTATGCCCTGTATAAGCAGATTTTTCTGCTCAATGTGGTTCAAGTTGCTCCAAACCTGGAATATGCTAAAAGAAAAAACTCGAAATAAAATAGACAATCTCAAAATTATTCTATTTTTTAATTATTGAAAGCAAAAACAAACTACTTTGTATAAAATGAAAATAAATGTTTTTCTAAACAGTCTCATTTTCCATGGGACATACCTTATAAAGCTATCCCCTTGATGTGATATATAACAATGGGTGATGGGAGATTATCATTATACCATGAGATGGCTACACCACTTTGCTTCCACTATTTAAGGGGCGTTTTTCTGTATTGACTGCTGTGGGCGTCTCTTTACTCTAGTTGTACCACGTCAAGTTTTCTCTATAATTAGGTCTTCGCACGTAATGAGGAATAACGAAAATTCCACGTAGGCGTTAGAGTAGAAATGAAATATAAAAAGTTTTCATTATGGGTTTTAAAAAGTTTGAGGGACGAGGGCGAGAAGCATTTTCATAGAAGAAGAACAAAGTTCAGAAACTTACACAGTGGAGGATTCCATAGACACAATATAAGTTCTCGGGAGTTGAAGAGAAAAATATGTGCATTTGTATACTGAAGAAGTGAGACCTCAATAATGAAGAGTCTGGCAACAAGTGAAATAATAGGAATTTTCATTAAAAGATTCGGTTATACTAGTAAAGAAAAAGTAGGGCGATCTACACTGCAAGCTGAATTTCGAAATAGAACCCTTCTTCATACCGTGAAATTTTAAATTACGTATGTATATGACCAAAGCGTATCATCAATCAAAAAATCGAGAAAGATATTTTAAGGACATGATCACCTCACTTGAGCCATATAGTAGGCGTTTAATTCCTTCTAGCTACGTGTGCCCACTTACTTAAGGTTTATATGGCTCCGTGGCTCCGTGAAAGAAATGACGTTTTAATCGGCTGAAGACCGGACACTCCCAATGGTAATGTTCGTTATCTTCTACGAACGCTTTGTACTCAGCGTATTCTACATTACCTCGCTTGCGGAGATGATATGTCAGGCGTAGATGTCCCGTCAATATAGCTACAAGAACACTAAATTTTCGTTTGCTATCAGTTTGGTCTGCCTCACAATAATTTCGTGGTATAAAAGATTAAAGAACATCGTCTATGAAGGGATTTAGCAATGTAACTTTGGAACTGGTGGATCCATCATTGGTTGCATATTCACCATGCCCCTAATCTTGTGAAATACCCTGAGAGGAGAACCGGTATATGACTTCGACTTTGAATAGGAGTTACTAGAAAAGACAGCGTATCGAGGTCGTTTTGTAACGAATGAGATGTCAACAAAGCTGCCTCTTTCTCTCTAATCTACTTTTGTTTTAATCTTATCCAGGATTCTTCTTCTTCTTTATTGGCGTTGGCACCGCTTACGCGATTATAGCCGAAGCAATTACAGCGCGCCATTCATCTTTTCTTTTCGCTGTTTGGCGCCAGTTGGAAATGCCAAGTGCACCCAGGTCACTCTCTACTTGATCTTTCCAACGGAGTGGAGGTCTTCCTCTTCCTCTGCTTCCACCAGCGGGTACTGCATCAAATATTTTCAAAGCTGGAGTGTTTTCATCCATTCGGACGACATGGCCTAGCCAGCGTAGCCGCTGTCTCTTCATTCGCTGAACTATGTCAATATCGTCGTATAGCTCGTACAGCTCATCGTTCCATCGTCTGCGGTATTCGCCGTTGCTAATGCGCAAAGGACCATAAATCGTTCGCAGAACTTTCCTCTCGAAGACTCCTAGAGCCGACTCATCAGATGTTGACATCGTCCACGCTTCTGCGCCATATATTAGGACCGGTATAATGAGCGACTTGTAGAGCTTGATTTTCGTTCGTCGAGAGAGGGCTTTACTTTTCAATTGCCTACTCAGCCCAAAGTAGCACCTGTTGGCAAGAGTGATTCTGCGTTGGATTTCAAGGCTGACATTGTTGTTGGTATTAATGCTGGTTCCTAGATAGACGAAATTATCTACGACCTCGAAGTTATGACTGTCAACAGTGACGTGGGAGCCTAGTCGCGAATGCGATGACTGTTTGTTTGATGACAGGAGATATTTCGTCTTGCCCTCATTCACTATCAGACCCATTCGTTTCGCTTCTTTATCAAGTCTGGAGAAAGCAGAACTCACGGCGCGGTTGTTGAGGCCAATAATGTCGATATCATCGGCGTACGCCAGCAGCTGTACACTCTTATAGAAGATTGTACCTTCTCTATTTAGTTCTGCAGCTCGTATTATTTTCTCCAGCATTAAATTAAAAAAGTCACACGATAAGGAATCACCCTGTCTGAAACCTCGTTTGGTATCGAACGGCTCGGAGAGGTCCTTCCCGATCCTGACGGAGCTTTTAGTGTTGCTTAACGTCAGTTTACTTAGCCGTATAAGTTTTGCGGGGATTCCAAATTCAGACATAGCGGCATAAAGGCAGCTCCTATTCGTGCTGTCGAAGGCGGCTTTAAAATCGACGAAAAGGTGGTGGGTGTCGATTCTCTTTTCACGGGTCTTTTCCAAGATTTGGCGTATGGTGAATATCTGGTCAATGGTTGACTTACCAGGTCTAAAGCCACACTGATAAGGTCCAATCAGTTTGTTGACGGTGGGCTTTAGTCTTTCACACAATACGCTTGATAAGACCTTATATGCGATATTAAGAAGGCTTATTCCACGATAATTGGCGCAGACTGTGGGATCGCCTTTCTTGTGGATCGGGCAGAGCACACTTAAATTCCAATCGTCGGGCATGCTTTCATCCGACCATATTTTACAAAGGAGCTGATGCATGCACCTGATCAGCTCTTCGCCGCCGTGTTTGAATAGCTCGGCCGGTAATCCATCGGCCCCTGCCGCTTTGTTGTTTTTTAAGCGGACGATTGCTATTCGCACTTCTTCATAGTCGGGTAACGGAACAACTTTCCCATCGTCATCAATTGGAGTTTCGGGTTCACCATCTCCGCGTGTTTCCTGTTCACTGCCATTCAGCAGGCTGGAGAAGTGCTCCCTCCATAAATCGAGTATACTCTGGGCATCTGTCACTAGCTCACCTCCCTGGGTCCTACAAGAGTTCGCTCCGGTCTTGAAACCTTCTGTAAGTCGCCGTATCTTTTCATAGAATTTTCGAGCGTTACCCTTGTCGGCCAGCTTCTCAAGCTCCTCGTACTCGCGCATCTCGGCCTCTTTCTTTTTTTCTCTGCAGACGCGCCTTGCTTCCCTCTTCAGTTCTCGGTATCTATCCCACCCCGCACGTGTTGTGGTTGATCGCAAGGTTGCGAGGTAGGCAGTCTGTTTTCTCTCCACTGCGACACGGCAGTCCTCATCGTACCAGCTGTTTTTGCGACCTTTCTGAAATCCGATGGTTTCGTTTGCAGCTGTACGCAGGGAGTTTGCGATGCCATCCCACAGTTCCCTTATACCGGGTTGCTGATGAGTGCTCTCAGAGAGCAGGTGTGCAAGTCGAGTAGAAAATCGCTCGGCAGTCTGTTGTGATTGCAGCTTTTCAACGTCGAACCTTCCTTGTGTTTGTTGATGGACGTTCTTCGATACACAGAGGCGCGTGCGTATCTTCGCTGCGACAAGATAGTGATCCGAGTCAATGTTGGGACCTCGGAACGTACGCACATCTAAAACACTGGATACATGTCTTCCGTCTATCACAACATGATCGATCTGGTTGGAAGTTTTCCGATCTGGAGACAGCCAAGTAGCTTGGTGAATTTTTTTGTGCTGGAATCTAGTGCTACAGACAACCATATTTCGGGCCCCGGCGAAGTCGATCAGCCTCAGACCATTTGGAGATGTTTCGTCGTGGAGACTGAATTTTCCGACAGTCGTACCAAAGATACCTTCTTTGCCCACCCTAGCGTTGAAGTCGCCAAGCACAATTTTGACGTCGTGTCGGGGGCAGCGCTCATAAGTGTGTTCGAGGCGCTCGTAAAAGGCATCTTTGGTCAAGTCATCCTTCTCTTCCGTCGGGGCGTGGGCACAAATTAGGGTGGTGTTGAAAAATTTTGTCTTGATGCGAATTGTGGCTAGACGTTCATCCACCGGAGTGAATGCCAGTACTCTGGGACGGAGTCTCTCTCCCACCACGAATCCGACACCAAATTTGCGCTCCTTTATATGGCCGCTGTAGTAAATCTCACAAGGACCCACCTTCTTCCGTCCTTGTCCCGTCCATCGCAATTCTTGGACGGCAGTGATGTCAGCCTTTAACTTTATGAGGACATCAACCAGCTGGGCAGCGGCACCTTCCCAATTAAGGGACCGGACATTCCAGGTGCATGCCCTAAAATCGTAATCCTTAAAACATTTGCGGGGGTCGTCATCAAAAGGGGGGTCTCTCATCCGAGGCTTATGTTGCTTTTTCATTGGGTTGTTTTTTCATGTGGTGGGTTCCAAACCCTACGCACAACCGCATGGGATTCGCCTTCTCACTTTAGCTCGCCTCCAAACGGATGTTCGTTGGCTACCCAGGGGATACGTGGTCTAAGACCGGACGTCGTGAGCTGCTTGAACCATATGCACAAGAATCGTTTCTGGCCACTCCCAGGTGAATGGCAGTCAAAAACTTTCCTCACTTGCGTGAACTTCTACACATGGCCCCATCCCCTTATCCAGGATATTGGCAAAAATATTAATCAGTGCGGCTTTTGGTCTGGAAAATCTACAATGTACCAACTATTTACAAAGCTTGGAAAATATCGAACAATACCAAAAGCTCTATCAGAATCTGGAAAGTCCACTCCGATTTGTTCAGTACCAACCCGCTTTGTGACAAGGTGACTCTCAATGGTGCGATAAAAGCTCCAGAGCTAAAGAATCTAGGTACTGATATCACTAACCTTAATTATCTCACCGCTACTTTAGCTATTTTAAGATAATACAATAAAACGAAACGAATGCGTCTGGTGAACGAGAACCACTCAATATACCTGCTCTCGTCAAACAAGCAATCAGAGTAATCGAAGTCTTGGCCTCCATGTTACTGCCGACAGGCATAACACTGAAGTTTTAGACAATTTCGTCTATATAGGAATCAGCCTCAGAGTCTAAGAAAATATTAGCCTTTATGTATTACTAACAGGAGTTAGTTTGCACTTAGTGGGCAATTGAGTGGGCATTATGCTCTCTTGAAAAAACTAAGCTCTAAAAGTCGATCATAGTTCCAGTCCTGCAATGTGCTGCATTGTCGGTTGAGTATGCTTTAGAAGTTGTCATGAGAAAGATTATGTGGAAGCTAAAGACAATGGAAGCAAACCTTTCAGTCCAAATAATATCTTTGGTTTCAGCAGTGTCCTAGAGACAAGTGCAGTAAGAATTGGTTTCGATTACAGAACCAAGCCACGAAGTGAAAACTGAAGAGCATGACGAATGGTTTTTTTCAGAGGAAAAGGACTATTTAAAATTTAAAACTAACTATCAGTACTTTGAATGCGGCTAAATACGAGGGGCGGCTGACTTCTTCGCTTCCTTAGGCCGTTTGAGATGACACATCATTTCGTTACTAATAATGCTAACTTATTATTAGTATAAATAATTAAACTTTTTTATTAGGTTCATTAACAAGCAACAATACTTTATCAAGGGATACTGGCAATTCGCACAATTTTGAGAACCGCGCTGTGATTAAATTCATTGTAAAACAGAAATTTTTAATGAGATGTCGTTGGTTCTTCAAGACTCTGCCCCTTCATATACGGTGGTGAAAAAATGGGCTCGGCTGTTTCAACAGAGAAGAGAGGCCTGTGAAGATGACCCCCGCCAGTTACGGTCGTGACCGAAGCAAATATTCAGAAAGTTGAAAAATTAGCACTAGCTGATCGAAGAATTAGATTAGCATCCAACCTGCAGCTCGCAAATGGCTCCCAGTGATTTTCTCAGTTTTTTTAATTTAGGAGTTAACCCGCTAAAGCGGCATTTTAAAGAATTTTTTCAAAAAAGGCATTGTATTCACCATGAAAAAAAAAATTAAAAAAGCATAAAACTATACATTTGTTGAATTAAGGGGTAAAGCCACTGTAGGATTTTGGAAAACGCAATTTTTTTGTTCACAGGGTATCTTTGGGCCCTAGAAATGATATCCAATGGTTTTTAAAGTGAAAAAATAATTCAAATATCTGAACTTTTTATTTTGCTGCCACCCCTCCGAGCGTGCGCTGAGTACAATGGGAAACTTTAACCGCGTTTTTCTCAAAATCACATTTTTCAGACTGGGAGGACAGATTACTCAGACTCAATTGAATCGATTTATCTGAAATTTTGATGGCAGATTCTCAAATACTTTTGTTTTGGAAGTACGTAACCGTTTTTTGATTAAAAGTAAACTTTTTTTTAATAATTTAGTGCATATTTTTTAGTCTAAAATCAATCCTTTTAAAGAAAAGTGCCGCTTTCACAAAAATTAGTTTAAAAATAAACCCGTACATAGTATTTCTATTTCTAAAGTTTTTGGATCATAAAACTTTTTGCTTTTCTGTTCTAGGTCTCATCATTTTGAAGAAATCGGTTCATCCCGTGGTCGCTTTTCAAAAAAATATGGATTAAATAATAGACTTTATCACCGTACATATTATTCCCATACGACTCTTAACTAAAAGCACAAAGTACGGATGATCCAGTTTAAGCAGAGTGTAGAACGATTGATGATGAACCGGGCTAGACTTAGAGCCTAGAGAAAGTCTTTCAGACTTAAATATCGAAATCCAATGATTAGTTTATACGAATGCACTCAGTTAATGCTGAAAAACTATTTTGTGCAAACAACAGTTTTTTTATCGCTTTATACTAGATTTCACATCCAATTTTAGCTTATTTATGTTTGTTGTTGCATTTCCCATTCTTCCCTTTATGCTCGAGCTATTTGCATTTTATCTTGTACTCGATTTGCATCCTTTGGCCGTATGAGTGCATGCATTAAATCCATAAAACAAACAGCATTCATTGCACTCGTGGGAATTAACACTATATTATTCACCATTCAACGCTCGCCGCCAATATACCGTTACACTTGTACCCACGAACCAGTTGCGGATTGTTTGTAAAAAGCGAATGCGAATGTGAAATATCGGTTGAATACAAGGCGATGCCATTCTTTATGCTGGTGTTCGCTGCTTCTCCTTCATGGTTACAATTTTCTCTGAATTTTCTTGTTTTTGTTTTTATTGTTATTTTTTTTATTTTTTTGTATTTACTTTAGCTGGTACAGCTGTTTTTTGTACTTCATGAAGTGGTAACAATATAATAAAACAATGGTGTTGTTCTTATGATCACATTTACATACATACATATCGTATACCTATACTGACATTTGTGAAGTGAACATGGGATTTTATCATATAATTGATTTTATAACAATAATTTTATAAAACGAGGTGGAAGAACCCTCAATTTCTTACCTTTTTTCTTTTCGCTGTATACGGGGCAGGGCATAGAGCCCCATTTCAACTCTGCCAGAATTGGTTTTGACATCTGTTGCCAGATAACATCTCAAATCTAAAATCTGCTGTAAACCATTATCGTGTACGATTTTCGGACATTTTTTCTGCCAGACACTTTCATATTCAAGACCGGGAAAGACCTCCCCGAGCCACCGACCGCATCAGAACGGCTCTCTCCTAGCTGTACGATACCAAACGAGTTTCAGATAAGTTGGCTTTATAACGTGTGACTTCTTCAATTTATTTCTGGAGAAAATAATATGAGTTGCAGAGCTGAATAGAGAAGAAGAATCTTTTGCAAGAGTGTACAGCTGCTGGCGTACGCCGATGATATTGGCATCAACAACTTGGCCGGGGGCTCTGCTTTCTCGAGATATGATAAAGAAGCGAAGCAAATGGGTCTGTTAGTGAACGAGGGCAAGACGAAATATCTTCTGCCATCACATAAACAGTCATCGCATTCGACACCCGGCTCTCACGTCACTGTTTACAGTCGTAACTTTGAAGTCGTAGATAACTTCGTCTATCTTGGAATCATCATTAACAACAACAATGTCGGCCCTGCAATACAACGCATAATCACTTTTGCCAACAGGTTATACTTTGGACTGAGTAGGCAATTGAAAAGCAGGGTTCTCTCTCGACGAACGAAAATCAAACTCTACAAGTCGCTCATCATACCCGTCCTATTAATCGTATATGGTGAAGATGCGTGGACGATGTCGAAATCTGATTAATACGCGTTAAGAATTTACAAGAGAAAGGTTTTACGTAAGATTTATGGTCTTTTGCGAGTTGGGAACAGTGAAAACCGCAGTTGGCGAAGCGATTAACTCTGAGGGTTATACGGCGACATTATTATACAATAGTTTAGCGTTTAGAGAAAGCGGCTATACTGACTAGGTCATGTGGCCCGGATGAATAAAAGCATTCCACCTTTGAAAGTTTTACTCCATTAAAAAGATCAGGATCAGAACGACCTGGCTATACTTGACATTCCCTATTGGCGTCATAAAAGGAATTAATTCGGCTGTTACTTGTAAGCGGTGTCTAGGTCAGTAAAGAAGAAGAACATACTTTCGTAATCACAATTCGGTCAGTCGGCGTTTGTCCCGCTCTAAGCTGATAAGCTTCATTAAGCTTCATAAGTTTGCATCGTTTATTTTATTCTATATGGATGGTGAGACCAATAGTATCGGTGCGATATAGACATTCTGTAAAAAAATGTAGGGCTTTGAACCTTTTCCCTTACATAATCAGCAAGTTGAACTGGTGTATCATAATAGAGTGAATTTGAGCTCGACCGAGGTCTTCCTCCAATTTGAGATGTGCGTCGTTTTAAGCCGCCTCTGAACGACCGATGGTTGGCTATGGATAGCTCGGGCTATCTAGCTCCTCAGCTAAAATACTGAAGGATAGTATTCGACGACAGAATCTTTCTTCTATTTCCAACCTGACATTAATTTTGCACTCTTTCATACGATAATCTTCAACTCCTCAAACTAAATGTATACAAAGCTGACGATCGAAGACCCACACGCACTCTAGGTGGGTTTCCTCTTAAGTGGTGTCAAATCCAAACTCCGTAGGCTGGTTTTCTGAACCATTAGATTTATTGTTTTTACGTTTGTTTGTTACCACCATCGCTTAAGTCTTTTAAAACGAGCTGCACTAAAGCTTCCCTGATTCAAGGCTTGACTATCGAACCCAGCACAAACGTTGTTTGCTTTGTGGCTACGAGAGTAATAACTCGGGATAATCAGTTATTGAGTTGATTAAATTATATCTTCAATATTTATGGACTAATACATTCTTATCAATAATAATAATTTTTCCGAAACTGTGAAATAGGAATACATTTTTTATTACGTGGATATAAGTCGGTTACCTTATTTCCATTATTTTAACTACGCCCTTTCCTTTCGCAACTCATAACTTACTTAACAATTCATATTTACAATTTCGTTACTTCTGTACTGGCTTTTGTTTCTTTTCACGCTGTTAAACAAAAAGCAGAAATTGCATTTCACCATACAACACCGCTGTTGCATTATGCTTTCACATACATTTCCCATGCGGCATGTGCTGTGGTGCGATGAACGAACGCAAGGACATGAAAACAAAACAAAAGTGGGATGTTGTAAAGGTTTACAGGCAGGCCGCTAGGCGAATGTTAAACTTATCTCCACAATAAAGTATAAATGAAAGGAGAGAAAAAAACAACGAATGTACGAGTAGTAACTAAAAAAGAAGATTAAAAAACTCAAATAAATGATATCAAATAAAAAAGTTTCATAAAAGAAAATTATGAAAACTGCAATAAAAAAAAAAAATAAGATCAAAAAGACTAAGATGAAAAGCTATATCAGTGTTTGTGCTGGTAGCGACCAGCGATAGATTGTAATGGGAGGCCTGTTGCTTGTTGTTACTATTCGGCCCAGTCGATGGCAAGAGCACCCTGCAAACAAATGACTTGCTTAAAAACTAATTCAAAACTAGTGCGTTAAGCAAGCGCAACTGTTGAACCAACTGTTTCGGTGAATTATAGATTATTATGCTGATCAACTATCAGATCGCAAATGTTGGATATTGGTTAGAAACATACTACACTCTCACTAGATAAATGAAAATATTCATTATATTATATTCATTATAAACTACAATAATCATGTAAATTTGTTAAAAAATGTTTTACAAAAAAAAAAAAAAAAAAAAAAATGTTGATTAAAGCTTTAATTCGAATATAATTTATTTCATTACATATTTTTTAATTCAATTAATTTTATATTATTTTTTTCTCTTCGCATTTCATATTTTTCTTAGGATTTTTTTAGTTAATAATTTAATTTAATGTTATTTTATTTTAATCGCTTTACAACATTTTTTTATTCTAATCTATTTTATTTTATTTATTTTTTATTATAAAATCTTGTGCAGGTAATTTTAAATTAAATTAAAATATATAAATTAAATTAAATTATTGATTTTATTTGAATTTATTTTATAAAATTTATTTTAATTGAACTTGATTAATTTAATTGAGTTTTATTTTATCTCGGCTTATAGAATCATTTATCATTTAATTTTACTTAATTCTATTTAGTTAGTTTGTTTTAACCTAAATTTTTTATTTAATTTAATTTAATTACTTTTATATTTTATTTTACAATTTATTAATCTATTTCATTTTATTTCTTGGTATTCCATTTAATTTTTTCTTTTTTATTTTATTTTATTTGATTTCATTTTATTTTGTTTTATGTTTTTATTTTTTATTTTTATTTTATTTTGTTTTATTTTATATTTTATTTTAATTTATAATTTTTTCTTTATTTCAATTTATTTTGTTTTATTATATTTTTCATATTCCATTTTATTTGATATTATTTATTTATTATTATATATTTTATTTATTTTAATTAATTGATTAAATTAAATTAAATGTATTCAAAAAAATTGAAAAAATGAAATTAAGTTAATAAAAACTGAGACCACATTAAAATGAATCAAATTAATTTAAAAAATAAAAATTAAAGTAAATAAACAAAAGGACAATAATATTATATAAAAACAAATACGTGATAAAATAAAATTAAGTTAAACTAAATTAAATTAAAATATATTAAACCAAATTAAGTAAAACTAAATGTATCTAACTTAAATTAATTAAAGAAAAATTAAAACTTTTTTTCATTTGGTTTAGTTTAATTTTACTTAATTTTGTTTAGTTTATTTTAGTTTAATTTAGTTGAACATACTTTCATTTCATTACGTTTTATTATTTTATTTATTACATATTTATTATATTATTGTTTGTTGTTCATTTCATTTAATTAATTATTTTAAGATTAATTTGATTCGTTTTAATTAAGGGTTAGATTTTATTTTATTTTGTTTGGTGTTTTTATATTAATTCAATTTATTTAATGCTGCTTGATTTTATTTTAACTTGAATCATTTTTATTTTTTAAATGTCTTTTAGTTTATCTATTTATTTTTTTAAATTTTATTTTAGTATATATTTAATTAATTTTTTTTTTCATTATTTATATTTTATATATTTTATTTTAATTTGTACAAATATTATTTATTTTATTTTATTTTAATTGATTTTTTTTAGCTTTACTTTACTTAAGCTTGCTAGTTTTTTTTAATTTTTGTTTGGTTGAGAAATATTATTTTTAATAAACTGGAATGGGCAATATATGAGAAAACTCGAATAGCAAACTAGTTCCTTTTCTAACCATTTCACTTTATCACTGGATGCCGTTGGTGTGCTGTTGTATCGTACATAGCCCGCATGGCGATCGTATGCATTGGTCTGCACGCTGAGTGTGTGCACTACTCGTTTATTATAGTTGCCTTTGCTGCGTCGCTGCGTTGTAATAAAAATGAATTACTGCGCTGTTCAACTAGAAATACATGTACATACTTTTATACACACGCACTCATCCATTTGTATCCTGGAAACGAAGCGTTAGTAAAAGAAAAATGTTGGCAATAATTCTTTCTGCGCTTGCATATGAACATTTACTCACTTATGTATTTACATATATGTACATATAAATATATTGGAAATATTTAGTTATTAAAAATTACTTTATACAATTTAGCAAGAGTTGCAAGAGTGCATTTTATTTTTTTCTACAAATTTTTCGTTGAATTTTAAAAGCAACGTACTAAGTAAGCAAATATTTGGACGTAAAAAAAAACTTTTTATTTATTATATCCAGTTATTGCCAGCATTTATGTACATAAGCACTTAAGCATACTTTGTTGCAATTTTAGTAACAATTTTTTTATAAAATATTTTTCTTTTCTATTAAATATTTCCTTTCTCAATGTGCTTTAAAATTGAAAATATTCATTGGAATTTATTTGGAAATATTTAAATTTTTTCTCGAAAAATATGTAACAAACTCCAACATTTACCATAAGTCACGCTCGCAAATCCATGCGGATTTTTTTATCAGCTCACCATGACAATAAATCGTATCAATGACAAAAATTTATGCACATTTCCCGTGCGGCGTAAATGCTTACATACATATGTATATTGTACGTACATACATATAACTTATAATGGCTCGCGGCTAAAATATTGTTTATGCAGCCAGCCGGCCTCACTACAACTGGGAAAAGGAATTACTACTTTATTTTGGCACTGAACTATACTAGTTGTGTAGAGAGCAGGAGAGGATCCTATTATGAGAACGCTCTCAGACTACATATAGAGGCTGATCTTTGATCATGGTGAGTTTTATTCGGTGCTTCATATTTACGATTGCTACCCAAATTTTGAAACCAAAGATAACGTATTTAAAGAGAAGAGACTTTTTGGGAGCTCTGTGTCATTCTCTAGGTTTTCCTATCATTCAGGATCTTCTGTGAATCCCTCAATATAGTAACACATTTAACAAACCTCTTCTGAACCCATTTAGGTCAGATTTATATTTAATTCTGGCAAAAATCACCTTTTTACAACTTAAAACCTGTTAATGGACGTATGTATATATGCCTTGAGTATTAACTTCTACATAACAGAATTAGCTGCTGTAGGGAAGTGCAAACCAAGCGATCTTATTGCTGCTTGACTGTGTCATCTGTGAATTGGGTTCCTAGGAAAAATATTGCAACGATCACCTAGTTCGAGTTTATTTTAAGGTGAGCAGCGGGAAGATATCACCTAAACCCTCCGCTCAAATATCTATTCATCCATATACGAGAATATAAACCACCACCTGCAAGATTACAAACATTATTATTCCATTATTCCCTGGAGAACGGTATATGTGTGTTCGCCTGAAGATACATCTTTAAGTATTTCTTAGTTTCTGACTCTCGCGAACCTGACAGACAAATAGAGGCAGACGTATCGAGCAAGACACCCGGATGTATGGACAAATCTTTAGATATCTTTTCAGATGATTCTAAAATTAAAGGTGAGTTGCTAACTTCAAATTACGGCGCACTCAACCAGAGGTAAGATGTACATTTAGGCTGCTAAGGTCCTTACGAGACTACGAAACTATTTTTCACTCATAAAATTATGAGATCAGAAGAGTTTTAAAAATTATAATTTCCCAATCCAAACTGATAACAGGCACAAGAGCCACAACTCCGAGACGATGTATCATCGCTACTGGGTTCAAGCGTGGCATAAGCATATACAAAAATACATACATACTCACATATCTGCGCGCATTCGCTTACGTATCAATGCATCAACAGGCGGCAAAACTTTATAGCTCAGCTGCGCGTGGACATCAAACATAGCGGCTTAAGCGGACATTGATGACAATTGACAACTGGAGCAATGGCGTAAAAGCTATGTTTGTATGTATATGACAATGGCATAGCGGCAACAGTAACAGCAACAGTGACAGCAACAGCAATAATACGGGCAACAACAGAAACAAAAAGACTATCAACATTAAAAGTAACGGGTAAATATTTAGAGCGATTGCACAATGTACTTTGTTGTTGCTCTACTACAACAAAATAATCTATTCATTCTATTTTCTATTTTCACTTTTATGGCTTAAAGTTTTTAAATTTATTGGCGCACCATTGTGCAATCGCAACTGATCGGTGATAAAAATATATATATATTTATATATATATGGTATGTACGCTTATTTTCACGAGAATGGAAAATTGTTGCATGATAAATATAGTTAAGTATGCATTTGTTTATATGTATGTAATGTTGACTCATTGTGCTGTTGATAGCAGAGTAGTCGATTGGTAAGTGGCGAGGCACACACCAATTTTGGCTTAGGATACTTAGCCACTAAATTTTTTTTGAATTATGATTCATTCTTGGCTCAATCCCAACGTGTTTTCTAAACAAGCTTATAGGCTTCCCACCGTTGAGATACATAGCTCTGCCGATAGTGTACAGTTACCATTTTCTGTTGCTTTTTTTATCCTCTTCAAAATAGTCAGGACGTAGAACTCCAATTTCATAACCATCCAATGGCAGATCATCGCATTTGCAGTTCGGAAAAGTTCTTCCCTGCTCCAGAAAGACAAAATGTTATAAGATCAGTCAGCAGTCGAATTCTTTGGCTACCAAGTGAACTTGTCTTGACATGAAAGGTTTGCTAAGGCTGCAATGACTGGCTAGTAAGCCTTGCATAGACCTACAGGTAATTTGTAGTGTTTCATACTGGCACAATATAATTTTGAGTTACTTAAAGGTGTTAAGCTCTGACTCTTCTTCGAGAACAGATGTGTGATGAGAAGGTGTTCTCAATTCTCACTCATGTCTGCCCTTCTGTATTTCCCCACATGTAACACTATGAGTAAATCTAATTTTCTAAATATATGACGCCTGAAGATTGTGTTTGGTTATTAGGTATACAATCGTCTAAAAGCTCTTTCAAACCTTTATCTATGATCTTTGCCAAATGTTTAGCTATATCATATTTTGCCGGACGGTTTTGCAGTTGTTAGGTTAGTAGATTTTTCTTGTTCCGGTTTCGCCATTTGAGTAAAAGCATTATTGGAAATCCTATCAGTTAATTCGTCTGACTCGATTCCTTTCTGACATGGATCACAGTATATATGCAGTTACTTTACTACAACCACTAATACTCTGCTTCGTAGATGGGATTAGAGAGGGTATTACCAAAAAAAAAAAAAACAAAAAAAAAAATTATTTTTGTATTAATTTTTAATCTTTGTCCTTTTTATCACCTCAACACAATTGCCTTTGATTTCAATGCATTTCTTAAGCCGATAGATCCACTTCTGAAAACAGTCTTCAAAATCTTGCCTTTTAAGCTTGTCAAGTTCAACATTATCCACATTATTTATCTCTTCGTTGCTATTAAAGACCTTTACTTTTAAATTTTTTGTTTAATTTTTGGAAGTAACCAGAAATCACAAGGTGCTATACCTCGAGTAAACGTGTATGGTGCTGGACGTCACAGAGACGATTCCAGAGATCGCAATAAAATTACTCGCTATTTCAGCAGTGTGGGCTGGTGCATAGCCACGATGTAAAAAGTAGCGCAAATCCTCTATCTTCCTGTTTTCTCACAAATTTTTGAAAACTTTTGGTCAGCCCTCTTCGGTGTACCATTTAGTAGTTACTGTCTGACCCTTTTCCAGAGGAATAGCAGCTACGATTTTAGATCGGATGAAGTAAACTGACACCATTACTTTTGTTGCTGATTTTTGTGGTGGGTGGCTCTTGTTGGGCACCATACCATGAACTTCTAATTGGTTTCTGGATCGTACTTAGATCGTATTTAGATTCGTCTTACTAAAGTTGCTAGACTGATCATTTTCGAATTAGTGTAGGAAAAATTGAGCAAAATGCACTCGAGGCTCTTTTAGGGCCTCATTTAAAATTCGTTGCACCTATCGAGCAGATTTCTTCGTGTATCCAATTGATTACTATACCCATAACGTTCAAGCTCAATTCATTAGCAATCATTTCCTTTGTCAATTATGGGTCTTCGTCAATTTTGGACTTCACCAGAGCTACAGTGATGTCATCAGTGGAAGATTTTGGTCGACTTTCTTGGGGCTCGTCCTCTACAGAAAAATGCCCGGCCTGGAATCTTCGGAACCATTTAGAAATAATCTCTAAAGACAGTGCAATCGTTCCATATGCAATTTGGCATTCATTGAATATTTGTATTGGTTGTAAATTACGCCGAAAGCCGAAGAGAATCACATGGCGAATTTCTGTTTACGTTGGTGGTGGAATTTCGTCTGACCTATCATCAGTTATTATTCCTTTTCTCGTCGCCATTTTAGCCGATCGTTCTAAAATTTGAAAGGTAGACTAATAAAGTAATTGCAAAGAGTTTGGTGTGTTTAGATTTAACAAAAACAAATTGAAAGTCACCAGCTGATCGAGCTTTTATTAATCCCCTCACATATGTATTTTGTCTTCATCATTATTACTAAACCTTCCTTCTTTTATGTTTTAATGCAGGGAAAAAATTACCTGTACTTTATTCCTCATTCTACCTGCTCCCCTCTCTGATGTAGTTCGAAACGAATATCGCGGGGCCTCTTACATTTAGACGCTCTTACGATAGGCATGCGTAACAGTAACACAGTATTTTCTTGTAGTGAAGACATACTTATTATTCATTGAATATTTTAGGACCAATCTGCTCACAGGTGTATGCCTAAAGCAATTCCTGAAATAACTCGTGCGATAAGGATGAA